>CM031379.1:13795865-13902229 GCA_018290095.1 Polypedilum vanderplanki
TGACACTTCTGGCCTTCACTGGCGCTTTTTGGCATTTTAGCATTTTTTCGCAGTTTTTTGTAACATTTCGTATTTTTTTCGCATAAAAACGCATGATTTCTCATTTTTCGTAAGATTTCTCATTTTACGTCTATTTTCGTAGGATTTCGTAAGATTTCGTAAATTTTCGTACAAAAACGCATTTTATCTCAATTTTCGTAAGATTTCTCATTATTTTTCGAGAGTTCTCACCCCTTGGATAAATTCACTCGATGATTTTGACGGTTGAAAATTTAAAATCAAACGCGATTTCACACCCCTTTTCGAAATGTTTCTGAATTTTCGAATGTTTCGAAATAATTTTCGAAAAAAATGTTTGCAAAAATATCAAAATTATTAATTATTAATAGATTTTGCTGTAAAGTAATGTTTGGTTTAGTTAAATTACATTACCTTTTGCATTCAGAGCTATTAATAATTAGCTAAATGTTGATATTTAAAGTTTTTATCAACAATTTTTTTTCAATTCAAACGATTTCGAATGAAATGTTGTGCATGACATAATAGAAATGTTGCGTGTGACATGAAAAATAAATTTCAAACAACCGTTAATCAAAATTTTTTTCAGAAAAATAAAAAAAATGTAAAAAACAATTTTCGTTGCTATTTTACAGAAAAAACATATTATTCATCTTATTGGAACAAGCATAATATTGATCTGTCAATTTTCCAAATCAATTTTTGTATGCTTGAATATTGTTTTCTTGTTTAAGCGACTTGTTTTTGTGTCGCGTGACCAATACTAATGTGTTGTCATCCAATTTTTTTCGCGCAACATTCGCGCATTGATTTTTCGCGCAAGTGTCCGTTACCCTGGATACATTTGATGAGTCATCTTTTTTGTTAAATATTTTTTATTTGATTCGTATTCTTGAACAAAATTGATTTTTTTCTATGAAATTTAAAAGGCGATTTTCTCGAAATTTTTCCATTGACAAAAATTAGCTTGTGCATTGTAAATTAAGTTTTTTTTTTAGTTCTTTAAAGAACCGCAAGCAGAATGTAATTATCTTAAATAGCAAAAAAGTTATGAACGATTAAAATGGAGATTTTTACTAAAATGCCCATATCTCGGTAATTACTCAACCGATCGAAATGATTTATACACCATTCGATCCGTCATAAAATGGACTACAAAATACAATTCAGTGGATAGTAATTCAAGTTTTCATCATTTTCCATACAATTTTCAAAATTTATTTGTTTACATCATGGCGAAATGTAAACAAAGAATTTGACAATTTTCTTTCGCTCATATCTGTTCAATAATATTGTCCTTCATCCTTATTCTGCTACTTAAACAATTTTTTAATATGGGCAATTCTCTGAATAAATTTGTCTACAAAAATCTACTTTTTCAATTTTCACTCTTTTTACTTGTTTTCATACATTCCGGATGAATTTAATCGGTGTCAAAACGATGACGACAATCTTTTACTTGATTTTAGGCTCTGAAAGTCTTTAAAAAGTCTGAATTTTGTATTTTGAAAAATGTTAATCAATAACAAAAATTCGAAAAAAGACATTTTTCTGACACATTTTTGCAAAATTTGGCTTTATTTTTCACTAAAACCAACAAGAAAATGATTTTTTGGCATCTATAAGCGATATTTTATGCTTTGAATCATACACCGTGAATTATTAACGCATTTAGCCAAAAATTAGCGTTAATCAATAACAGGATTTAGAATTCGGAGAAAATGAAAACGTTTGTAGAGTTCAAAAATTTTGTTTACAAAATCTTGAAATTCAGTTTTACTCCAAATTAACTTCAAATTCTATTCTCTTCACATTGTAAAACATTGATTATAACTAAAACAAGCTAATTATTATTTTTTTCGATTTTCGTTTCTCAGAGAATTGCTCATATGGAAATAAATTTGTAATTTAATAACTACAGCAATCAGTAACAACTTTCTAAAAAAAATGCCTCCAATAATTCGATAGCACAAAACAAAACCGAAAGTCTCTAGTTATTATAGTTTTCGAGATATTATTCATCACGCAGCCAGCCAGCCAAAATGAATATATAAGCTGCATTATTGTTCCAAAAATGCACTAACAATATTGAGTAAGAACACTGATAGAGAGTTGTTTATAGTCATTTAGCACAAAAAACTTGCTAATAAACCTCATATTTAAAAACATTTTCATTAATGAAATCCTTTTAACATTGTATGCTGTTACTGAAACATGATGGGAAAGTCTCTGTGTAGATCAGAGGACTTTAGCGCATTTTTGTCGCCCAGATCAGTTATATTAACAAGTTAAATAAAAGAAAATTTAATGATTTGAATACATTTTATTAATTCATAGCGTTTTGAAATGAGATATTTTATAATTCATGTACACGGATGACTAATGGCTTATGATGTGATGGATATGATTCGTAGATGAAAACTTCAACATTATAGTCGTCAATTCGACCGAATACTCCATCGATGACTGTTCGAGTGTTTGTTGTCGATTCGCGTCGTGAGAATAGACTTGTGCCGAAGGTTCCAAGCATGAACGACTCAAGTTGATTACCCAATTTCAATTCGTGATTAAAATCGCAAGAATCAGAATATTTTTCACTTTCATCGATATTAATCCTTTACTTCCAAAAGTGTTTCCTTCAGTAATTCGAGACTCGATGATGGATTATTGTAGACATTAATTATAGTTAATCGATTGTCCAATTTAAAACCACTTATTTCGACGTGATTATTCGAGTTACCTTTTTCAATTTCGATTCGATCAACAATACGAGCCTCAATATTCAATTTACAGAAGTTGATCGTTCCAAATGCTCGTGGTCGACCCATTAATCGATTTCGCGATATTTCTTCAAAGTCTGGAATGTTGTAACTTTCGTTGTCGATTGCCCAGGACTCTGTTATGTGACGATATGACTGCTACTGAAAACTTGATCCGAAACGATTGTAGTTATGTGCTTACGAATCGATTGTGTGTTATGTGATACGATTTGGATTACATTTTCAGGTACGACACGAAGAAATTGATACTTGGGCACAAGTGGATTTTGTCGAAGTCGATTCATTTCGGCATTCACGTCATCGTCAGGTTTGATTTCGTTTGGCGGCTTAAATGCTCCAAGAATGTAAAGTCCATTTAGTGATCGTGCTCTTGACAATGCGACAAACACTTTTGCCGATCCATATGATTTTTGATTTTAGATGGATTTCGTACATCAATTACTATTTTCGATTCGGATCGACCTTGACTTTTATGAATCGTTATCGCTTCAGCCATTACCAAGGAAATTGCTCTCGAGCTACTTGAACCGATCCTCCTTGGCAAGTGTAGAATGACTTTTTCGTTGTTTTTATTGGTGTCCAGCGATTACTTATTTGATTCGTCGTCATTATACTGTATCGAGAAGCTCTTGCTCTTTCACCAATCGATTCGTCGTCGAACTCGATGTATACACAGTTAATTTTCCGATTTGAAATTTCTACGAATCTTAATATTCCTGATTACACATAAACATACGCACAGCTTCGCGCACTAACAATTTAAATTTTCCGTTACATTTCGATTTCGAGTTGATGAACAAAATAAAGATACGTATCAATGCAAAAGAGAATACGAGTCGCTAATTGAGAATAAGAAAATGTTTTTATTTAAATGATTTGATATTTCGTTGATAACTTTCGATTCGAAACATAATATTGATTTCAATACAACTGTCAATCGAATTCAAATTCAGCTGTTGCGTGTGACAAAAATGTTGCGCGACAAAAAAAAAATTTGTTTACAAATTTCAATATGGAAATTTAAATTCGCAATTTCCAAATTACTGCATTAATTTACAGCTTTCTAACTAAGTCGCTCCGGAATAATTCGATAGCACAAATCGAATGCAAAAAACAGTAAACTTCTAGCTATCATAGTTTTCGAGATCTTACAACCCGAACAGCAGAACAGCCAGCCGAACAAAGTGAAATTATAAGCTGCATTTTTTATACAAAAATGCGCTAAAAAATTAAAAACAAAGTTAATTGAATTTAAAAGAATTTTACGATAATTAAATCAATAAGCAGAACAAAATAGCATGAAATAAATTCCAAAATTTTGAAAAGTTTCGTCAAATATTTTATCTGACAAAAATATAAAATTCCTTGATAATTATTACTCATAAAAAACTTCCGTTTTCTCGAGAAATAACAAAATCAAAACAAATTTTTTTCTCAATATTGTATTTAATTCTCTCTTATTTCACTACTCTCTCATACAAAAAAATATTTAAATTCTCTCTTATTCTCTTATTTATTTTCATTCAGGATTGAGAAGCTGTACAGTGTTGTTGATAACTTTACTAAAAAAGTATTTTTCATAAATTCATAAAACCGATTGTTTGTAAATAAAATATAATTGTAAACAAAATATAAATATTAAAACAGACAGTGAAAGTGTTTTTAAAGTCAAAGTTCAAAAGTGTAGATCTCATAACAAAAATAAAAAGAAAATGAAAAATTGGAAAAATTTATACACATTCATAGTGATCTTAGTGTATGTGATATTATTAACCTTATTTTTCTCTTTTGAAAAAGACTATATTAAAAACTACAATAATGAAGAATTTGATAATTGTTCCTATAGAAACACATGTTTGACATTTTGTAAAGAATCATATAATGAAAAATTCACTGATGATTATCTTAAAGAAAATTTTCCATTAGAAGATTTTCCGAACTTAAAAATTTATTATGATGATTATGGAAATGCAAATTTTACATTTAAATTTAATGTTATAAAGAAAAAACTTAAATGTGAAACTTATGAAAAGATAAAAACTATTGATAATGCTAGTAAATTTTCAATTCATCGGGTAAGAAGTTTTTTATCTTAAAAAGGAAATAGTGATGAAATTTTTTTAATAGGGTGGATATGTTACTTATGATGAATTTTATTTGGAAAGGTCTGAATATTGTCTTCAACCTTATGAACAAGAAAATAAATTGAAACTCAAACTTGAATTTTGTTTACTCAACGCTCCAGCATTGACAACCCTTCATTACTTATGTAAATTTTTTATGAAATTTAATATTTTCAAATTCTAATTATATTTTATTTTTAGTGCTTATTTTAACTGCAATTTTTCTTATCGTACCAACTGCAATTTACATTGCATTCAAAGAAATTCGAGAAACACTTAATGGAAAACTATGCATCGCTCTTGTCATGACTCAAATTTACATAATTTTTATTATGCCATTAGAGAATATAGAAAATTTTGATATTCGCTATTTTACTGCCATTTTCTACTTTATTGGAGCATTTTCAACAAGTTTTGTAGTTAATCTCATGTGTTTTGATATTTATTTGACTTTAAAACATTTTCGTGAGCCACATTATCAATCAGCATTCTTTAAAAAGTTTGTCATATTTTTGATAATATTTTTCTTCTCAGCTACAATTGTATTCTCAATCATTCGTCCATTTTATAGTGACATTTTTACATATATGCTCTTAGGAGCTATGTTAACTTTTCTTTTAAATCTTCTTATGAACATTTTTTCTCTCATTTCTTCGTTTTATTATCTAATTTCTGTCACACGATCATCAAATATTTCTGAAAATACTCGCTTTGATATTGAGAAAGAAAGGTAAGTATATTTTTTATATTGTTTTAATCATTTTAATTAAAACTTCCTTCTTAATTTATTAGATTTTTGATGTATTTACAACTATTCGCAATTATGACAATTTGTTGGTATATTGAAATAAGAGCAAACTGGATGTGGAATTCACATGAATCAAAAATTATTGCTGATATTATAAAATGCTTGTCGGCAGTATTTTGTTCTTATTTACTTCTTTCATCATCACTTGTCTATTCATTGATATTTGAAAAATATGGAACAATGAATAATGAAGATATTGAAAATAATACAGAAGGATAATAACAAATTTATTAAAATTTTAAATATTTTTCAACCTTTTGCGAATGATTTTATAATAAAATGTCATTTTGATTCCATTAAATAACAAGAAGAAAAAAAGTGACCCTGTAATAATCAATTCTAGGCAAAAAATTTTTTTCTCTGAGCTATAAAAAATGACTCTCATTCTCATTTATTTGCATTTCTCTCAAAAGTGCACAAAATTGCATTATCTCTCTCTTTTTCCATACAGTCTAGATTGACAAATTTCTTGAAGCTGTTGATTAATTTCGATGAAGTTATTTAAAAACTTTGAAAGTGCTTATAAATGATTTAAATAATTGTCTAAATCTATATAAAGTATATGAAAACTCATTAAAACTAAAAAAAGTTGAATTTTAAAATTGTAAATCATTACACAAATGAGAAAAAAAATGAAAAATACTAAAAGTGCATCAAAAATCGTAATTAAACTTACATTTTTGTATTTTGTACTAACACTTTTATTTTTCGCACCTAAAAAGGATTATATTTTTAATGATAGACATGAAAAATTCAATGACTGTTCTTATGAAAATACATGTCTGCCATTTTGTGAAGAAACAAATTATGAAAATTTTACTGATGATTACATCAAAAAGAATTTTCCAATTGATGATTTTTTAAGATTAAAGTATGAATTTTTAAAAGAATATGAATTGGTAAAATTTAAAATCATAAAACATATCGTTAAATGTGGAAAATATGAAGAAAAAACAATGGTTGCTAATTCAAGTGAAATTGAAATTTTTCGTGTAAGTCTAAAAGTAAAACAAAAAATTTTTTATGAAAAATTTTATCATTGACTTAAAGTTAAGGTTTGGAAATATGTGCATATTTTTTCTTCTTATACGCATATTTCCGAATCCTGCATAAATTTAAATTTAGTTAGAGAAGGTTCTCAAAAATTTATTCATTTAATTGTTCTCATTATTACATAGTTTAATTTTTCTTTTTATACATACATTTCAATTGTACGATTCAGATCAGATTTTTAGATAAATTTAAACAAATAACAATCTTGAGAACCATTTTTAAGTAATTTGTAAGACATAAAAACTGCGAATTATGACACATATAAAATTTTTTCATTATGTCATATACAACTTTAAAAATTATAAAATTTTTTAACTTACTTCTGATATATTCATTTTATGAACTCTAATTTAGTATAATTTTATCTTCTGAATCTTATTCAATAGGATGGACGAATCAAATATAAATACGATGTCACACCAGATTACAAGTTTTGTCTTGAACCTTATGAAAAAGCTAATGAGATGAAATTAAAAATACAACTTTGTTTGAAAAATATTTTTTCATGGAAAATAATTCATTATATTTGTAAGATTTTCAAAAATTAATACATAATTTAGCAATTTTTATTTAGTTTTATTCTTTCAGTATTAATCATTGCTGCAATTATTCTCACCATACCAACGTCATTTTATGCATTTACAAAGGAAGTTCGTCAAACATCGCATGGAAAACTTTGCATTTCAATTTTAATTTTACAAATTTATATGATTTTAATTTATCCTTTGGAACAAACAGATTATGATTACAATGTAATTTATGTTCCATTTATTTTATATTTTATTGGAATTTTTTCTTTACTTTTTATAATGAATTTGATGTACTTAAATATTTTTTTTAGTTATAAAAATTATGATAAACCTTTTTATAAGACATTAGTGTTTAAAATATTTTTATTCTTTTTCTTATTATTTTTTCTATTAACAATGGGATTTTTTTATTTTTATTTTCAATTTGATCTTTCATCAGTTATTTTAATTTCGACAGGCTTGACGGGACATTTTGCTTTATTCTTTTCTGCAAATATGAACTTTTATTTATTGATTTTGTCATATTATAATTCGACTTCTCGAAAACGTAAAATAACTCGAGCTGAGATGAGTCATTATAATTCTGCGTACCAAAGGTAAACATTTAATAAACCTTTTAGACATTGAAATATGAAATTAAATTTTATTTTATTAGATTTGTGCTATACGTAATATTATTTTCATTTATGGGGACCTGTTGGCAAGCTGAATTTAAAACATACAAAGTATGGAATTCGGATAAGTCCACTATTTTAGCTGGTGTTTTAGCATGCTTTACAGCTGCATTTAGTTCTTATTTACTTCTTTTTTCACCACTTGTCTATTCTCAATTATTTGGGAAAAATAATGCATTGAAAAATGGAAAAATTGAAAATGATTCAAATGAAAAAGTTCAAGACATTGTCGCAGGAAATCAGATTTAATTGAATTTTTGGTCACTAACTAGTAATCATTTGCTCATTGCAGTTAGAACATGTTGAACGAATATGAGAGTTAAAATTAAACAAAGAAATAAATGGAAATTAAATGTGATATATTGTATGTGTGATACCAATAGACATGATATTTAAAATATATTTTATTCTACTATATCTTCAATACTTTAATAAAAACCCATTTTAAAGAATTAAAAAATAAAACAAATATTTGAAAAATTAAAATTAATGTGATACATGTGTAAATGTGATATTAATGTATAAACCATGAACTTAAATTCATAAAAGAATATTACAAAATATTTTCAATAAATGTTTATACCAAATTATACAAAATGTCAATTTTATGAAGAATAAAACTTTATTTGTGAGCATACAAGAATTTGTCTATAACTTATTTTAGGATTTAAACAACACTTTAATTTTTCATAATATTGTAAAATTTTGGAATAACCCTAATTAAAACCTTGACCTTGTAATTCTCAATTCCAGACAAAATTTTTTCTCTCAGAGATATAAAAGTGTCTCTTATTCTCATTTGTCTGCATTTCTCTTTAAAATGCACAAAATTGCATATTTCTCCTCTGTTTACCCATAATCTTGATTAACAACTTGCATAAAACAGTTGATAATTTTTAATAAAAAGTTTTTAAACTAGTTAAAATGCTAGTTTTCATCATAATTAAGTGCATATATATTAAGAAAATTTAAATTGAAACAAAAATTGAACTTTGAAATATTTAATATTTATGTTAAAGGAAAAACCGTAAAAAAGAATACAGTTAAATGTGAATGTGTACGATAGTTGTGTGTTGGAGTTTTATGTTTTTCATTATTTTTATTAGATTTAAAAAAATTAAAGAACAAAAATTATAGATTTTATAAATGCTTTCTTATTCTTGCTTTTTGGGTTTATTAGCTTTGTTTGTGTTTTATAAATTTAAATTTTTTTCTGTTTTAACAATTAAAAGAAGGAAAAACTCAAGATGAATCGTTTTGGACAATTTCCTGAATGAATATTTCTACAAAAATCTCTACTTTTTCAATTTTCTCTTTAAATACTTGTTTTTCTTTATTCTAAATGAGTTTAAATGATGTCAAAACGATACAGGTAGCGATTGAGACTACTTTAAGACTTCTAAAGACTTTAATTTGTCTGAAAATTGAAAATTTGAATTTGTAGAAATTGAAAACTTTTGGAGAATTCGAAATTTTTGTTTCCAAAAAATTGAAAATCTATTTTACTGCAAATTAACTTCTTTTTTTACTCTCTTTACATTGTAAAATACAGTTTATAATTGAAACAATTTGGTAATTATCTATTCATAGCGATTATTGTGAAAAATAAGGAATTAAAATGAAATCAAAATTTTTGAACAAAAACAAGTAGAGAAGGAATTTTAAAACGCATTTTTTGACTTTCGCTCATTCAGAGAATTGTCCTTATAAAATTACAAGTGAAAGGTAAAAGATTTAGAAATAGAGGTGTGCACTAAAAATAATAACTTTCAAAGCTAACTAGTCAGAAATTGTGAATATAATTGCATATTCTGCTTATATAAGCTAAAAAACGTTTGTTTTTCATCACAAGCTTCAAAAACTTCAATTTCCTATTTCAAAAAGAAAATAAACAAATTTTGAAGTAAAAATGTTTGTGTAAAAATATAAACAAAAAAATTTCTTTTCTTCTCAATGAATGAACTGTTTTCTCTTACACATTCAAAAAAATTTTCAATCTCTCATTTTTGCTCTTGTTCTTTCAGTCTTCAATGAAAAGTGATCAGTAGAAGTTTTCTTTTTGCAAAAAATTTAAATAAATAAAATGAAAATTTGGAGTAGCGCGTGCACATGTTTAGTTATAATAATTTACGTTATTTTGATCTTCTTCTTTATTTCACTCAAAAGAGAATATTTACCTTGGAAAGATACAAACCAAAAGTTTAAAAATTGTTCTACACAAAACGTTTGTCTTACATTCTGTGAAGAGACAGATGACCAGAAATTTTCAGATGAATTTATAAATGAAAATTTTCCAATTTATGATTTTTCAATTGAAAAATTTAATGTGATTTGGAATAAACTTGAATGTAGAGTTGTTGAAGATAAAAAAATTATTAATAATCATCACGACTTTGGCATATCTAGTGTAAGAAATTAAAAATTTTCAGTAAATTTTGTGTAAAATCATTGTTTTACTAACAGGAAGGATTTGTCAAATTTTATGATAAAAGTTTGATTGGAACTGAATATTGTCTTCGTCTATTCAAAGGAGAAAATTTGTTGAAAATGAATTTGGAATTTTGCACAACAAATTTTTCTTTTTTGAACTTCAATCATTATTTTTGTAAGTTTTCTTAAGTTTTTATAAAAGAATTTTTTTTTAATTTTCTTTCATTTAGTGCTAATTGTTACTGCAGTTTTTCTCATCATTCCTTCAACAGTTTATGTTGCATTTAAAGAAATAAGTGAAACATTCAATGGAAAATTATGTGTCGCACTTATAATTGCTCATCTTTTATTAATTTTCATCGATCTTCTTCCATTTATTAACTATGATTTTTATAGAATATCCGCTTTTATAGGATTTTTTTCAATAATTTTCATAATCAATTTTATGAATTTTGATATTTATGCTACCTTTAAACATTTTAATGAACCTCAAAAACAATCAAAATGTTTTAAGAAATTTGTATATTTTTTAATAATTTATTTGATGATAATAATGGTTCCTGTTTCTGGTTTTAAATCAGTTTATGAATCATTTCATTCTTTGCCTATTTTGTTGATACTTTTTGTATTGACTTTTTTCTTAGATATTTTAACTCTTATTGCTTCAGTTTTCTATTTATTAATTCTTAAGAAATCACTTAGAGCCAATGATGATTCTCGATTTGATATGGAAAAAGAAAGGTGAGAAATTTGGATATTTTAAGAAATTGTAGTCAAGATTAGAATACTTTAAAGTTTAATTTAATTAATTAAATTTATTTTACACATTTTAAAATGTTTTTATTTGTATATACACCAAGAACACACTGATCATTTTATAAATATTTCTAGATTTTGGCTCTACATGAAATTATTTGCAATAATGACAATAATTTGGAGTGTTGAAATGAAATTGACTACGATGTATAATTCCTATGAATCAGAAATTATTGCTGATATCATAAAATGTTTCTCTGCTGGATTGTCTGCTTTTGTACTTATTTGGACATCACAGGTTTACTCTTTAGTGCTTGGAAAATATAGAACTATCAAAAATTTAAATGTTTAAATAAAATTAACGAATTCATATAGGGTTTGGACTTGCATGCAAAATGAACTTGATGTGCGCATAATTTTTGTCAAGTTGATTTCAAGTTGACTTACACAAAAATGTCTTTAATTTATTCAGATTAAATTTAATTCAATTAAAGTACATAATAAATTAAAGAATCATTTATTTTCATATAAATTTGCTAGATTTCAAATGAATTAAATAAAATCTGAATGAATAAAAGACATTTTTGTGTAAGTCAACTTGGAATCAACTTGACAAAAAATATGCACAAATCAAGTAAAATATGCATGCAAGTCCGAACTCTACAAAAAATATTATTATGTAATAATTTTTTAAAAATTATTTTTAACTATAACTATTGAAAAATAAATTGAATTTTTGAATAAAAAGTAAACTCTATCTTTTGTCATATTTGAAAACATAGATACACATAAATTTTTACATATCAGCGTTTTTTATAAAAATCTTTAGTTGCGGTCCCTTTAACAAAATTTTATCGTCTTCAAAATGTACTTATTGAAAAAATAAAAATTTTATTACATGTAAAGAGCATAAGTTAACAATATGGATGTTGCAAAATCATTATTTGCATCTCAACGAGATCATGCTGGTTATGTTAGTCGATCAGAACACTCTGTAAGTTATTATTGAAGCAAAAAATATGTTATGAAAAATTATTCAATTCTTTTGTTCTTTAGAAACTCGAATCTTTTGGAAATTCAATAGAAGATTATGGTGATTCAAAAATAAATCCAGGCAGCGCATTCTCAGGCATCATTCCATCATCAATGGTACCAACTGAAATTCTAGAAAATGATGAAGAATATACATACGATGAATTTGGATTTCGTATAGAAAATGAAGATAAAGCAGAACCAGATTCATCAAAATTACTTGGCATTCCCTTCATTGAGAACGAATCTGATCGCTTAAAATGGATTGCTCACTTGGAATTTTCAACAAATTCAAATGGAGATTTAAATTTCGAATCTAATACAATCCAAAAGACAGAAAGTTTAAGAAATATGGTAATTACAGAAGGTATTCCACATTCTTTACGACCACAAATTTGGATGTGTCTTTCGGGTGCATATGAGAAAAGAAAAAAGTCTCAAAGCAGCTACACAGAAATTATTAAAGCATCAAATCTCGATCATCTTGTGACATCAAAACAAATTGAAAAAGATCTTTCAAGAATCTTGCCATCAAATTATTGTTTTACTTCTTTAAATGGCATTGGAATTCCAAGGCTGAGGAGAATTTTAAGGGCAATTGCATGGCTGTTCCCTGATATTGGATATTGTCAAGGAACTGGAGTGATAGTTGCATCATTGTTACTTTTCTTAGAAGAAGAAGAATGCTTTTGGCTCATGGCAACAATTGTTGAAGATCTTTTACCAGCTTCTTATTATTCTTCAAGTCTTTTGGGCATTCAAGCTGATCAAAAAGTTCTACAAACTTTAATCTCAAATTATTTACCAACAATTGATGAAAAATTGAAGCAGCATGACATTGAGGTTTCATTAATTAGCTATCAATGGTTTTTGACACTTTTTGGTAATGTTGTGCATATGAAAATATTGCTCAGAATTTTGGATTGGTTTTTTTGTGACGGTTCAATTGTGCTCTTTCAAATAACAATGGGAATGATAAAAATTAAAGAAGAAGTTTTGATAAGTCAAGAAAATTCTGCTCAAATTTTTAATGTTCTTTCTGACATTCCCGGTGGTATTGAAGATGTTGCGGAATTGTTTCGAGTTTCTTTAGAAATTGGTGGACAATTAAATCAAATGGTAATTGACACACATAGAAGACGTCATTTAGCATATTTAATGATCGATCAAGGAGCTCTTGTAGGAAATTTAGAATCAAATCCAATTCCAAATCTCCCAAAACAACATTTACAAAAGCGGGAAGTTAAAAAGAGCAAATCAATGATTCAAACTCTTCTATTTGGAAATGATGATGCTGATGATGACTTAAAAACTAAAAATATTAAAAATTCAGAAATTATTGTTGAATTGCATGATGCCATTCTTAAAATTGCAAGGCATTTTATTTCAATTGAACCAAAACTCGCTAAGACAATACAACTTCAAGCTGATTATTCAGCAAATTCACACGTAAAAGACCATGAAAATTACGTAAATGTTTCACGTAATCGAAGAAGAAGAGCAAAAGCTTTGCATGATTTTGAAAGACATGATCCTGATGAATTAGGGTTTCGTAAAAATGATATAATAACTATAGTTTCTCAGAAAGACGAGGATTGTTGGATTGGTGAACTTAATGGACTTGTTGGATGGTTTCCAGCAAGATTTGTTGAACTTCTTGATGAAAGAAGTAAAGTTTATGTTGCAGCTGGTGATGATAGTCTTTGTGAGACTGTGACTGATTTAGTTCGTGGAACACTTTGTCCAGCTATCAAGCAAGTTCTTGAACATGGAATGAAACGACCAACATTTTTAGGTTTAATTCATCCATGGCTTTTTATTGAGGAAGCTGCAAATCGTGAAGTGGAAAAAGATTTTGATAGTGTCTATAGCAGACTAGTTTTATGCAAAACTTATCGATTAGACGAAGATGTTAAAGTTTTGACACCTGAAGAACTACTTTTTAGATGTGTTCAAAGTATCAATCAATCACATGTTGATGTACAAATGGATGTAAGTTACAAACAAAATATTTTTAAAAAATTTTTCATTATAAAGTGCCTTTGACAGGTTAAATTGAGATCACTTATATGTCTAGGATTAAATGAACAAGTTCTTCATTTATGGTTGGATGTTTTATGTTCTTGTACTGAAATTGTTAATAAATGGTATCATCAATTTTCATTCATCAATTCACCAGCATACGTCCAAATTAAATGTGAGTTACGTATACTATCACAATTTTCATTCAATCTCAATCCTGATTATGAGCTACCTGCAAAGAAAAGTATAAGCACCAATGAACCTCTTAAGCAAGGAGTTGCAGAAATGTTGGTTAAACATCATTTGTTTTCATGGGATTTATAAAGAATTTATATAGGCAATTTATATTTATTATTAATGATGAACATATTTATTCATGTGCAAATTATTATTAAGTAAAATATTCAAAATATACTATCATAAAATAATTTCATATTAACAGATTGATGAATTAGAAAATTTTATTTTGTAACAGTTAACACAAATTCGAAATAATTATATTTTTTTATTTTGAAAAATTTAATGAAATTTTTATTTTTGCTTTAAAATTAAATCATTTAAAACGTTTTAGCAGCATATTTCTATGATACAGTACTAAAATTTAAAGAATCATAGTGATTATGTCTTATGAAAACTTAAACAATAAATTAAATTTTCATTCCGAAAAAGCGTTTTAAAATAAATTATTTTTATTGTTTACTGTAATTAGAGGTTTCTAATAATCTTGATTAAATGGAAAAGAAATAAAATAAAATGCAAAAATTTCTGCCTTTATTATTCTCATTTATAGTCGCTGTTTTTATATTGTCTTATATACATTCTATCATCATAGTTAAAATTGAGAAGTTGTAGAGTCAAAAGAAACATTTACGGGAAAAATGAAGATAAAAAAGAGTTGAAATTTAAACCAACTTAATTTTAATTGATTTTAATCTACTAATTTTTTGCCGTTTTTTTACTCTCTAAAGTCGATTAAAGTTTTATTTTTAATCAACTAAAATTTAGTTGATTTTTAATGATGTGCCATTTTTAAACTTTTTCTCAAATATGCCAAAAATAAAATTTAAACAAAAAATATTCTCTTCACATCTTTTTCGTTTCTCTTTCATCAAATATCAGTTTTATTCTCTCGCAAATACTTTTTTGCCGGCAGTCAAATTTTAAAAGTCAAACAGTGCACTGGATGATAAATATTTAAAATTAACAAAATGAAAATCAAGAAATTTTTGTGCGTTTGCACTGTTATCGTTGTATATGTGATTTTGATCTTCTTTTTCTTTTATCTCAGAAGGGAACAAATTATTAATGCAAGAAACGTGTATAGAAAGATTGATGCATTAAATTGTGTTCCTAGAAATGCTTGTTATACTTTTTGTGAAAGTTCAAATTACGAGAAATTTCCTGATGAAATTTTGAAAAAGAATTTTCCATTTGATAATTTTGGACATTTTGAAATTGGAAGTGAATACTTAAATAACTATCAAATTGGAATTGTGAAAAATGAAGTTGAATGTCATCGCTTTTTTAAGAAAGAAATCATAAGTGATTATAATGAGTTTATAATTAGACCTGTAAGAAAACATAAAAAAGATTTTTTTAAACCTATGAAAAAATTTTATTCCTAGGGTGGTTTTATGATATACAATCCTAATCCTTACTTTTCAAAGGATAAATATGAATATTGCCTTCAACCATATGAAGTAAATAACAATTTGAGAGTAAGATTAGTATTCTGTACAAATGATTATGTTTTAGTATATACTATTCGCATTTTTCGTAAGTAAAAAGCGTTATATTATTTGAAAACAAAAAATTAAAAATTTTTTATCACAAATTTAGTGACAATCATCACTGCAATCTTTATCATTATACCAATCACAGTTTATTCAACATTCAAGGAAATTCGGAAAACATTAAATGGAAAATTATGCATTGCTTTTGCTTTGAGTCAAATTTACATGATTTTTATCATGCCACGAGAGAATTTTGATTTGCATTATATTGTTTCATTTTTGATATTTCTTGCAGGACTATTTTCAACATGCTTCATTGTGTCTCTCATGTGTTTTGACATATTTTTGACCTTAAAACATTTTCGCGAACCGCAAATTCATTCAAAATATCTTAAAATTTCAGTCTACATCTGGTTAATTTTGTTTATTGTCGTTTTTATTTTGGCTTATTTCAATCATCATGATCGTTATGAAGAATTTTATCGCAATATGTATTATGGATTTTCTGAAACAATTTTAATAATTTGTGGAATAATTATGATCATCAATTTTTTGGTTCTTATTTGTTCAATTTATTATTTAATTTCTCTCACAAAATCTCCATCACTTGCTAAAAATACCCGCTTTGATTTAGAGAATGAAAGGTGAGAAAAACATGATAATTTCTCTAAGATTCAATTTAAATTTTTCTATTTTTAAATTTATATAGATTCTGGCTTTATATAAAACTGTTTATAATTACATCAATTACTTGGTTTATTGAATTTGATTCAAGTTGGTATCGTGAAATTCATGATTCAAATATTGTTGGTGATATTTTGATGTGTTTTTCTGCTGCAATATGTTCATATTTACTTATTTTTACTCCTTGTGTTTATTCTTTAGTATTTAAGAAAAATAATTTTATCAAAAATGATGAAATTGAAAACAATTTAAATTAGATTTTTTGGAATTTCGATAAAATTTTTTTTTGAATTAATTTCAAAAGAATTTTAAAATATTGTTGTAAATCTTTTTAAAAAACTAATATAAGGAAATATTTTATTTAAACAGTTCAATTCATTATATCTATAAAATCGGTTTCAACAATATTTTTTTTGTTTATGATGTTTCAAAGCTTTATTCAAGCTATCAGGTGTTTCGGAAAAAAATCGATACCCCTAAGACAGTTTTACAAAATCTGTAATTATGAAAAAACCACTTAGCCTTTTGACAAACGGTAAAAAGTATGATACATATAGAGCTTTGTAGCAGTTTTTAAGACAAATTTCATTTCAATTACATTAAGTTATCAATTTTTAATTTCATTCAAAATGTTTTGGTAAAAAATGAATTTTTCATTTCAAGATTTTGAAAAAACTTTTCTCGAAAGTTTTATATTGGCGAATATTATCTAATGCACTGTAAATTAAGTTTATTTTTAGCACTTTTAGGAACTGAAACCAGAATTTAATTATCTGTTGTAATTAAAAAGTTATGAGCAATCAAAATTATTGAACAAAAAATTCCATCCTTTTTTTAAACGTCTCGTTCTCGGAAAATATTTGACCAATCGAAATGATTTATATACCAATCGATTCGTATTAAAACAGACTACAAAATACAACACAGTAAGAATTTTTTATGATAAATTATGATTTTTCATACAATTTTAAATAATCTTTTGTTTACAAATGGATAAATGTAAACAAACGAAATTTCGTTCATTTTTCTTTCGCTCAAATCTCTTTTTATAACATCGTCCCAACTAATTATACTATCCCAGTTGATTATGACAGGATGTATTTAAACGTTTTAAGCAGTAGATCCAGTTTAGGACGATGTTATAAAAGAGATTTGAGCGAAAGAAAAATGAACGAAATTTCGTTTTGTACATTTATCCATTTGTAAACAAAAGATTATTTAAAATTGTATGAAAAATCATAATTTATCATAAAAATTCTTACTGTGTTGTATTTTGTAGTCTGTTTTAATACAAATCGATTGGTATATAAATCATTTCGATTGGTCAAATATTTTCCGAGAACGAGACGTTTTAAAAAAGGATGGAAATTTTGTTTCAATAATTTTGATTGCTCATAACTTTTTAATTACAACAGATAATTAAAATCTGGTTTCAGTTCCTAAAAGTGCTAAAAATAAACTTAATTTACAGTGCATTAGATAATATTCGCCAATATAAAACTTTCGAGAAAAGTTTTTTCAAAGTCTTGAAATGAAAAATTCATTTTTTACAAAATATTTTGAATGAAATTAAAAATTGATAACTTAATGTAATTGAAATGAAATTTGTCTTAAAAACTGCTACAAAGCTCTATATGTCATACTTTTTACCGTTTGTCAAAAGACCAAGTGGTTTTTTCATAATTGCAGATTTTGTAAAACTGTCTTGGGGTATCGATTTTTTTTCCGAAACACCTGATAGTTTTCGAAAATTATAATTCTACAAAAAATGATGAAGTTTAATCTTAAATAAAATTTATGTATGATACACAATATTTGGAATATTTGTTAATAAAATATAAAAAATATTTTTGGAGACATACATAGATACATAGTTATACATTGTGATGAGAATTTAGAATATATAAATTCTCTATTTTTGAGTTTTCTCTCTAACACAAAAATGTTTTATTTTCTTACGCATTTTTTTCTTCTCTCAGTTGAATAGTTAGCTTGTTTGAACATTTCCAAGATGAAGATGAAAAGTGTAATAGACGTTTGCTCAGTTTTAATATATGTAGTTTTGATCATCTCATTTCTCTATTTTGAGATAAAATATTATTATAATAGAAGTCAAAGAATTTCTAAATTTGAAGATTGGAGATCTTATCCATTCTGTGAAGAGTCAAATTATGAGAATTTTTCTGATAATTACATCAATATAAATTTTCCTTTTGAATTTCCTACAATAGTTGAGCTTTATTACAAAAATTATACAAAAGTCAATAAACACTATAAATAGTGAAACATTATGTTGAATGCAATTTTCTTAGTTTGAAAGAAGTTATTGATGACCAAAATAAATTTGTTGCATTCCCCGTAAGTCAAGTTAATAAAAGTTTACTTGTGAATAGATGAAGATATTTTTATTTTGAAATAGGATGGAACTGCTGTTATATTTAGCATGAACGATAAAAGAATTAATTATTATGATTTTTGTCTTTAACCAAATGAAGAATCAGAGCAATTCAAAGTCAAGTTGAAATTTTGCTTAGTTAATAACATTGTTTTCAAATCAATTCGGTTTATTTCGTGTTTCATTATCTTTTTAAAAACAATTAATATTTAGGCCTTTTTTTATTGAGAATCTTTTTTTTAGCGCATTTTTGGAACAACAATGCAGCTTATAGTTTCGCTTTGATCGGCTGGCTGGCTGGCTCATGGCTGAGTAATGAGATCTCGAAAACTACAATAGCTAAAGACTTCCGGTTTGTTGTGTTTGATTTGTGCTAACGAGTTATTGGGAAGAAACATTATTAGAAAGCTGCCACTGATTGCAGTAACTATTAAATTACGAATTTAAATTTCACACTGATCTTTTTTTGAAAAAAATGTTCACTTATTATTTTTTGTTGACGTTATTGTTTTGAATTTTCAGATCAAGATATTTCACTTAATACTGATCCATTCTTAGACATAGTTATATCAAAATAATGCTTATTGAACGTAGAATCTATCTATGACAATATCAATTCGATTTGTGATTAAATGTTTTGAATTATGATGAAAATTTGTATTTTAATATGAAATTTTTGATAAAATTCAATCGCAAATTTTACGAATTGCGCTGGATTGCGCTGGTAGAGGCTTATACAGTAGATAATNTGATTGCAGTAACTATTAAATTACGAATTTAAATTTCCAAATTGAAAAATGTAAACAACGCGAAGTTGGCTGCGAAAACGATTGAAGCGCTACCAACGGCAAATATTGGAACTTGAAATATTTTGAATATTACTCAACCGTTACTTTCATATCAATAAAATTTGTCATCAAAAGATTAAATTAAGTATCAATTAAAAACACTCGCCGTACTTTCATACATCAAAATTTTATAAATATGATTTTCCATAAAATTTAAATTTATTTCGATCAAATTATTTTAAACTGTGAATTTGTTTCTCAAATGAATCTAATAGTTCTGTAATTTGTTAATATACACTGATCTAGGCACAAAAATGCGCTTAAGTGTCCCCCTACTACGCACGGACACTTTCCATGTCATTTTTTTTATTTAGTACTCATCATTGCTGAAATTATGCTCATAATACCAACGGCAATTTATGCGACATCTGTAAAAACACGAAAAAAAAACTGCATGGAAAATTATGTATCAGTTTTACTTTGACTAATCTTTACCTAATTTTTATGATATTATTAAAAGAACTAAGTTTCTTTTATTTTAATTCATTAATTTTCTTTTCTGTGGGACTATTTTTGATAACTTTCAGCGTCAGTTTTATTTGTTTCGACATACGTTTGACATTCAAAAATTTTTCACAAGCAACATCATTTAATACTCTTTTACATGTTTATTTTATTTCTAATAATAAAATTTGCTTTTTTGAAGTGTCAGTTATAACTTATTTCACTGCACCAAACTATGATTTATTGGATGATATAATGATATCAATGACTATGGCTTCAAATTGTACTTTGATCCCAGCAATAATTATCAATGATACTACTCTTATTACTACTTTTTTTTTATATAAATAATCTCAAAAAATCTAAAACAGTTTCTGAAAGCACTCGCTTTGATATTGAAGTAAAGAGGTGAAAATAATTACTTTCAAGTATGTCAATTAAAATAAAAATTAAAATTATTTTTTCTCTATAGATTTTGGCTCTGTGTAAAATTATTTGCTATTACATTGCTGATGTGGATTGTTGGGCTTTTATCAAATACAATATGAAAAGCTTATGAATCAATCATGATTGCTGATAAAATCATTTGTATTTCTGCAGGAATAATTGCAGTTTTATTGATTAAAGCGCCACATGTTTAATTTAAATAAAAATAAACAGGATGCCATTATTCAAAAAGTAACTTGTTTATTTGTATTTGTCAATAAAAATAGAACATTTTATGAGAAAACTTTTAAACTAGTGAAAAACCATGTGTTTGTTGAATCGCTTGATGGAGTTTGTAGTTCATTTTACCTTTAGAACCATATCGTGGTAGATCTAATAAACCTGCACAAACATGAGCTACTGGCAAACAGTTTACATCATTAACAGGTTGAATGTAAATTTTAATACCCTTCATGCCTTGTATTGGGATACGATCACTTCCAGTTAAAAATAGAAGAAACTTTTTCTTTTCTTCGTTCGATAATTCATGAAAAACTTCCCAAAACATTCTAATTGTTGGATCGCTTGATGAATAACCATTTTTGTACTCTGCATTCTGCTCAAATTCCTCCCAATTATAATCTTCATTTCCAACAATAACTGCCATCAATTCATGTGGTTTGAAAAGTTTCATAACTCGACCACCACAAACTTTCATGAAGCCCTCATAAAACCCTCTAAATTGTTTCTCAACAGACTTGTTAAAAATGTAATCAACATAAAGATCGATATACTCTTTTCTATATTTAAAAAATGAAAAGAATCAGATATGAATTTATGTAATTTTAATTTTTTCTCACCTGTTATCATTTGTTACAGGAATTTTCGATCCATTTGGCTTCAACTCAATTGTCTTGTTTTCACCAAAAATATTTCGTGTAATTTCAAAACTTAAGCAGAAAACATCTTCTACATCGTCATTTGCATATTCTAACAAGTTTTGCATTGATTTCCAAACTAAAGGATCAAGTTCCTTCAAATCGCTCAAATCTGGTATTTCACCAAGGAGTTTTTTGTATAAAGCTAGCGGGAACGTTAAGTTGATAATTGTGAAATTATAAATTGCGAGACCACAGAGAATACCCACAAGTTGATAAGTATTTTCACCTTCAAATGGATTCTCAGCGAACCAAATACAACGAGAATCTTCAAAATAGCAAAACATTCCATACTTTGTATCTAGCACTTCTTTCAACAATAACATAAAGAACTCTTTTCTCACACCTCCTGTATCTTCTGCTTCTTCTCCTATGAATTTCACTTTCATAGGTTTCTTTAGATCTGAACTATTATATCGTTGTAATTCACGAAATGTATCTTCGACAATATTTTCTCGTGAAACGGTAAGAATAATGTATACCTCAGCGGGTGTAGTACCAAATAATGTTGAAAGAAAGCTTTGACTAGCTGCATTCTGCATTGCAAAATGCATTTGCATAGCTTGATCAGTTTGAAGCAACAAGTGTTTGGCATTTGCATCAAAAATGAATGGATAATTACAGAGAAAGAATTGATTTTGCGCTACATCGCCTACCCATGAAACATAATCTTGACGAATATCG
This sequence comes from Polypedilum vanderplanki, assembly GCA_018290095.1. Lineage (NCBI taxonomy): Eukaryota > Metazoa > Arthropoda > Insecta > Diptera > Chironomidae > Polypedilum > Polypedilum vanderplanki. The sequence continues at coordinate 13,818,244 of CM031379.1, forward strand.
AAATAGTCATTAATTTCTTGCACATGAAATAACTCGTAAGGCACTTTGTCTTTTCTTTGTTGATGATTAATGTGAAATAGAAACGACAACATGTTGAGAGCAACAAAAAAATTATTTTCAAAAAGAACTTGCTTTGAATTTGCATTTTGAATTTTTTTGAGCTCAAAATTGAGAAAATAAATGACAATGTCCTTAAAAATGTTAACTAAACGCTCAAAATAGTCTCGAGTTGTTGATGCATACCACCCAGTGACGATTTTTTGTGGTATTTGATCAAGATTTAAAACAGCTTTGCAAAAAGGTGTTTGTAGACTTTGATAATTCTTTGAATTGACGAATTCATGGTAGAGTGGTAATGTCAAAAAAATACGAAGTGTTTCTATATCTGGTGGTTTCATTTTAATAAGAGCTTTCAATAAATCTTCAATTATTGATTCCCATATTAATGATTTTAGTGATTCATTTGTTACTTTTCTGATATCATCAAATGCAAATTCAGCTTCTTGCAAATCTATTCCATGATTTTTTCCAGTACAATTAAGATGTCCATTTTTGTCTAACAAAAAACTGCCATTGATGCATGCAAGACTTTTGAATATAACTTCAATTGCTGCTATTAAATCCATATCTGCTGATTCTTCACATTTGGAGCATATTTCAGCAAGTTCACGTGTTAAATGCCATATTTGCTTACTCTCAACCAGAATACGATGATCTAATTGATCATCATTTAATTGATTATCAAGACTTATCGACACGAGGCAGTGATCTCCACCAGCATAGATATTTTTGATTCTCATGTACTCAGAAGAGTCGGGATTCGTTGAAACCCATGGGCCATTAACAATTTGTGGCACACACGATTTTTTAAAATCCCTTCCTGAGCCTAGTTGACCTGAGCCGCCTAAACCAAAGGCATAAACTTTATTTCTTGATGGAAGAAAAGTGAGAGTATGTCGACGACCACAAGCTATCTGAATAACTGTTGAACCCATCAACTCGAGAACTTTTCTTGGTAAGATTTCATTTGTAACTGTGCCATGTCCAAGTTGACCAAATGTTCCATTTCCACAAGTAAAGACACCACCATCAGCAGTTAGAAAAACTGAAAAATCATCCCCGCAAGAAATGTATCGAACACTTTGAGCACGCATTGTTTTAAGATGCGTTGGATAACATTTGTCAATCATATCACCTACACCCAATTGTCCATAAATATTTTTGCCAAAACCATAAATGCTTCCAGATTTTGATAGAACAAAAGTGTGATTTGCTCCGCATACGATATACGATATTGGTAAGCCAACTAGTGATGCAACAAGTGTTGGTTTAAGTACTTTATCGCTGACAAAGCCTAATCCACATTGTCCATGAGAATTGTTACCAAAACTATATAATTCACCTGAGTTTGTTAAAGCAAGTGTATGAAAATGACCACAAGCTACTTGAACTATGTGTTTTGTTGCAAGACTTTTTACAATTTTTGGTGTTCTATGTTGGTCAGATTCGTCATTATCAAGACCACATTGACCAAACTTGTTGAATCCCCATGCAAAAAGTTGTCCCCAATCATTTATTGCTACAGAGTGTTGCTGTATATATGGAAAAAAATTAATTTTATTATTCAACGATAAAAAATTAAAAGAAAAAAGATTGACTTACAAATCCTGAACATATTTGAATGATGGTGTAATTCTCTAATGTCGTGATTATTTCTAGTCGACGAAAAAGAATCATTTGATTAATTTTAGCAGCTTGAAAATCATTATAATAGAAAAGAGGAGAAATAATTTTTAAGGGAATTCTGAAAGAAAATTACATACGAAATTTTAACATACGAGGTCTTTTTCGTGACACTTCTTGACCAAGTTGGCCATAATCATTATTGCCACAAGAATAAACTCGTGAGCTATTTGTGAGAAATAGAGTATGTTGTCCACCAAGAGCTGCTTCTTTTAAATTGCAAGCCTCTTCCCATTGCATCTTTTGTGGTGTATTTTGAAGCTCTACATCCTCCTCTTCGCCTTGACCACACAGACCTGTATAACGATAATGTGTATTGAGAAGAAAATTCTCGATGGTTCATAAAGAAAGAAAATTACCCAATTCATTATTTGTGTCACTTCCCCATACATAAAGAGCCATATTGGCAGTAAAAAATGAAAATTCAAGAAATCAAACTAATAAAATTGTGAATTATGGCGAATAAAGCTGGAATTCAAACAAAAGAAAATTTTGACCTTATTGAATGAAATTTTTCTTCACAAAAAACTTGTTTCACAATTATAAACTTTAAACAATTGATTTTTATTTATTTAAAAATTAATTTCAATTACTTAATAACTATATATTTTATTAATCACCTTTGGTTCATTCTATAAACTGTTAATCACAATGTTTGCAATAAATTTCTTAATTTTGAAATATATTTCTACAAGAAATTTGTAAACATTTGAGGGGTAGAAAGCGTTTGAAAGGGGGTCAACAATTTATTAAAGCTTTTCTTTAAAAATTCTGAAAATATCTTATTCTACATAATTTATGATCCTAAGCCTCAATAAATAACAAGTTCAAAATCAATATTTCTTTTATTTGATATTAATTTTGACAGATAATATGTACTTTTATCAATATCTTCATTTGCCGGTTTTTTCTTTAACCATTTTTCTTGAGTTAGTGGTTTCAATTGGACAACATTTATGGAAGAAAACTTTAAATGAAAATTCTCGATGTAAACAGAAAGATCGTGAAATATGACTCTTAAATTTTAGATTAAAGTACATAGTAAATCGTGGTGTTTAAACAAAAAGATTGTTATTTACTTGCTTAATTTTAATGTCAATATCAAGTTATTATATGAAGAGCAATGGAGATGTCTGTGAGTGATAGTGAAATTTTAAATGATGATCGACAACAAGAAGAAACTATAAAGTCAAAAAGTCTGATTAAATTTCAAGCTATAGAACAATTTCCAACATTTGCTACCCTTAAATGTGATGTTAACTTGAAACTTCCTCCAAATAACTGGTAAATTCAATAAAGACATTATAAAAATCCACAATCTTATTAAAACAATTTTTTTTTATTATTTTCTAGGCTAAATGGACAAATTAAACCAAATAGAAGTGCATCGACAAATTCATATAATTTTTCATCATTCAAAATGGCTTTTGACTTTTTTGATGAACTCCAAAATGTTGATGTGATTAGCGACTCAGAAAATATTAAAAATCTACTGAAAATGGCCTACAATCCTTCTTGTGTGCTCTCATATTTTATTCATCGAGTTGGCAATACAATTCTTATCGATGAATTCAATCTTCAACGCTTCTTTTTATGGCAATCAGAAAAAGAATGGAAATGGTTAAAAACATTTTTGGCTGATCATATAATTGGAAGAATGAAAGCCAATTCTATTCCGATACAACATAAGACTAAAGAGTTTCTAGAGCAGAAAAATCTTCTCTCGAAATTTCTCTACTATTCTATTGAAGATTCAAAAAAGATTGTTGAAAAAGAATACGAGCCAGTTCATAGTTTCAACAATGCCTTACTGCCACAGCCCAAAAGAGAGGACATTCCAGAAAATCATCAATTTTCAAGAAACGTTTTGTGGAATTTTGAGGATATTCGAATGCTTATTGGAAGTGATATGCAAATTTTTGGTAATCAATCTCGACCATGTATTAGTTTACGTCTTAAAGACATGAGTGAGCCTATTAATGTATTGACAGGAATCGATTATTGGCTAGATAATTTAATGTGTAATGTTCCCGAAATCTTTATGTGTTATCATTTAAATGGCATCGTTCAAAAATATGAACTTATAAAAACTGAGGATCTTCCCAATTTAGAGAATAGCTCTTTTAGTCCAAAAGTGATTCGCAATGTTGCACAAAACATTTTGAGTTTTCTAAAACAAAATGCGACCAAATCAGGCCACACATATTGGCTGTTCAAAGCTAAAAATGACGACGTAGTGAAACTTTACGATTTGACCACATTGCAATTGCTTGCTGAAGAAAAGGAGAAAGAAAAGACAAAAGAAAAGAAAGAATCGAATCAAGATGAGAAACAAGATCAGAAAAATCCATTTACAATACCTGTTGCAATTCTTCTTTACACAGTTGCTCGAAATATGAAATATTCAAATGAAAAATTAACTACAAAACAAGCTGGAAATATTAAATATTTACTGGATAATTGTTTGAAACTGTTGCCAAAAGAGAAATATCCTCAAATAATCACTACATCACACTACATTCTTTCTGATATTCAAATACAAGCTGGCACTGATCCGATGGATCCAAAGGTTCCTTATAATGAAGAAAATGATTCAGATGAAAACTCTGATGAATATGTTGATTTTGATGATGAGCAAGAATCAGACATTGATTTGGAATTAAATGTCGAAAGAGAATGCCTTCCAGCAGTTCAAAATATCAAAGACGCAATTAATGAGAGTAGTAACATTAAAGACAAACATAAACCTAGTCATCCACCACTTATTTTGGGAAATATTCAAGAAAGATCTGAGGAAACATTAAAGAATATAGTTGAAGGTTTGAACTGCCTAAAATATCTTCAAAATGATGAAATATTAGAATATGAAAAACAAAGAGAGCAGATAATTCATGAGGAACAAAATCCAAATATTTTACAAAATCCTGATGTCGCTATACCCATGGGTTGGGATGAAGACGATAAGAAAAGCAAAAGTAGTGAATCACCACCAAGTGAAAGTGATAATGAAAGTTTTTGTCTAGACTCAAAATCACTTTTAAAAGGTGGAAGTCCAAATGTTAACAATTGGAATACACATTTAAAAGTGTTGTTATTTGAAAAAGCTTCGTTGGCTTATGCTTGTTTAACTGAAAATTATTATAATAGCAAAAATTATGGAACTGCTTTGAAAAATTTACGCTTTTCGCTTATGTGTCAAAATGTGGTTAAAAAATATGTACCTTTAATGAAAACTCAAAGAAATGTTCTCTATGGTCGTGCTGGTGATTGCTTCTTTCAAATCGGTAAAACTTATGATAAAATTCAGACGTATTTAGAAGAGTTTTCTGATGAAAGTGAATTAGATAAAGAAATTATGAAAAAACTCGATAAGGAAGATTTATCTTGTGAAGATGATGAGGATACAACTTTAACTGATGAAGGTGAAGAGAAAATGCTAGAAAAGAGCTGCCATTGTTATGAAATAAGTTTGATTGATACAAATCAATCTAAATTCGAAATTGTTAGGCGATTGGGAAATGTAAGTTTTTTTTCGATATTTGTTAAAGTTCAAAATATTTATTATTCTTTCTTTAGGTTTATAATGAATTAGGGGTTGCATTAATGCACAAAGCACAGCGATTATATAATGAGTTTGTTGAATCTGAAAATAAAAAGAAAGAAACGGAAAAGGATGAAGAAAATTCAATCGACACTAAAGAGATGAGTTATCAACAAGTTGCAAAGAGTTCTTATGATAATCTTCTTAAAGCTGTTGCTCTTTTTGAAGGCGTCAAGGATTCAGTAAATTTGATAATTTGCAACTTGAATTTGGGTAGATTCTATAGATTATCAGCACACATTAACATGTTTCATGCAAGCTCATCACAAAAAGCTGTTAATATAAGAAAGAAGCTATATACACAAGCATTTGAAAGTTATAATCGTGCATTGTCATTACTTGGCAATAGAAAAAGTAATCAAGAACTTTATGATCACGTCCATTGGGAGCTTTCAACTGCAACATTTAATTTAGCTAAGCAAATGCAAGATGAGTCAGTGGTTGAACAATCAAGAGAGGATTTAGAAAGAGATGTTCTCGATATATTGATGAAAGCATTAAAGTTGTGTGACACAGAAAGCAACTCATCGAGACAAGAGCTTTACATTTTTCGTGCTGGTTTGATCCATCAACGGATTGCAAGTTTATATCATCAGCAATTGAGAATGATTTCAGAAGAAAATAAGAGAAAAACCTTGCTTCAGCTTTGTAGATTACATTATGAAAAATCCTCAAATTTTTTGGCATCACTTACTGAATTTCGAGATTTTTTTAAAGTTCAAATGGAAAGAGTTGCTTTAAATGAGTTTCTTGCCGAAGAGACGACAAGTGTTTCTATGAAAATGAAAAATTTGCAATTTGCTTTGAATGTTCTCATTGAAAGTTTGAAGATGCTCAATTCACTCGTCGCTGCAAAGTCAATAATGGAATCTGATGAAATTTTAACACTATTGGAACTGTTTGAGAAGAGACTTCAATTTATTTTAAAAACGCTAACGAAACTAGCCAAGTCTGTTAAGAAAAATGAGCAGAAAGCTGAAATGTATAAGCAAATGTTTGCATGCACTCTGAGAAACATGAATGAATCATTGAGTCTAATTGAATTAGCGAAACATCTTGAGAAAGTCTTGGAAAATGTCATCAAATTGCAAACAAGTTGAATAAAATGAATTTTAATGTATCTGTGAAAGAAATTCTGATTTTTTTCAATTAACATTTTCTTTCAAATTTGCTACATTGTTTCAGAATTGCCACTTTTTAGTCTCTCATTCTCATTTAATTAGAAATAATTTTCTCATACATTGTTACAAATTAAATTCTGTGTCATACATAAAAAATAATAGAAAAGTTTTTAAATAGAAAAATAATTATGTATGATAACACATTTTTTTCTGGAATAAATTGCAAATAGAATGATAAGAGCAATTTAATGAAACATTGTGCAAAAATTTAAATAATTTTTCTATTTCGAAAATTACTTTTCAGTTACAAGGTGAATGAAATGAGATAACAACATAGCAATGATGAACGAGAGAGTGAGAGTAAACAGTCTCACCAAAAAACGCACACATGCAACGTTAATGAAAAAAGAATCATGCGCCGTTGACATGAGAATAATTGTGAAGAATTTTATTATTACCATCATTGATTCTAAAGGTTTATTTTATTTATCCTATTAATAGGCTTCATACTGCATTCTTATTATTGCGAAATTATTGGGAAGCATTTCAAAAATAATTTTTTCCTCGCAAAAACATTTCATTTATTGTAGTAAAGCGAAGTGAGATAGGCGAAAAAGAATAATAAAAACACACATAGTCGCAGGTTTGAGTGCGGATTAAACAACGCGCGTTCGGAATCACTCGGAACATAATATTCTCTCTCACACAAATCGTTGGCAATAGTGCAATACAGTATATATTTTATTTTAAAGTGTCTGCCTCTTATTGGGTGAAAATTCTTTGCGAAAAATTAGTTTTTCATTAAGAATCGCGTGAAAGGCTATTTTTTTATTGTAAGCATTTGTACTGTTGTGGCATTCATTACATTTGTAATCACTTATCGGGACTGTAATTTATTTGACGGTGCCTTTCCGACAAGAAAATTAGTCGACAAAAAAGAACTAAAGTGAAAAGAGAAAGAGAGAAAGACAGAGCGAGAGAGAGAAGTGGATGAAAAGTGGTGGAAATTATACTGTAGCAGAAGCAGTGTGTAAAATTTTTTCATTGTGTGTGCAAATAGCAAAATAAAGAAATTCAAAAAAAGACATTACTCTCACTCTCTCGCCGTATATATCAAAAACAATTACAATTACTCTGACTTTCAACTAACAAAAAAAGAAGAAAAATTATAAATTCAATAGTTCTGACAAAAGTTGATATCTAAAATTAGATTTTTTATAACAAAAACGAGATATTTTCGGGTAAGAAATCTTTTTTATTTTGCATAATTCTCTATCTCTCTCTTTCGCATTCTCATTTTGTGATGATGTGAATGCGAGGAAAATGCTTATTCCATTGTATAAATGACGACGAGTTTTCCATGCTTTTTTCATGTCGTCTGTCTGCGAGAAAAATTTTTGGGAGTTTTTAGGCAATTTTATGGTAAAATACCGGAAGAATGCTAAAGAAGTGCATTTTTTATTGTATCTGACAAAGTAAGAAGAAAACAGATATGACGTAATTTTTCTCTCTTGCCCACTAACTCGTGATATCAGGTTTTCTAAGGCAAATTAGAATTAGGGAGTGAATTCTCTTTTTTTCATACACTTGCATTGTTTTCAATAGCACAATATGCTGCCACTTACTCGTGTGTTAGACCGGTTAAAGAACTTTTTATGCATATTCATTTTTACTACTTTTTTACTGTGTGAGTAGTACAATAAAAACAGAGACAAAGAGAGCATTGTGTGGGGTATGAAGAAGAAGCAATTAGTATGAAAAAAAGTGGAAAACACCTGCACTACTGCTACTGTTCAGCATTTTATATAAAATAATCAGACGAACTTTCCTTCTTTTATATTATTATTTGTAAACAGGCCACTTAAGACATTTTATTGTGACATTTCAGTGGACAACTGTCATAATCATTCTTGAGACTTGCTTTTTTATTATTATAAGATTACCATTGACATATCACGTGCCATGTCTCTGTATTCTTCTTTTTTTTTGAGAAATTTTTTTTCATCAATTTTAATGTCGGCAAGTGGAAGAGATAAAATACATTTGAAAATGAAAAATTGAAAGTTTTCATATTTAAAGCGCATTTTGAAATTAATTTTTTTGACAAAATGCTAGCTTGTGCTAAAAATGAATCAAATAAAAACGTCTATGTGGTAAAAAATCTTTTTATATACACACACATAGTGAATGCAATACAAGTAATCTCATCATTTCACTCATCGTCTTGATTGTGTGCTTAATATACATACATGTGAATATGTATACAACAAAATTTATTATTATCAGACATTCATAACATGAAATACCATCATTAAAATGTTATGGTTTAATAGGCGACTTGATTTAATCAAATTAGATGTCGATCGATAATTTTATTTCAACTTTTTTTCTTTCTATTCATATCGTGAAGGAGACGAATATTTTATGTCAAATATAAAAGAGTGTATAGCACTAGTATTTTAGTTTCAATGAAAATGATAAAAAATATTGGAATTTAAATTTTTATATTTTTTTTTCGCATCTAGTCAAGACAAATACAGACGAGTGAGAAAGAGAGAATTCAGATGATGAAATCAAATAGTTTCATTTATTTTTCTAGTATGAGAGGAAAATTCAATAAAAATTATTTCTACTAGATTGAATAAGTAAACAATGAGCTATTAGAATTTTATGATGCAGGCATCAGCCACAAAATATTATTTTTTAACAACACCACACCAAACTCAATATTAAAATGAAAATGCACTTTAGTGAGTCTCAGTAGATAAAGTTTGAAGTGTAGAGTCTGCACTTTTTCTCTCTCTGCCAATGTATGCATTTCAGATTAGCAAGAGTGAACGAGAGGAAAATTGTGTGGCAAAATGTCTTTACTAGAAATGATTAAATTTCTCACAAATGAAAATCGACATTTAATGGAATTTCTCTGAGTGAGAACGGAATTCTCGAATTAAAAATCAATATTTGTTTGTGTGTGATGTGTATGAATAATGTAATCGAAATTAAATATTTTCTGACAATCACTGTGACATGTATATGTGCTGGTTCTGTCAGATGAATCATGTAGCTTCAATTTACATTTAAATTAGAGATTTTTTGTTTTTTGTTCAAATATTTGTTGAAATAACACGCAATTGATTCGTGTAGCAAGATTGAATTTAGTAAATTTTGGAAAATTTACAATTTTTAAAGATAACGGTGTTTTTAAATTTAAAAATAATTTTTGTATATATACACAAAAAAGGATATAAATTTAAAAATAGAATCAATTTTAATACTCTGCTTTTCTCATAAAATATTAAATACCTATAAATAATTCAGACAAGAGCGAACAAGCAAAAAATATACAGTTCCAGTTGAACAAGATCGGCATTGACAAAGCAACGGAAAAAATGTAAACATTGGCTGAAGGTGAAGAACAAGAAGAATCGAATGAAATATTTTCTAAGGTCGCTTAAATTGGTGAACATCATCACACATTGATAGCCGCTTTGTACACATGTAAACACATATTCTCTCTTTTCATGTATATAAAACAAGTTGTTCTCTCCGTAAAATTTTTATTATGATTATTATGAAATTGCACAAAACTGCCCTTGAAATATGTAATGAATACGTATTTACATAAGAATTAAGAAAAATATTGCTCTATTGCGTGATTGAAGTGACAACAACATATAATAATCATCATTGAACTTGACCTGTAAAAAATTCTTCTCTTTCTCTCTTCTTTTTAAACGCCACGTCTATACATGCGTAAACGATAGAATTTTAATGAATTTTTTTCGCAAATATAAAAGAGTAGGTAGAAAAAGGCAAAAAAGGTAAGAGAGAGAGAGAGAGAAAAAAAAGTTTCGATACATGTGTCATAATATGTTAATGAACAGTACTTTGTAACAGTAATTCAAAGTTCATTCACATTTATTCGATTCTTTTTTTTTTAATTTCAGACTTGACTATAGACTGCAAGAAGAAGAAAGCAAAAACTAACAGCTCTCGATTGTTGTTGTGAAAGTGTTTAAAAAGAGGTTAATTAAGAGGAAAGATAATGCAGCAGCCACGCTATAGTCCAGCGCCGCAGAGCGGTTCAATGAGACCTGCGAGACAACCGGCTCCCGTTGCTAACGTAAGTATTACCAAATTGCGCTTCATTTCATAGCGTGCCTATTACGATATTATGGGTGATCTCATGCAATCACAATGAAGCGTTTTCGTCGTCATATTTCTAAAAAAGATTGATATGCAAATGAATAATCAACGCTATTGCTTAACAAGGCATTCTTTCTACTTGTTTACTCATGCAGCGATGAATATAGAGTGTAATTTTATTCTCGACAATTAATCTTATCATGCTGAACGGCGCAATTTTTGATTTCCTTTTCATGTGAATTTTATTTCATGGCATAAAAAATTTTCTTCATTTGAATTCTTTTTCACTTTTGCTTGCTCTCTTGTTAATTAAAAGCTTTTTCAGTTGAGTAAATGGATGGAAAGAAGAAAATGTTAATTAACTTTTATAGATACCAGCAATTGCTTGTTCATTTTGTGTAAAATAAATTTTTTAAAGACTTTAAAATTCTGACTTCACATAATATTTGAGTCAAAAAACTTTTTTTCTGATTTTTTTTCACATTACTGACCATAGAACTAAAAACTTTGATAGTCGCGCCACAAAAAAAAAATTTGTATTGCATTTAAATTTATGAATTTTTCATATATTTCACAAAAATCGTACAAAGTTTTATTCATTTTTATCTCAAAAACCTAAAAACCAAATATATATGGAGACCGCATAAAAGTTTTTAATTTGAGAGGATGCTTAGTGTGGTGGTTGAGTTTTATATTTGAAAAACTAGAGAGATATTTTTAAAGTAGTTATGCCTTCATTTTGATATCAGAATTTAATTTGCAAGATAAAGTATGTACATGTCTAAAGAAAAGAAAATCAATTTCATAGCGTGATGATGAATTACCCTCATATCAACATGCTTTCATATGTGTGTGTCTTTTTTGCCAATTACTGCTGCTACAAGTGAAACTTTTTTTTCGATGATAAATTATTTTTCTATGCCAAAATTGAGTTGTGGCAATTGTGATATATCACTTAAGTAGGCTAAAACTGAAAGGTTCTATGCTTATTTTTTCTCTTTTTTTATGTCTCACATGTTGTTGATCAATCCATCAAGACGGAAAAATAATTTGTTTATCAAACTTAAATTAATTCTCAATAAATTCTATCCAAGAAATTGACAGATGAAAGGAAAAATAATTTTAGCTCATCCTCGACATAAAGTTTATGATTAAATTTCTTTTTCTGCTCAATAAACAATTTTCTTTCTTGCTTTTTGACGTCTTTCTGAAAAAAAGATGATTGTGGATATTATAAATGGTTATGAAAATCTCTTTAACTTCAGCTCAAAAGTTTTCTTTCTTTTTTCTTTTTCTTACTTGTTTAAAAGAATTATAAAATTTATGCTCGCTTGCCTTCTTGAGTAGTAATCTGAAGAAGAAACAAGATGTAATTTCAATTTTATTCCACAAAACTATCTCTGCTACTGCTGCTGCTGTTTTTAAACATTTATTTTATGGCTCTCTATGTTTTTCTTTCAAATGTAAGCAAAATGTAATTCTTGCAGATTACATTTCGAAATTTTATTAAAAGTTATCTTTAACAATTTTTAGCGCATTTTTTGGAACAACAATGCAGCTTATACATTCACTTTGGCTGGCTGGCTGGCTGGCTGGCTGTTCCTCTGAGATCTCGAAAACTATAATAGCTAGCGACTTCCGTTTGTTGTGTTTGATTTGTGCTAAAAAGTTAGTGCGGCGACGCTTATTTATATTTCTGTCATTAGTCATATAACTTGGGAAATTGCGAATTACTTTTTCATTTTGAAAATTTGTAAACAAAATTTTTTTCGCGAAGTTGACTGCGATCAAAAAAATTTTTCAGCTGCGCCTAGCCAACTTCGCGTATTTTTGAATTTGACCGTTATTTTCAAATCAACAATTTTATTATAAAGACGATTTTGAGAATTTTAATAGATCAAGATTATTAGCAGCAATTACATTACTCGAGTTTTCATAAAATATATTTCTATATGAAAATGTAAACAAAAACAAGAAATAGCTGCTAAATTCTTAATTGACTGCTTTTTCCTACAACTTAAATTTAAATTATTTCATTCGAATTCTCACAAATCTTACAAATGAAATTTCCAATACATTTGAAATTTACTTTAACCAGTATATCTTATCGCATGAATCTGTTTTACAAACGCATCTAATATTTCTGTAATTGTTATAAACTCTGATCTAGGCACCAAAAATGCGCTTAAGTACACCGATCTGCAACACGGGTACTTGGTCACTGGTTTTTCTTTCTCTGTAAACCTGTGTTGTGTGTTTGATTGTGTTTGCCTTTTCTTCCTTCCAACATCGGTGGCGCGTATAATGAGAAAAGATTCTATTTTGACGCATTAAAATGTTAATTTAATTACTTCCTTTTTTCTCACTCTCTTTTGTGCTTGCTTATTTGAGGAAAAGATGAGATTTCTTCAAGAAGTAACAAACATTAATAAATCTGATTAAATGTTCCTTTTCACAATATTTTTATTTGTGTATGTATATGAATGAAACAGCAAAAGCAGCATATTTTCGTTCAATTGAAAGCAAGCCATTATCTCGAAATTTCTCTCTCTTTTCTGCAAGTGATTTCAATTTGTGCAGTAGCAATAGAAGTAGAGTTCAAATGCTAGAGCAACACAATAAGTCAAAAAGAATTTTCTTCTCAATTTCGATATTTTGCAGTCGAAATGAGAAGAAGAAAAAATTTACTATTGCTGCAACATAAGCACATTTCACAATAAATAATGAATATGAAGTGAACTTCGTATCGTATTTATCGAAATGTTCTCTAACTTATTGCTTCATCAACAGAAATGAGTGGCAAAAATGTAATAATAATTTACTTCTCTTCATCTATGATATCATGCTCTTGCTCTCTTGTTGAGATTTCTATCGTTAATTTTTTCCTCTTTTGTTGTAATAAACGAAGCCATTGATTGAAAATTGTAACTATTGCCATTTGGCAAGCAAGCAAGAAAGAAAATTTCTTTTTTCCATTTACCAGTAAATTACCTTGCAATGTTGTTGATGCTATAAATAAAATACCGGAAGTATCAGCACTGAAATCTATTGATTATCACTCATTGACTATATAGTAAAAGAAGAGTGAAAAAAGCGATAGAAGTTAATAGTTAGGACAGGATAATATCGAGTTATTAGTTAATTTATTAAGAGAAGCTGTTCATAGTAAACCACAGAATTTGAAATAAATTCTTAGTAGTTCATAATAATTTTCTATTTGATTGACATTTTGGGCTTTAATTAACTTCTTTAACATTTAAACAATTGTCATCATGTAGTTGGGAAACAGTTCATAAATATGAAACATAAAGCATTAAGTAAAATAGTAGAAAAGTGAACTAGTGGCTCATAAAAATCATTTACTATATTTGTACATATTCTTGCCACTAAAATACGAGTGAAAACGACATAAAAAATTAGTTCAAGACTTTAATTCAGTTACACCGCAAACGAGTGGCAAAACAAATGACTGCAAAAGCGCACAAAAAGTGAAAATCGATAAAAGAAGGAGGAGGAAAGAAAATATTCAATTGCCTAAGCTATGAGGGAGTCAAAATAAAATTTTCCTTGTCGCTACTGTTTCCATTATTAATTGGATGAAATTGAATATGAAGTAAAACGAGCAACTGCAAATGATTGCCAACAGTAACCTACAAATATAATTTCAAGAAAAGTGAGGATTGACATATTTAATCCTCACCCATTTCCATCATTATGTCAAAAAACTTGCTGAAATTAGATTTTAAATGTTGCTAAAAATAAAGATCAATTTGAATTACTTAAATTTTTTCTAATGCACAAGAAGCAGCAAAAACAAAAACGGAACTTTTGACTGGAATATTATTGTTATTATCATCCTTTTTGTGCATGTTTTATGAATCTCATTAAATTTCTGTTCGTATATGCAAATTTTTGTTCACTGACTGGCTACAAAAACTAATGAAACTTACATAAAATGCATAAAACCACCCTCGCCATTTGTGCCATTTACTTTTTGTTAGAGCAAACCAGTCAGCCACACACACACAACATACAAAGTATGGACAGATGATAATTTTTACTTTAACTCAAAAATAATTTTCGATTGCTTGCCTTAAATTAACTTTGACAGTGAACGAAAAAAGAATTGACAGAGTTGAATGTTGATGATAATTAATGGTTTACACATACGAAGCAACTCATGCCGGCATTTAAATTAATTTCGTTGTTGTAATCGAATGCAAGTAACATAACAACGTAGCTTAAAATATCGAAGTTAGAAAGATTCATTTTAAGCACGAAACTTCTACAATTATTCAAAATGAATTTTAATTTTCTTAGAATTATTTTCAACATGTTGAAAGCATTAGTATTAAATTGAAATCTTTAAATATTTAAGAAAAATTTTTTAACTTCGCATTAAACTAAAAAGCATGAAAGAGAGCCAAAATCAAAAAGAGAGAAAGATAAAAATTCTCTCACAAAATGCAGACACTCCCGAGACGAGACAAGAAAAAAAGACGTTTTGTTCCATGTTGTGAAATGTTCACATATAAAACTTTCATCCGTACACATACACACAACTTCGCGACAAGCATGGGGAACAATTGAGAGGGGTGAAAATGTATGACGTAAAAATTTTCTCTCTTTACTCTCTACATACTACAGTCGTAGTCTTGTAACCATGGCACTCACTCACTCATGCTCATTTGCACGCATGCACTTTAAGCACTCAATAAGAAAAATATTTACATACAGCATGGCATCCACATGATAATTATATTTTTAAAAAATTAAATTCAATAAAAATTTTTTTCTACACAAATGAAAAATTAAATTTAAGATAAAAAGAAGTTGTGAAAAGAAATATGGAAAATATGAAAAGCATGAAACTCATGTGGTTGTGTTTAGCTTTATTCTTTTATGTAACCACATGAGAATGGATATAAAGAAAGAAAAATTCTCCGGCTGAGCGTTTTTCAATCTCACAACAAAGAATTTATTTTTGAATCTCACATATTTTTATGTTGGTTGTGCATGAAAAGAGTAGAAATTAAATGAATGAAACTCACATGAAAGAAAATTATGTCAATAAATTATAAACTTCATCAAGTGCTTTCTTCAGTTTTTGTGTTTTATCGCGTAAACTTTTTTATTATCAGAGAAAAACTTTGAAAATTTTAATTAATTAATGTGTGAAATTATGGATTTTTTTATTGTGGCATCATATCATTTTTATTTGTTTGTTCTTCCATGATTGAGTGTCATACAATGATACCAAAAATAAAGAGTAGTGTCAATATACCAAAATAATAGCAATGCGGTGTGCATGCAAATCATCAAATGTGTAGGCACAATGAATGAGTGCTCTCAAAATGCTGATTATTATTTCTGAATTGAAATAAAATTTATTTCTACTGCCTACTGCTGCTACTGATAAATATCATCGTCAAATATTGTCATTGTCGTGAGCAGGAACATAAATGTGTCATCACAAGTTCGAGAGTCGAGAGGAATTTACATAAATTCGATCGATTTTTGGCCATTGAAATAAAAGAGAGAGAAGATGGAAAAACAATGTAACTGTGGATGCTTTTTTGTCTAAGTACTTTTCCATCTCTTTTCATTGTCATGACATTGGCTTTGTTGCCAGACTTCTTTCATTTTTTGGAAACTAAACCAAAACAACTTGTTTTTTGACTCAATTAAAAGAATTCAAAAATTGATTCATAAAAAAGATTTTCTTTTTTGGTAAACCTAAAAATAAACTTGTCACATTCATCGACAGCAGCAGTCAGTGCAACTAAGAAAAAGGAAAAGTATGTAAGTGATGTTAATAAGAATTTACGACATAGCCCATCCAAAAGAACGAAAATATATCCATTTCCCAGGATGTGATCAGAATTTGAAAATTCTACACATGAAAGACATCTATCTATTAAATCCATTCTCTCTCACTACCTGTCTCATTCTTCGATTTTATTCACATCACATGTGAGGCTTTTCTATTTCTCTTACTCTTTCTTCTTTGACACATAACCTAACTCATACTTACGAGAGATTGATTTAGCTGACTTGTCATTGGCACGAAATTCTCTGGAAAAATAATTAAGAAAGGCGACCATATTTTTCCTAGTATAGAAATTCAATTTCATCATTTGACACATTTTCAATTTCTCATGCAATTTTATTTTGATAAAAAATAGAAAATAAATTGATTTTTAAAAGCTTCTTTTCCTATTAGACTCGAAAGATTATTAAATCAACAATTGAAGTTGAAGTACTGTAAAAGAAGAGAATTTTTTTATCTCGCCTTGCACTAATTGATGAAATTATCTACTCAAGTGATAGAGGGAAATTGAAGAAGTCAATTTATGTAAAATAAGCCAAATTGACTTCCATGTTCAATTGACTGACTCGAATAATTCACTATCGATGAAGTTTGTTTTGGATGCAATTTTAATTTATATCTCGTTTTATCAGAGACAATTTAATCTCTTCATTATTGTAGAGAACAGTTGTGCATGATTTTATAACAACATTGTATAGTGCTCTCATCAAAAACTTGTTAAAATATTTTTGAAGTTTTATTGAGTGTTCATTTTATTTTGTTAAACTTAATTATATTATACTTCTATAAATTTAATTCAATTATAATGAATCAAATAAGAGATAACAATTTTGATGATGATGATGATGAGAGAACAACTACGTGAATGAAATGAAACGATAAAATCTTCAATTTTCATCAAACTTTTATCACCACACTCATACATTTCTCATTTATGATGTATGAGTTTCAAGAGTAATTCTAAGCAAGTGAGGAGTAAAAGTTTTAACTCAAACTATAAGTCCTTATGAATGAGCATGAAAAATTAAGTAGATACATTCTCTCTAAGAGGAAAAAATTGATTTCCATGATGCATATGTGCGCCCGCCCGCCACATACACACATCCTTTACACTCGTAAACTTTTTCGTTTCGCAAAAAAAAAATAAAGGAGATGGAGTACAAGCAATAGTGAGCTCTCTGTAAAAAGTGTTGGTCGGAAAAACTTTTTTAATTAGAAATTATTTGAAGTTCTCATGATAAATCTTTATTATTGGCCAAAGATGGTGCTTGAATGGTGGTGGTAGTAGTAGTGGTAAAGAAAAACTTTTCTTTGGATGAAAACTTCCAATATTTGTTGTCTTAAAGTTTCTCATTTCTTGCTAAGAGCAACATACGAGCATCTTCAATTGAAATTAAAGAGAAAAATAAATTCAGTTATAGTTTTTGTCGTAAAAAAGTTTTTTTATTGCTTCATTAACGTCATCTTGTTTACTTCAATATTTCAGTTTAATTCTCTTGGTATTGAAAAAAAATTTTTTTTTGATCTTATGTCAAGATGACACTCATGGTTAGAAGGAGAGGATAAAAAATATTAACATTTTTTTATGCTCAACTTGCCGTAAAAATGAATTCATAAATAATGCTAAAACATACTTGAAGTATCTATTTCTAGCTTCTATAATACATAATATAATAACAAACCATCCTTATTTGACAGAAATGTACGTGAACGAGACATCCATACGTACACATTTCAAACCTTTTTTTTCTTCTTTCTCTTCTTTATGACTGCATTGTATAAGATGAAGAGAGAGAAAAAAGCTTTTGAAGTGAAACAACATCACTTCCTCTTCTCTTTCACTTCCCTTTTTATATTTCGAGTGTTTTTTAAATGGACGGGACGGAGAAGAAAAGTGAGAATGATTGAATAGGAAGAGAAATTACACGGAGAAAAATATTTTATAACTGGCATAAAGTTTTTTATATTTGTCCCTATAAAGTCAAATTTATTAGCCTTAAAAAGAAAATTTATAAGTGTTATAATTTTTTATGACAGTTGTAAAAATATTTATTACTGTTATAAACTTTTATAACTGTCATAAAAAAAAATTAACACTTATAAATTTTCTTTTTAAGGCTAATAAATTTGACTTTATAGGGACAAATCTAAAAAACTTTATGCCAGTTATAAAATATTTTTCTCCGTATACTTTACCGATGTGATAGGGTTGTGATGAAAAAGACGAGAAGCGAAAGTAAAAAAAACCTTTTTCTATCGTATGTACTCAAGAAATTATAGAATAATTTTAAATTCTTTTCTATAGATATACTTATATATTAGTAGATATGAAGTTATATTGAAGCATTTGTAATTAACTTATATAAAGTTTTTTTGAATTTATTCAATATGCTGCAGATTTTTTTCAAATTTTTTTGCAAACAAACGGTTCATATCGTCTCGGTAAAATTGAAGTTTAGCGGAAAATAACAGATTTTTCTCAAGTTTATTCTAATATTTCTTTTAGCATACTTAAATTTTCATATAACATTTACTATATAGCGAGATGAGAAGGGAAGTAAATGTAAAGGACACTTAACCTAATTTTTCGTCCTAGCATTTATATTTTATTCTCCGATGTTTCTTGATTTTTTACAGTGTTTAATGAGTAAAGAATTATTGCCATATTTTCAATATTTATTTTCTATCATTAATTCATGAGACACCGGTTGTAATGGAACTAAATTAAGAAGGGAGGAGAATGAAAGCATAAAAAGGTCTTTCCTTCTCATTCTTGCCTCTATCGTGATTTAAAATTAATTTTTTTTTACTCTTTCGACATTTTCTGAAAGCACAAATTATCGTTCAAGGCAATATAATGGACACTTTTATTTCAGCACTGAAAAATTTGTCAAATTTTCTCTCTCTCTCTCAACATTCTGTATGTGATTGAAGATAAATGAATGTTCATTAATGTCCATTCAACGCTCAGTTCATTGTTATTAAATTTTTGTTTGCACACACAAAAATACAAACAATTTGAATTATTGTCGCTGTTGACTGTATGACTCAAATGTTGTTGCTTCGAATGAAAAAAATCTTTTTTTAAAACCAGCTTGCTGATGACATTTGAGAGAATTTAATTTACACTTCTATAAAATAAAAAATTCCATGTGTGACTCAGATACATAGTAAAAATCCATATTATTCAATAATTCAACTTGCAAAATTTTAAAACCATTTTTGCGCTCATCTACGACATGATGACCATGTGACCGCTATGTGTGAGTGGAAAAGTCAATTTACATATATTTAGCACAGAGTAAGAGCTTTATAGACGAACGAATATAAAATAGGAAAACCGCACACACATACGCTTGCCATAGATGCATGAATGTCATGAAGATAAATGGCTTGCAAAATTCATAACACTTTTTTGCTCATAGATATATTTTTCGTTTCCTTTTTTAGTCCCAAAGCATAATGATATTATGATGAAAGTTAAACGATTTAGTTGACAAAATCAAAATTTATAAGCTTGAAAATTTTTATTTACTTAAATATCCTTGAAAGGCATATTCTATGTAGGAATGAAAAAAACAAGTATGAAGTACAAACATCTACAAGTGTCTCTGGCTACTTGAGATTTTCTCAAAAACGCCCAAAGATTAATTTCATGTTATTTATTTAGAGCTAGTGCTCTCATAAATATGGTGGGATAATTACACCCAAAGATAAATTTTCCACTTAGATTTGAATGTAGAAAAATCGTCTTAACTTGAATATACTTTCTTTTTAAAAAATTAAATTTTTGTCATTATCCATCAATTGTGGACATTTTTTTTTACATAAAAAGCTATGTAGAAAATTTTTTTCTTGTCCTTTTTCAAATTTTTTTAAAATATGCTATACATTGAAAATTTGAAAAAATCAAAGGTAAAATATTAACGAAATTTTAAATGCATAGCATATTTTTGAAAAATTTTCGAAAAGAACAAGATAAAATGATCCTTATCTTAGAAAAACTCTCCGTAACCGCTGAAAAATGAAAAAAATTATTTTTTAGATGGAAAATTTGTTTTCATTTTTTAGGAAGTCTTGTCCGCAATTAATTTGGAAAATTTTTCTTTGGGTATAATTGCCCTCCATAAATATATAAAATATAATTTTATGTTTCTTAAACATCAAATAAACTTCCGTCATTTTCCTTCTTTTTACTCTGACTAACTTACTCGCTCTGGTTTCATCTTATAAAGATATATCATTTCGACAACAGCGGCAATAGTGTCAGGTGCTACCATGAGCGATTTTAAGATGAATTGCCATTACATGAACACTCCCCAGCACGTTTTTTGAGAGAGAAAAAAAGAAGCGAGAAGAAAAAATTCTATCGTTATTTTTAGCAAAAAACGCTGTTACTCTTTCTTCAACCATATCTGCACACTGATAAATTGATTTTGTATTAAGAAAAAAAGTAAAAAAAATATCAACAGAAAGAAATTTTTCATTGAAGCGAAAAATCAAATAAAAAGAAGATGAAGGCGGTAAAGCAAGCAGTGAGAGATATTATTATTTTTTGTTTCCTACTGAAGAAGCAAAAGTCACGATCGTAATATTTCTTATTGCATTGTTAGTGAGAGTATGTGAGAAGAAGAAAAAGAAGGAGAAAAACTTTCATTTCCGTTTCCTTAAGCAGCATCCATATGTGACTTAATTCAAGTTCTCTGTCAACTTCTGCTCATCACTCACTCTAGTGCCATAAAATGAGTATTGTGTATGTATGTCTTTCTTTAAATGATGTAAGATATTCTTTTCTTATACTCAACGAAGAATGAACGTTGCGAGAAACGTGATGAAATTTTAATATAAAAATTGTGAACAGTGTGTAGAAAGCGAGAGAGTCTACTATTTGGCAAATGCAATAGTTTTGAGTAAGCAAAAATTCCTCATTTAAATGTGCATGAATACAAACTAAAGAAGAGAGAGAAAGAGTATGCACGAAATCGAGCGTTTGATACAATTAGATCAATCAAACATGCAGTAGGTATGCATGCAAGTCCCGCATTATAACTGTTTGTAATTGCTTGCTTGCTGAAAATATTCTTGTTTATTTTGCATTTAGTTGAGCATTTTATCAAAGCTCATGATTGTAGGTAGGTCTCAATATATCTTTATGTGTGTACATACGTATATATAAATGTATGCAATTGAGTTCCATAAATTATGCAAATATCACGACATCGTTCGAATAAACAAATTGACACATTATCGGTCTTGTGGCTTTATACAGATATATCACTACCTACATTTATTCATGCCGTATGTGTGCATGCATTAAGGTAAAGACACTAAAAATAATCATGAATTCTTGCGGTTTTTAATGAAATAAATTGAAATTTTTATTTGAAATGTTAATATTTGAAGAGAATTTTTATATGAATCTTATTGAATATCCATAAAGTTACTTAAATGTTTATATATATTGATAAGTTAAGTAAATTTGAGCTATTTGTGATCAGTTTTTATTAATTTTATTCAAGAAATTATAATTTATATTTAGAAACAAGTTTCAATAACCAATTCATTAATCTAGAAAGTAATATTCTAATAAAAAGCCATTCTTCAATTCATTCTAAGAATTTTCTTTTGTAGAAACCATATGTTATAATTTCTTAATGTTAAAAGAAACAATTAATCAAAGTGTCGTCGCCTCAGTATTCATGCTCAATAATTTTTTCATATCACCTTTTCGTATTTTATCACACGAAACCTTTATTTAAAAAGGTACGTGATTTTCATTATACAACGAATCTTATCGTTTTCAGACTGTAATTTGAAATTAATTCACACGACATAATAATCACTTCTTCTTTTTCTTTACCTTCTCTTATTTCTTGTTCAGTGGCAGCACACACATTCTCATGCATGTTGAGTTTATGAGTATAAAAAAATAAGAATAATTATTAAGATGAAATGTATATTGTACATATGAAAGAACTTTTGCATGCATGCGAGATATAAATGAAATAAAGCAAAGCGAGGGCGAACGTGAAAGAGAAAAAGAGAAATGTTGTATCAACGTGTGACTGCATTTTAATTAAGTGTTGACATGCTTATTAATAATACGATTTTTTACCCTCGCTCGCCTTCATTGTGTATTGTATGTTATACCGGTAAGCTCTTAATTGTCGGAAGTTGTGCTTTGAACAATTTCATTCTCTTTTTCAATTTCATTAGCATCAAAGGATAAATTTATATTTATATCCGACACACATATATAAAATTGCAACGGACGGCTTAGACAACTTCAAAGGAAGTTTAATATATAATAGCATAAATTTCTTTTATTTTGGAATGTTCTCTGTGCGATCAGCATAACAATGGATTTCGTTTATTTCCTTTTTTCTGAATCTAAAAAAATAGCACAATATGAATGTGTGGAGCGTAAGAAAGAGAAAAATAATTATCGTGTGACAGAAACTAATTAAAAAGCGATGATTATGCGAAACATGTTTGTGAATGAATGCGCAGAAAAAAATGTAGATATGTGTGTATGTGCAGAGTGAGAACATTCACAAACGAAGCCCTCATATAACTTTTTTTAATGAAATTAATTTTAAATTTCGTGTGATGACTATTGAGAATAAAGAGCTTTAAGTTCAAACCAATTAAACTACTTGCTACTCTTTTTCAATCGAAGAGCAATTAATTACTTTGTAAGATAATTTTGCATCAACAATTAAAAATTTGCTCAATTAATTTCAATTTCAGCGAATTTTTGGAACAAAAAGCTATATATTTCACTTTGTCTGTTCGGCTGTTCGGCTGTTCGGCTGTTCGGCTGTTCGGCTGTTCGGCTGGGTGGCTGAGATCTCGAAAACTACAATAGCTAGAGACTTCCGGTTTGTTTTAAATATTGTGCTATCGTGTACTGCACAATCTCCTTTTTATTGCAATTGTTATTGAGAATGATATTTGCGAAAAATAATTTCTAAAGAAAAATTTTTGAACGTAAACAAATATGGCGGAGTGCGTTCAGTAAAAATATTTTTTGAATGCACATTTGATCGTTATTTTCAATAAAATTTTTAACAAATTAACAACTTTAAGCATAATTTCGCATAAATATAGAGAAAAACTTCTATTTTTTTGCAAATTTGAGAAATTCTCAAATGTATATTTTGAATTGTTTCAATAATAATTAAAAAAAACTTTGTTCGACTTTTTACCGCATATACACTTGTTAATAGACACTGATCTGTTGCGCCAAAAATTCGCTTTCTAGTAATGGAACATTCTGATTAATTTTTTTAATTATTAAATCAATTATCTTCTTTCGCTGAGATTTCTTATTTTTTCGCCTACTGAACAATCAATTTTTTCTCCTCCTTTATTTCCCACAAAAAAAAGCGAAACGTTATAAATTGTCGCTGTAGGATGGTAAAGAACGAACGATAGAGAATGAAGAAAAATGAGACAAGGGCAGAAAATGAGAGAGAGAGAAAGAAAATGTAAGAAAAGAAAGTTAATTAAATTTCATTTCATCGTGAAGCTAATCAACATTTTTGTTAGAAACAATTTTAATTAACCTGGATTAAGAGTCATCTTCTCATCTTACTTCTTATGCTGTCTTCTACTTCTACCTATCATCATCATCATCATCATCATCATCGTTCAAAAAAGTTTTTTTGATCATCCACTTAACTTAACAGTAATGCCATCATCCCTCACACTTCAACTTCAACTTTGATTTATGATTTATACAAAACATATACACACGCAGTAATTTCATCAAAATTCATTAGCTTTCTCTCATCATATATAAATATATAGTAAAAGGCAAATGTTAATTAAGTAAACTTTGCCAAAATGAAAGCAGCAAAGAACGAAAATCTTTTCATGTAATCCTTAAACCTATGCCCATAGAGAGAGCGAGCAAAAGACTTGGTAAAAATATTAATTTATGTTTGCTGATAGCACAAAATTACGCTCCTTGATTATGATACTTTTTTTATTTTTCTTTTTTTTTGAGGCCTCCCTTTCTTCATTTCGTTCCGTTTGCGTAACGCTTTGAACATAAATAATAGCCATGTATGACTAGCAGAAAAAATTTCCATTTTTCCTATATTTTTCGCGTTTTGTTTGCTCGAGTTGCTTCCACGACTACCTTTTTGTATAATTTTCTTTCTAAACTCAAATTCTAAACATTTGTAAGTCAAAAAATATATGTGAAAATAAAGAAGTTGATAATGGCATGCAAAAAGAGAAAAAGTCTAGTATGATAAGGCCAATTATCAGCAATTCAGTACCTTCCTCCCTTCATTCAATATTCCATACACGTTTCCTCCTCACTTATAACTGATACACATACCTTATTTTTTTGTGTGAGCAGCAGTAAGTCTAAGAATAAGTGAGATAGGGTAGATATACGTATATACATTTATGTATATGTGGCATTAGTCGGAAGAAAGAGATATGTTATTTACATGGAAATGATAAACAAAATGATACCTTTTGCGATGTAAACAAGATGAGCCACTTGACTTACTCACAAGGAAATTACAAGTGCAGTACATGAATAATAATAAAAGAAACTCGACTTTCTTCTTTACTGGTTTTGTCACATTATCGTATGATGATGATGATTATATGTTCTTTTTGCCTCTTTTGCTCGCTACCTGATCTAGTGCTTGTGTGTATAATATAAATTCATATTATTATTTCATTTCATTTTAAAACACGTTTAGGAATGTTGCTTAACGGCATATCTGCATTCTTCTATATATTTCTTTCTTTTTCTATTTCTAAATAAGTATAGTGAGAAGAGAAAATCGCATCGAGTGCTTGTTTACAAGTTTTTGTCTATAATCGGAATCTATTGGCTTATATCATTTTAATTCTAAAGAAAAATTATCGATTAGAATTGAGGACAATGACTTGCAACTTTCGCGAGCGAGAAAGAGAAAAAGAGTTCATAAATTAAAATCATATGTGTTTGTTTGGCTAGTGCACAAAACTTTTATTTTATTTTTAAAAAATGGCAAACGAAGAAGAATGTGGAATATTCAAATGACTTTCAACATTCCGTTCACTGCGAATGACAGTCGAAAAAAATCCAATTTCTATTCATAAGAGGAAGAAATGATAGAGGAGAAAAGAAAGAAAGAAAGCATGAAAATCCATTACGAAGACATTTCTTTTCATTTCGATTGTACATTCTTTTCGTTCACTTATTGCAGAAACTATGTTTGCAGTCCATTCTTTTCTTACTGTTGGCAGTTATTTGCTGTTGTGTCACGCACTCAAATAATGGAAAGAAAAAGAAAAAAAACGACCAAGAAATGAGCAATAGAAATAAAATTTGTGTCAGTTCAAGAGATTCTTCCTTCATTTTATTGGTTTTTATTTTGTTCACTTCTTCATACTGATGCCTTCAGATAGTAATAATCATTTTCAAACTGTCTACGACGATTTAATTAGTGCCAAAGGTCATTAAAGATAATTAAGAAGTCAAGTTTTCTATCTCACAACAGCTATTACAGCGATTATGTTTGATTGTTGAACTCATGGCCACAATTAATTGGCAACTGAATTGTTTATGAATTATATATTTTTTTATTCGTTGAAAAGTATCACGTTGTGATAGAATGGACTCACACTCTCTTTCTTTTCGTGTGCTTTATGAAAAGGTGTAGTGGAGCGAAAGCCAAATATCGATTTTATTTTTTTCGCCTTCTTTACTTCTCAACACAACAAGATTTTCTCGTTAAATGCGAATAAAAAAACATAAAGCCTGTCAATAGCAATAAGCGAGAATATTTGTCGAAGTAGTAAGCAAACGATAGGCGGGTGATGGAAGGAGGACTGAGTAAAAGATAATTGAAAAGTTCAAGTCTATTTGGACGAAAATGAAAAATTATATCAACAAGAAGAAGTAGAGAATCTGAGTGAAAAGAAAACTCAAATCGATGCTCAATCAACTGTAATAAGAACATTATTAGATTGGAGTAAAAAAAGAATTATATATAAACCAAATACTTGTTCTGCATTGTTTGTGCCGTAATGAGCTTTTGGCATTCTTTCATGAAAACCATAATTTGATTTTATGATTCTACCGCTCGCTTGCTTTCTGATAAACTCAAGAGAGCGTAAATGAAAGTAAAAACAAACTTCGTCGCTGATTTTCAACAATGTTTAACTGCCTGACTTGACTTAACTTGTGTGCTTATGCATAAATTCTTACGTTATTTTTTACTTTAAAAATAAAAGGAAAAAAGAAGAAGGTGGAGAAGTAATAAATTTTTTCCGTTCTTTCCAATTCAAGATAGAAAGAGAATTACTTTAAAAAAGACGCAGAGGAGGAACTACCGTATTTTTTTATTATTTATGTAAAATCGATATTTACTCACTTACTTCATTAGAATTTAAATTGATTTCTTTTAACTAGTGGATAATAGACTTTTAATTATGCCGGTACATTCCAATATTGAAAAGAATTTTTGATTATTGAAATTGTCATCAATAATTGAATAATTATGCTGGTCAATCTCTAGAGTCATTTGTAAAGATTCATTTTGACCAGCATAGATTTTAAATTGCACATTTATGAAAGAGAGAGAAATTCTGAACAATAATCACACTATCCCATATTGTTCTCGTGGCAAAAATATTCAAAGTATGCGCTTCTCTCCAGCAAATAAAAATAGAGAGAGAAACACTCTCTCAATGCCGTCTCAAAATTACCGGCAAATTTCTCTCAGACATATTCTCTCATTTAAGAACATTGTCTAGCTCTCAACTGACAGCATTTTATGCTCACGAGAAGAAAAATATATTTTTTCGAGCGAATATTTGAGTGAAAAAACTTTTTCGACTTCAGTTGAAAATACTGACGGTTTGATATCGGAACAAAAACACTTTCAGTCTCGTAAGCAAAATTTCATTCATTTTGTGTCAATAAAAATCTCTTTTTCCATTCCATTTTTGGCCACAAAATATAAAAGTAATATTCATCAAAAGAAATAAATAGGAAAATAATTTAGTGAATTATCGAAAAAGAAGTTGCAAAGAAATAAAAAATATATAAATTCTGTGCTGAGATATAAAAAAGAAAATCGTGAATTGGTTCCGTCAAACGAATACAAATAGAGAAAAAAGTAATAATTTGCAGAGCTGTTAAAAAGTATTCATAAAAGCTTCGATAAAAGTCGTGAATTAAATTAAATTCCAAGCGAGAATATTCCGTAGAAAAATTCCATCGCGAATTTGGATGAAATAATATAATAAAAAGAGGGAGAAAAATTTAAACTGTGCAAGAAAAGTTTTCTTTTTGCTTTTAGCAGAGAGTGACTACGTGAGTGTGGTAGTGTCTTGAAAAATATTTTTATGTGCTGCAAGAAAAAAGAAGAAAATAAATGAAAAAAATTGAATAAAAAATATAGAGATAGAGAGAGCTATATGGGCTTGTGAATTGAAACCAATACATAGTAAAATATCATCATCATCATCGTCATAAATAAATAAAAGAAAAACAAATTTAATTAATTAATGAAGGCAACCAGTAACAGTGCACACACAGACTTTTATGAATTGAATAAAGTGAGAATCTTTCGACTGCCGAATTATATAAAGTCTCTTTTTAGCTCGCAAAATAGCATGAAAAGTAATTTATAATTCAGTATCGTAATTTTCGGATGAAACAATTAGAGAACTCGCAGTAAAAGACCTTGGCAAAGAATAATCAAAATAAAACAAACTTTATCACAGGCAATCAAGAAGACCGAGTAAGAAACTTTCATCGCATGAGCGAGAAATAGACAGAAAGAATTTTTCGAGAGTTGTGAGTTAAAGTCACAAAACCATACACGAAAAAACTCAAGTAGTGAGCAGCGAGCGAATAAACGAGTGTGTACATTTCGGATCAAGTGAAACGTGCGTGATAGTCGAGAAATAAATAAATTTATTTTTGTGTGTGCGTGTCTGAGTCAAAATAAGTTAGAATCCACAATCAAAATTTTTTTCCAGTGCAGTTACAAGTCAACACACAAAATACAAAAAATTCTATTCTAGGTAATGCAAAAAAATTCCAAAACTTATTTTTATTTGAATGTATTTGTAGTAATCAAGCAGATCTGAAATAAAAATTATTTTAATGACTGCTTATTAGAGTCTCTAATTTTATAATTTTTGCTAAAGTCACTGTTCTGATGAGGAGACACCAATTTTTATTATTATTTGATCTTTTTTGAATGTGATGAAAATGTTATTGAATAGAAGAGACAAAGCAACTTCCGTCTGAAAAGCTAAATTAATTAAACAAAAATCTTTTCAAATAAAAGAAACTTCTTTTCAAGTCCAGCATGATTTTAAATAGTCAAAAAAATGAAATCTAATGAAAATTTCCTGTCTCATTTAATATGTGTTATGTTTTTATGATGGGTGCAGTGACACATTGACTGGCATTGGTTATCACGTGATGATTTCACACATACAAATAAACATAAATAAAACTTAATTCTAAATACATTTAATGACTCAATTTTCTCATGTTTAACGTGTAAGCGAATAAGTGAATGACTAACATGTTTGTTATTGTGCTCTTGTCACATGAGCTATCATAGTGTGATGTTTTTTTAAAGTCCATGATGCAATTTTTGTGCTGAAAATTTAAGAAGCTTTAAATGATTTCACTTATTTTTTGTTGTTGAATTAAAGTGACAAGAGAATAGCAAAAGAAGCAGCAGAGGGAATTTTTTCGTTAATTAGAAAATTTGATGCTCGTCGCTTCTTATTTCTATCACGATTTTGTCACTCGACTCGAGAGATTTCCAACTCTCATCTAAATTGCTTCTTCACGACAATGACGATGAGCATGATGGTGAATTCTTGTGTTTTTATGCAAGTGATGGTCAAAGATAGAGTGAAAAATTAAAATAATTAAAATTGTGTGAGTTGAAAATACAAACAAAACAAAACCAATGCCATCTAATTTGTCATTTTTATTTGTTTCTCTCGCGAGTTGTCATTTCATACCAAACAAAATTCATTAGCACATTCACTTAATGATCTTTTTATTTTTCTCTCTCATACAAAATTGACGATGCAGAGATTTTTAAAAAGAAATGATGATGTGAAGGAAGATTGTTGACCTCACACAACAGATAGAAAGAGAAAGATGAAAGAAAAAAAATATAAAAATTTCATACACATGTGCGAGAATATTTTAAGAAAGAAGAAAAAAAGAAAACAGAAAAGCAAAAACGAAAATTTTTGGCAAAGTTTTGAGCTTTGAGGAATGTTTTTGAGAGTTGAGTTGAGTAGAGAGATCATTGATGAAGTTTAAGTTTTGGGCGTGTCATGAAGCAGCAGCAGCGATTGAAGATGCTGGATAGATAGAAACAGTTATTCGGCACATAGCGATGATGGAATTCTCTCTCTCTCTCTCTGTTCTCTATATTCAGCTCATTCGCATATTATAAACAGCTAGGCATAAAAGAGCAATGAAATAAAATTCAATAGGAAATGTTTCATTGTTGTAAGAGCAAAAGAAAACTCGATTTAAATGAGATTTATTGTTGTCGTCTGACTGTCTGATGTGCGAGCATCATTTTTATCATAATCAATAAAGAATGGACACAGGAAATGGCTTTTCCTTCTTTTTCGTTCATTCATACATGATAGAGACAGTTTTTCATGTATATATGTGTCTATCAATTGATGCCTTTAAGGCAATATTCATTTTAATTGACTTCTCTTTGACTTCTTTTTTGCGTGTTTAAGAAATTTCATTAAAAGTGCCTCAAACAGATTTAAACAAAAATTTGTTTGCTTGCCGTGAGCTGAAATGAAATCTATACGTTTGCAATAAATTAGATTGATTTCTTAAGTAAAATTTTAAATTTATCTATCATGGTAACTTACCATGGTGAAAAAATCAATAAGAATTTTCTTCTTATTTTTCCACAATTGCGTGCTCTAAGATGAAAAGTAGAAAAAGAAAAGTTAAAGTCAAATAGGATGAAAATCTTTTTTGAATCAAGATTAGGGAAAAAAGTTTTTGTGTCACATAATCAATTTTTCATTGAATAATTCACGCAACACATTCACATTAACAATGATTTTGCGTACGACATGTTTTGATGATTTGGTACACGCACAAGTCTGCCACTTCCATTTTCCTTCCAAATTGATGTTGAGCACGACGAGAAATATGACAATATTGTGTCGCTTACTCTTGAAATGAATTTTTTTGTTCGTTCTTGTTCACTGTGAGAGTCAGTTTGAATTCATTCTATTGGAATTGACATTGTGAATGTGTGACAAGCAAAAAAGGAGTGAGAAAAGTGATAAAGTCATGTCATGTGTTTCATTTCGCACATTAAAGTGTGAGAAGAATGATTGGACGGTCCACAAATTCAGGGGATTAAACAAACAAATCTTTCTGCCCTTTTGTAATTTTTCAACAACAATGTTGACAAAAAAACAAAAAAAGTTCATCATTAGTGGAATTTCAATTATTTTCACCTGACTTTCATATTTAATTTATTTTTTTAAAAAAAAAATCCACATGACGTTCATTATTTATCTTACATGAACAGATATAAGAAATGAATGAAAAGAGTTAGGCGATTGAAGGAAAAATGAAGAATTCACAGAAAGTATGTCAACTCAGCTGAATTCCATTCCAATTTGTTATTTGCTTCTCATCTCTTCTTCTTTGCCATTTCTTCGCCTCTCATACTCATACAATCAGTTAGTGCTTTTTAAAACTCGCATGTCTGCTTTATTTTTATTATTCTTTGCTTTGTTATGGCAGGTTGAAGAAAGAGAGAAAAGAAATTTCTTATATTTGAAACCGAAATAAATCAAAAAACTGGCATTTTTATGCTGCTGCTCGTGCTTAGCTTAAATTCTTAATGAGATTTTAAGAACATTGCCGACAAATTTGATGATTCTTTTTTTCAACTCATAATTTTTAATATGAAATTTTTTAACTTAAAATTAATTGAGTAATTAAATTTTAAAACGCATAAATTTATATGAAGTTTGTTTTGTTAATGATGTTGATCAGAAGTGGAAATGAAGCCAAATAAATATTATGAGCAATAGCAATAGCAGCAATGGTGTTATGTGAATTAGAAAGTTTTACAATTTTTTATTCTCACGACATTTGCATCATCATTGATTGCAAACAAGTATGAAATTTCAAATTTCTTGTGGTGAATTTTGAAGCAGTTAAAGTTCGATTTTGAACTACTGCTGCTTAAAAAAAGGTTCAAATCGATTTCTGATTGCTGCAACATTTGCGAAAAATCTCAATTTGTAATAGAGTAAGAGTGAAGACTTAAGTCTTATTCAATGATTCACATGACATTTGATATTTATCGACAAGCATTCATAAGAGATGAGATGTAATTACTTTTTCCAATATTAGAGCAGCTATGAACTTCTTATCAAGGAAATGATGAAGATGAAAATATTAAATTTCAATATCGATGATTACTCAAATTCAACATTGAACATGACACTTTTCTTAATCGAATTTCTTTGCTATACGCATATTTTTTAGCTTCTATTTATTTCATCAAAAATCAAAATGACATGTGCAAAAAATATTTTTTAGTTCGACGTCATTTCCTCAATTCCTATTTAATGAATACAAAAGAATTTCTTCTTATTTTTTGAAATTTCTTTTTTGCCTCCGTTCAAACGATTGAATGAGTTGATTTGAGGAAAGAGCGTTTATACTGCAATTAAAATAGTAATTTGCTTAAACGGTTCTTCCCAAAAACGATCAGAAAGTTTCCATGCTTGTGTGTGCGAATGATTTCCAAATTTTGATTTTCATCAAAACAGCACAACATTGTGTGAGTATATAATAAAATAAGAAGATTTAACTCAAACTGTGTAAGCAGTAAAAAATAGAAATAAGTAAATGAAACAAGAGAGAGAGAGAAGAGAAAAAAAAGCGAACAAGTGCAAGGTTAACGAACGAACGAAGCGAATACTCAAGTACCGGCTTTTTTATGACTCTATGCCATGACGCTTTACGCATTTATGTTGTGCGTAACCTCGAAATTTGAATTCAAAGCAGACGCACAGACAAAAACAAAATAATCTTTTTGTTTCGAGTTATTAAAAAATATTTTAAAGAAGTTTCTACAAAGTAATTGAGATTTTATAACACTTGTTCTTGCTCTCTTGATTAGTAATAAGTGATGTATGAAGTCCATAAACATAATAACAAAAGAAAGAAAGAGAGAGAAAAAAACAAGTTGAAGCAGACATTGAAGAGTTTTTTACAGTTAAAGAAATTAATTACAGACATTGACTGTTTTAATTCATTGACTTCTAATGCTTGGCTACTGTTTCTTCTTTCCATCACATTGAATTGCATCATAAATAAAGTTTAAGCACCAATTTCTATTCGACGAGACGATGGATAAAGCATGCATTAAGTGGGTGCGAGAATGAAAGAAGATGGCAAAAAATATGTAGAAGCAAAAATTATTTCCGTTTGAATGCACAAAAAGAAATAAATTACATAACTATTGTAGTGTGTCAGCCAGGCAAGCAAGCAAGCAATACATGCAGCACAGCTCAACTCATTATTTTCTTCTCTCTATCTTTTTATTTCCTTAAGAGAAAAAAAATCTTTTGCACTCACATTTAATTAGTTGCTTTAAAACAATTAGACGATGAGATTGCGGAGCAGAACATAACACAGGCAATGCAGCAGAAGCAGTAGAAATAGGAACTATAAAAGCTCATTTCTGCCATTTATATTTGAGTCAAAACGATATCTCAGTCTGTGCTTACATAACATACAGTGAACAGATTAGTTTCATTTCACTGAACATTCTCTCGTATTTTAGCATTTTCATGTCAAACCATTAACCACAAGAATGCTTAATTAATGCACTTCACTGTTCACTTGCCACTTCTATGGCAGCCAAATGTCATAAATATAATGAAATTGATGAGCAGACAAGCATGCATCTTTGACTGTGATAATGTAAAAAGATTGACGGGCAGTTATCTGTTTTGATTCAAATTTCTGATTTGCTCTTTGATCACTCTTAAAAATACGAAAACACATGAGTCAAAAATAAATCTTAATTCCTAAGTGGATCATGCATGACTAGAAAAAAAGAGATCAAATCATTTAAAATATATGGAACAAATTTTGAAATTTTTCATGGTTATTGAACTAATTTTTTTTTAACTTTTAGAAATAATTCTTAGAATGACAATAAAATTTTATTTTTTGTAAATGACAAAAACTGGCAAGAAACAAAAATGAAAGAATTTTTTTATTTAAATGAGCATTTTATGAGCTGATGAAACATTTAAAAATTAAATTTTCTGCAGTCGATGTTGGAAAAATCTTTCTCGTAAGCCAGATGCTGCTGCTAATTCAAAAGATAGAGAGAACTCTAAGATGAGCACAATGAATGAATGACTTAATGATACTTAATTTCACGTTTCATGTTTCTATGAAATTCATCAAACTCAATGATCGCCATCATCATCAACAGAAAGCAGAAACATCAAAAGCAGTTCAGAACCTGTTGTATTGCGTTGAAGCAACGGTCTTTTTCTTTATGGTCAAAACATATTTTTCATTTCATGTTATTCTTTAAATTGTACTCATTATAATTATTTGCTTTTGCTGCTATTGCTGTGTTTGTGAGTGCTGATGCTTGTGGCATTTCTTTCATTGTGACTTTTACTCAAGAAATTTATACACATCCTCACGAAAGATAAATGACTACAAGTCAAATCACTCATTCATAATTTAATGTGAAAATAAAATTGCATAACAAAAAGGATGTGCCACACAAAAAGTTAAATTAAGTAAATGCAATGAAAATATTTTTTCGTTTTTTCTCTCAATTGACTTAAGTAAATTTCTCTTTTTTCTCTCGCTAACGAAATGAATGCGAGTGAAAGATGGATGAAAAAATCCTCATTCTCCTTAAAGGCAAGCCACAAAGCGTATTAATTTAATGCAAATCTTTCTCTCTTTTCTTCCTTTTCTTTTTTTCCATGATAGAATTGAATTTAAAGCACATTCTTGCTGTTTGTTATTATTACAGCACGATGATGAAATTCATTCAAAGTGAGAGAAGAAAAAAATAAAATTTAAAATTCTAATTTTCTTATTTTTCGCTCTACTTGAAAGAGAGAAAGAAATCGGCTTATGCAGCAACATTAATTGAGTGAGAATGAGTTATTTTGTGTCAATTATTTGAGTTGCTTAAATCAAAAAAGAAAGAAATGAAATGAATGACATGCACATACATTGAATTAAATTTTCATAATCTGATTAGCTTTTCTCGTCACTTCACAACATCATTTCCATTCGCGTTTCACACTTTTTCCATTTTTTAATTCTGAATGCATTTGACATTTTTGTTCGCATGTAAACATTCATGATAAGATGATGAAATTTTCCTTCTTTTTTGCATTCAACTGACAAATAAAACTTTTTATTATTTCTTCGATCAATAATTTTACTTTCAATCCACTGCTCAGATTAATCTCATATTCTATGTAGCATTAAATCAATGTTCTTAAAAAAAGGCAAAAAAAACGATTTCACCTTAAACTGTGTCATAAATTTCTATCAATTTTCTTTTGCTTTGCCTTCAAAATTTATGAGATTGATGGAAAGAATTTTTTTAACTTTTTTTGCAACCTTTTGAAGAAAGTTTCAATATTATTACCTCAATTCATCCTTTTAAAATAAAAAATTTATAATTCTATTTGCCGACAACAGCATCATCCAATAAATTGCTCTAAAGTGCTAGAAATAATCCATTTAAGGCGAATGAGAGAGTGAGTTAAAATGATGAAGAGATTTCATAACCTAATTGTAAGAGCGCTCGACTGAGCAGAAGCTGCTTCTATGTGTGCATAATTTACTCATTTTTAAAATTAATTGAGAAGGCTTTAATTGCTTTTTTTGCTTGTTATCATAATATATAGTGAGTTTGTGTGTTTTAATAGCAAATTTAAGAATTCAAAAAACTGTCCATAATTAGGGAGTGTCCATAATTAGGTGTGTTTACCCTACTTATTGCTGTTGCCAATCAAGCAGTTTGAAAAGCAGGAAATAAACTTCCGTCTATTCGCAAATATGAACAGTTTCATTTCACTTCTGTTGCTGACATTCAAAAGTTTGTTCTTTACTCAAATTTAGCACAAAATATTCAAAGTTGAGG
Source organism: Polypedilum vanderplanki (assembly GCA_018290095.1). NCBI lineage: Eukaryota > Metazoa > Arthropoda > Insecta > Diptera > Chironomidae > Polypedilum > Polypedilum vanderplanki. The sequence continues at coordinate 13,853,890 of CM031379.1, forward strand.
AAGAAAATGATGACAAAATTAAATTTATGCTTTATTTATGTATTTTTAAAATGATATGATCATAAATATTTACGACCTTCAAGCATTAAACTTGTAATTTTCTTTGCTCATAATTTCACTTTTTTGACGCCTCTCTCATGATGCCATTAAAAATGTTGTTTTACTTTGTATGAGTTTGTCGTCCATTTCCTCCATTTTTTGAAATTTTGTTGACGTCATTGTGTGTGATAGTCACAAATAATTACAAAACATTTTCTCAATGCATAGAAACATGAAGTCAATTAATTTAATTGCTAATATAATGAAAATTGATATCAAATCATTGATGATGACGAATGAGATGAAAATCTTGAGTGATGTTGCTACTTATGCCTTCTAATTTTTCATTTATCTATTCTCTCACTCACAATAAATGGCAAATCATTCAGTCAAAGTATAATGAAAGTAAATGAGCTTCATTAACAATCGATAAATATTTGTGCTACTGCTGAAAAAGATTTTTTTCTCCCTTGCATCTTTTTTTAATTTTTGTTACTGAATGTAAAAACAATGAGATGAAAAGTATGATGAAAAGTGAGCAAAAGAGCATTGAAATATTGCCAGACAGTAGCAAGAGAGAGAGAAAGAAAGAAATGATTAATTAGACACACGAAATATTAACCAAAATATAACAAGCAAGCATGGACGAACGAGGGATGGTTTATGAAGAGAGAATGAGACTAGAAAATTGCTCTAAGAGATGCGACGAGCAAGCATAAAAAGGCATCAAATTTTTAATGAGGCATTGAATATCATTTCCATTTAATAGATTGGAGCTTTCTTACTTCTTCTTTTTTTATATTACATGACGTTGTTGTTGCTGCTTCTTCTCATATTCATTTTTTATCATCATGCAAACATTGTAATTTATTGGGTATTTAACTTTCTTCCTTCTCCTTGTCATTTCACAAAAACCATGACTTTACCTGTCTTACGTATTTTGTTTGTGTCTTCTCTTATGATGCTGCAATGCATCGAGTAAGTGTCGATCAAAGCAAAGCCACCACCATCAATGGCTTGTAAATGTTCTTGCAAGAATCAATTCTTGTCACGTTTCCAGTTTGCTAACGTTATGATAGTATTAAAGCGTCAACTTTCTTTCTTTCTTCTCTATATATGAGAGGGTGCAGTGACTCTTCTTTTATTCCCTTAAAGATCTTCTGTTTCTACTGCCGACAAAGCAAGAGCATATTACACATAAATTTTCCATCGTAAAACATACATAGGCGGCAGTAATAAGAAGAAGATTTTCATTGGATATTATAATGGCAAATTTGCAGTAAATTTCATGACGCTTTTGCTTTGCTTCAATGAAAATTTTCTGCAATAAAATTTTGCAACATTTCTTTTTCTTTAAAGTCTCTTCAATAAGAAAATCTTAACTTAAAATGAAAAATTTATACTCATGTCTTATCGAATGGTGAAGTTTTTTTGTACATGTTCAGTTATGATGACTTTTCTATTGAATATCAGTTGATAGCTTAAAGACAGAAAAGAAAAGTTCTTTTAGTGAATTTGATTAATCTCTGCTGGCTGCTTTCATAATGATGAAATTTCGTTTTTTATTGCATAAATATGGAAAGAGTCTAAAATGAATGAAAAATGCATGAAACATTTTTCAACTAAAGAATGAAAGAAACGTTGGCACAAAAAGTTCATCTCATGCATTTTTTATAGAAAAAAACTTTTGTGGGATCAGTTCATAAATTAAATTTTTCTGTGATTTTTGTTTATTGCAGGGCAACTCAGCTCCACCTCGTAATAGTTATCAAGGCGCTCTTCATCAATTGAAGAGCACCCAACAACGACCAAGCGGTCCAAGCATGACAAGTACAGCAGGTGCAATTTCAGGCGCTCCATATCGCGGTGCAAGTTGGACCCCGAGTTACGCACCAACACAGCCGGCTTACAGATATACAGCACCCTTAGCACAACCAGCTTATGCATATACGACGACTACACAACACACAACTGCAACAACTGTAAGTTTTAAAAATTGAATTTAGTCATTTGTCACATAAATCCTTGAACTCAAATCATTTATCCTTTTTATTGTCAAGAATGCATGTATTCAGTAAGATTGCATTTCTCATTGATAATAACTGATTGATTGAGACTAAGAAAATGTAAAGTCAACAATTGTAAGTTGTCTTGAAAAATGTTGCAGATTTCGATTTTGATTTTCTTCTCCATTTGATGACATCGATAAAAATGAAATTTCAAGAGAGATTTTTTGCCATTTGGGTGAGATCAAAAATAGATTGATAACATTTCTCTTAGAATTGTCTTGCTGCCAAACACGAAATCACTCATGTCAAGTTTTCTCTCTCTATCTCTTGCCTGCTTGGTAGTTCTTTTGTTGAGTCGTCTCATTTTGAGATATTATCGTCATCATAGACGTGTTTTCGAGTGTAATTCGATTGTCGTATATCTCTTGAGTAACTTTTATGATGTGATGTATTTTTGTCTATTTTTTGCTGCCATAACATGAGAAAAATAAAGAGGCTTCTGCTGTTTCCATAGTAATAATCATTTGTAAACTTTTTATTTTTCTTTATCTGATATTTTTCATACTTTTTGAAACTTGCAATAAATCACATTTATTGATTTATTTATCACTATAAGAGAAATATTACATCATTTTTACAATGATTGATTCATCACATATAAATAAAATACATGGAGAAAACAATAAAAAATTTCTATAGAGTAACTGCAAGTGAAAGCTCAGCATAAAACTTTTTTGTGAAATATTCTAAGAATGCAATAAAGTTTTTCCTTCTGAAAATTCCTTCAATGACTGCTGCTTGCTTATGTGTGTGTGTATGATGGGAATGACAGTAAAAATGTGTCTCTGTCATGTTCTCATGTCATCATCATCATCAATGTTTCAAGTCATGTGCATTTGATGTGAATTTCAATTCATTCAGCACACAAAAAAGTATAAAAAATAAAATCCAATAGAAATAAAGAGCTTTATCGCATTTCAATTGAGAGTTAGAGCGAAGTTGTTTCAATGAATAAAACCGCAATATATGAGAATGGAATTATATATAAATAATAACGAAATCAATATTTTTTAAACTATTTAGAAAAATCAATGAAATTGACATGAGTTTAAATAAACTTAGAAGTTAATAAGTTATAAAATCAATTGTTGAAGAACTAGATTATAAGACCGATTTTTCTTTATCTTTTCCTTGCCTCTTTTCTCACTTTTCTTTTTGTAGTCCAATAAAACACGCACATTGAAGGTGTGTGATGAGTGAAATTTATTGAATAGAAAAAAGGGAGAGTAATGTGCAGCAAAAAGCAATAAATCCTAAAGTATCAAGCTTATAGACACGATTCTCATAAAAAATACGAATGAAGTTCTTTCTCTTGTTGTCTTACAAACAAATAGCAAGTAAAAAAGAGTCATAAAAGTTGAGCTTATTATTTTGACACATATCTTTAACATCTTCAACAACAACACGTATTATACTATGTGGTAGGAAGTGAATGTTAAAGAATTGCTAAATGATAAATTGATGTCTGTACGTTGAGTGCATAAACCTGGAATGAATCAGTTCTACTTGTACTTGTACAATGAGTGAAGAATGAAAAGATAAGAAGCATAAATATAAAATTTATCTTTTTCATTATTTGAGTTGCGCATTATTTCTGCACGCGTGAACATTTGATGGCAAGAATTCTGCATTTCTTTTTTTCTTCATAAGAAATTTTCTCTTCTGTTTTTTAATCTCAAATATCAACAAACAATGAAATCTAAAAATAGAAAATAATCACACAGACAACATCCGAACAACTGGCCGACTAACTTACGTCACACACTCTCACTAAAATGAATATGCTTTGTGCTTTTGCACTGATTGCGTGGGTAGATTCGTATTTGCGTCATGAAAATTTTCTCCAATATTGAATGAGTCACATGAAACTTCTCGTATAAAAGCTCTTGAATATTTTTTTTTTGCATTTGTCAATGACTCTTTGGAAAACTTTTTTGTAAATTGTCAAAAATGCAATTTTCTTTGTTTTATTTTAATGAATTCAAATCATTATTAGTTCTATAGTAGGAGTCGAAAAGAATTTTCAACAAACTGTTTTCATGTTCAGATTTCAATTTGAAAGCTCCCAAATGTTTCTCAATGCATTGAGAGAATAAAAAAGTTGAATTTGAGCATGTGAGAGATGATGTTAAAAATATATTAAATTTTATTATTTCTCAAGTTTTTCAATTCTCCGTCGAGGGAGCAATTTTGAAAATTTTCCACGAGATTCTTTCATGAAATGATTGAAAAGCCATGGAAAGGCAAGAGCTCACAATTGTCGGATATTAAAATAACATTCTCCATTTTTCCTCAACTGAAATATGCTGCAAATGTGAACTATAGTTGAGTGAAAATTTCTCCCTTTTCAACGAGAGTTATTTTGAGTAGACAATGTTGCTTCGACTAGCTTGTTAAGCGAGTGGTATTTGGGGAATGTAATGTAAGAGACAGAAGCAAAGAAGAAGAAACATTTTGTGAAAATTGTTTTATGTGCTCAAAACAATAAAAAGATTCATCGTGTTCTGATATTACAATAATCCTTTTAAATTTCATATCCAACACAAACACACAAGTCGCTTCTTTCTTCCCTATCTATTCCCATTTATTCTCATCTCTTTCATTCATTCTTCTTTTTATCGTTTATTATATTGTATTATTGCATCGCTTGTAATGGAATGGAAAGGATTGCTGCTGATGTGATGTGAAACAAAGAATGAAATAGGAAAAGACTTGTCCTGAAAATAAACTTATGAGATGAAAACTGGGAATTGAGAATTGCATTACCTCTAGATGCTTAACATGATGCATTTTTCATTTCTACTATCACAATTATGATGTTATGCCAAAGGGAATCATAATTATATTAAAATTTTTCCTTAAAAGCAACTTTTTATTAAGAGAGCAAAAAAGTGTGTAAAAAATAACATCAAACGATAAAAGTTTCAAAGCCTCATGCCATAGATGGTCATGCAAGGCAGCAAAAAATGAAGAAGAAGGACAAAAAACTTTAAATGAGCTTTAAAGCTTAATGAAAATTATTAAAATGATCGTTCTGATAATTTCTCAGGTTATTTTGTGGGTCATCAAAAAGTCACTAAAATTAAAACAACAACAACAGAGAGAAAATTGCGGTTAAGGCAATGAAAAATTTTTGTAATTGAATATTTTCACAAGAGCGAATGAGGGAGAGAAAATGATAACAAAAGAAAAAGACGATGCTGTGGAACCGCGAGAGTTGCTTTCAAAAAAATATAATTTTAACGTCGTTGTTGTTTATGAACACAAGCCCAGAAGGGAAAATAAAGAAAATCCTTCACACTCGCACAATCATGTTGACAATCATTTAACGCGTAAAAACAAACATCATTGTTGTTGTTGTTTCTTCTCTCATTGACTTGAAATTTGAATTTTCATGCTCAACTTAACAGACAAAAGTGATGATGATGATGATTTTACATTCCTGTTCTGAACTCTTTTAATCTTTTAATTGAGAGCAAATTTAAAATTATTGCAATTGATTGCTTCCTATTCTACTCAATAAATTGAAACATTCTTGTCCATTTCCTTCTGCTATACATACATTGGTAGAAATTCTTTCTATAATTGAAGTGCACATTGCAATGCATTTCTTATAATTCATGTGAATTGCCTTCGTGATGGTGACATAAGTAATAGCAGAATAAAGCAAGTGAGCGGAATTAGAAAGATAGAAAAAGTTTAAAAGATAATGTCTTTGAATTGCGTGTAGAAATGAGTCTAGAAATAAATTTATCTCATTCTGTCTATCTAGAACTAATTTCGATATGCAATTTATGTTGCTATCAGTGTAGATTTATATGTGGTGTGCTTAATTTATGTTCGACAATGGAAGAAATGCCGTGAAATTAAAAGAATGAAGACATGGTTCAGCTAACTTGTTCTCGAGAACGTTAATTACTGCAAAAGTCTTACTACACAATGTAGAACTTTATTGTATTTGCTGCAGCAAGGAAAGAATAAAATAAATTTTAAGTTCAATCCTTATAAAAGTATTTAGTAATTGAAATGCAGTTCCATTCTGGTGTTTCAAATTGTGTAAAATAAAATTGAAATTGGTAATTAAAATTACACAAAAATTTCATTAAATTTAAACAATTTTCTCAATGAACAGAAAATCAATTATCATTTTAATTCAATTTCTCACACATACATAAAAGAATGATTGTGTCCTTAATATGAGCAATGTTTTATGACATGCATGTGTGATGATGATGACGATGACAAGTTGTAATTAAAGAAGATTTGTGTGTGGCATCGCTTGAAGGTCCTTAATATCGTAAATTAATGTTGTAACAGTCAGCAACAACATGTAATGTAAATGGAGCAGCAGAATAGAGAAAGAGAACAATAAAAAATGCGAGTGTTGATGGAAAATCAATACATGATGATCATTAAATTGCAAACAAATTTTCACATCAAAAATCGTCGCCACATTTTGTCCTTTACTGTCAATGTCAAATTTATCATATTTTATTTTTAGATTCAAAACAATGCAAATGACATTTTTTGTGATGGTTGTGATTATAATGCAAAGCATGATAGAGAAAAGAGAGAAAAGTTTTTAAAGTCCATTAAAATGATGGCAAGGATTTTATATTGCATGCAGTTTCTTAAGTTCCATATGTTGACTCAATATTTCGTATATTCATGCAATGCAATCATGTAACTAAGCTTCTACATTATCTTATTAGTTGTGCTGCTACTGTTTTAGTTGTTGTCTATGAAATCCCATTTAAACATTATGAGTAGAGAAAATTCCTTAACTTGAAAATTCATATGAATATAAAAAAGGAATTTTTAAATCCTCTTTTGATGTTTTGTGAATTACAATTGTGCACAAACAATAATAAATAAATAAATTGAGAGAAAGACGAGCAAGAGAGAAATTTTTGTCATTTTTCTCTCATTCTCGCAAAGTCTTAAATATTGTGAAACTCAAAATCATAGTAAGAAAAATTTCACGCGTGCGCTTACCGTAAACGCCCCACACACTAAGGAAAAGTAGCAGTGACAGCAGTTGGATGTGAGAATAGAAAGAATGAATGCGAGTTCGCAGTGAACGAGTGAGTGAGTGTTTCAGTAAATCGCGCGAGACTAGCGAGGCAATAAAAATAAATTTTTATTATCAATTTCTCTTCATTCTCGTTCTTGAGTGCAATTTTCATATTTTTCTGCTGCTCCTCATTCTCTGCTAAGATTAAAATAAGAGCAGTTTTTAAAAGGAACCAAATGATGGAATCAACAGCTAACAGATGTTCATAAACGGAATGATTTTTACAGGTATGTTGATTTTAGCAACAGTAGCAGCTGTTAATAATGAGTGGTGACTATTTCTTCTTGTTTATAAAAAAACCTTTAAGTGAATTTGTCAAAAAGTGTTGAAAAACATTGATTTTATTTGCTACCATATGGTTTAATACTCACATATATTTTTCGTCATTAAATTTAATTTAATCATTTTTCATATGTATGCGTGTATGATTCTTTTCAACAATAATCATTCGCAATCATCATCATATTTTTATTATCAATCAAAATATGATTTTCGTGTCGTAAATTTCATTCTATGAAATGTCAGCAAAAAATTCTTCAATTATTGACAAAGTCAGAATTATTTTGTCGCCAAAAAAAAAGAGAAATCTCGTTCAATTACTCGTCAGATGTTGATAAGCTTACATAAATAATTTATTGAAAAAACACTTCCTCTGTCAGTTTTCACTCTCACTCTCTTGATCTCTGTCTTGGGAAAATCAAGAGAAAAAAGAATTTTTTTGGAATAAGCATTAAGACTTGCCAAAAATAACATCTGGAAATTTATTTATTTTCATTTCACACTGCTCCATTGCTTACGTTTATGTGTTTCCATGCAGATTTTATAAACATTTGGAGTTTCCTTGAAATTTTTTATTTCTCTAAATCTGTGACACCAAAATAGAAAAAAAGCATAAGTGTGTATGAATGATGGACAAAGAGGAAAATTATTTAATCCTCCTCGATTCGACCCTTCACATTCTTTGCTCTTACTCTGTCGCTGTCAGTTAAAATTCACTTGATTTGCTTACTACACACAATATTGTGCCACTACTACTGTTTCTTTTCTTCTCAATGTATACATAATTTACCCAATTTGATTAATGTGCTTTAACAAAAGAAGAAATATAAGGAATAAGAATTGAATTTGGGTTCATACATATATGCAAATTATATTTTTCTGCGTTTACGAGCAACAACACACTACAAAAAATTATGTCGACATTTTTCTTTTTATTTTGTTTATACATCGCGCTGCCAATTTACTTATACAATTTTCACTGCTACAATCATTTATTTCACATTATGTACTACACCCTAAAGGGTTTTTTAAAGTTTTATAATGATGAACTCAATTTTCTTTTTCCCTATTGCGAAATAAAGCATATTTTCATGTGAAACTGATAAGCAAATGAGAAAAATGTATGTGAATTCTTATCAGTATCATCAATTGAAAATACGTGAAGTTATGTTAAAAGAGAGAGTGAGAGAGAAAATGAAGATTCTTAGATAATTCTGACAATGATTGTATGCGTATATATGTGTGCCTATAAATGTCTCTGTTATTCAAATAAACTCAGAATTTATTTCATTTTCCTTCTACACACTTTTTTCTTTCTTTAAATTGCGATTTAGAAATTTATATATTTTTTGGTAGCTCTGTATGATTGTGGAAAATAAAGCACTTAAGTTGCTGCTATTTATCTTTTTTTTCATGTTTCTCCCTAATTGATTCATCCATCTTGAATATATAAAATATTAAATTGATAAAATAAATCTCTTTGACTCCCTTTATTCTTAATGGTGATGATTTTTTGGCTTATGCGTAGATAAATGTTCTGTTTACGATTCATTTAGTCAAATGTAATTAATATGTTATTCTATTGAACCATAAAACCTCGAAAAAATGAAAGAGCAAAATGTCAATAAATTGAATGAAGCACGAACAGCAACAACAACAACAAGTACAAATGCGATATCGCTTATTTAATAAACTTTCTTCATAAATGATCATTATGTGCTAAAACTTTATAACTAATATCCTTTGCTTATGAAAAATAAGGAAAACTTTTTCATCGTCGTTCTTGTCTTTATCTTTTCTTAATGCTGAACAATAAATACATACAGCAACTGAATGTCAATGTGTTTTTGTGGTGATATTTTATCTTCCTTTCTCCAACCACTAACATATACACATACGATTAGACATGAGCATATTATATGTGCGAGCAAATGTATGTGCGGCATTGGCAAGGAAATGAAAAATTTTCTCTTTCTCTTTCCACTCAATTTTTTTTTTCACAATGAATGCGAATATGAATGTGTTTGTATGCTAAGCTATGCCATGAGCATCCGCCTCTGCAAATCATCAGCCATCAAGCCATTAATATTCAGTAGTAGAATGAAATTTTTCTCATAATCTTCCAGCTACAGCAGTAGCTACAGAGGGAGAAAAAACAAAGAAGAGAAAAAGAAAAAATTTTTCATCTCATTCTTGGTTGATTTACATTTAGATGAAAGTCATGTTTATTATTATATATATTTTTAGAAATGTGTGTGCGTAAAAGCACTCTTAAAATGATATTTATATTATACATACTGTGAGACTTCAATTACACTAAAAGCTTTCAACATTAAATAAGACAAAAAATAAATAAAATCGAATGTCAATCAACAGGTGAAACTACATAAACCCGGATTACATTCCTAACAAGCAAGGCATTAATATTTTCATGTTTTTCATTCACTCTGTTCTGTTGTATGATATGATATGATGAAAAGCCTAAAAAGCAAAATTGCCATAGGATAAACATTGTGTGTAAAATTTTCAACAATTGTGTTGTACAATTGAGAATGATGATATGTTTTGCCTAGAGTAAGAGATAGAGAGATGGGGAGAAATCTAAATTTAATTGAAATCAATGTTTATTAGCTTTTTTGAGGAAGACATTTGTAGCATTTTATTGTGGCATGTTTTCAAGTTATAATAATAATTTTCCTACTTCTCATATACATGTATTTTGGAAGCATGTGTGATGACATATCATCGACTGTAATGAGACAAGAATGAATAAATTTATTTTTAAATGGTTGATATATGTAGACACATTTTTTATGTGACTGTATTTATGCCTGCATGAGCTCGAAACACATAAAATTATCATAATATGTATTTATGCTTATCAATAAGTTGTCATTAATTTTTCGACGTCATGTTGACAACATTTATAGAGTATAAGCAGCGGCAAATCCAATTTTGCTGTTTAATGACTCACAATGAATGAGAATTTTAATTATAGTAATTAAGTTCATCACGCGCAAATTACTTATAGCGTAGCATAGATACAGTTTTTCACTTACTCTATATCGAAAGCTATAACGGTTTGCTTATATTTAAAATAAATAATATGTGTATCGTCTTGAATGGAAAAACCACCGCAATTTACAAGTGAAGGAAATTAAAATTTAAAGACAAGGTTTGAAACCTTTATGATTTTTTTGTTTTAAAATTTTGCTATTCAATTTGATTCTTTGCCTTTTATTCTGTAAAATATAAAAATAAAATTTAAAACATTAAAGATTAATTAAGAAAAACACACAAAGCATAAATTTTAAATTTGAAAAAGTTTTCAAACCTTGACATTAAAAAAGTTTTTCAAAGTCATCATCATTCAATGTAAGATGAGTTTTTGACTCAATTGATATCAAGTTCAGAATTAATTACATAAAATAAAAAACCACATTAACAATCCTCGAAATGGCAATATAAAAAACAATAAATACAATTATATTGCGGTATTTCTTCCTTTCTCTCTCTCTCTCTCTGTCAAAATATGCGAATAAGAAGAAGTTGATTGTTGCAGAGTACGCGATGAAAAAATTAAAATTAATCGCTTCTTTCGACTGCTGATCAATGAGACTTTTTCAAGACTTGCTCATCTCCATCCATAAACTTTATTTGCTGCTCTTATACTTTGTGCGTAAATGTCAAATTGAAATTAATTCGAATATCGAGTATTTTCGTCAATAATAGCAGACTCTCATCAATTGTCGTCAGCAAATGCCGGTGTGATTATAATACTCCCAGTGGAGCTTAATTGATCTAACCATAATAACTATTTAAAGACAATTAAAATGAATCATTAAAGCTAATAGTCATAATTAAGCACGTGTGTATTTGCGGTTTGATCCTAATTGCAACTCAATTTTGCCAATTTAATGTCTAAAAGCACTCTCACTGGGTTTAATTTCATTGGCATTTTGGTGATGATGAACTTTTAATTAAATTCTAATACTATGTGAGTATGTTTGTGTCGATGAGGTAGTAGGTTGAAAAGCAAAAAATATCATGGGGGTGTTTAAATATATTGCGCAACGATTATAATTAATAGGATTTCATTCCATTCTCGCTTCTCATTCTTTTTTTCATCGTCATCATCATCATTACCATCCTATTTCTTCTTTTTCTTTCTCTTTTTGAAATCGATAAAAATAAAAGGCTTCCAAATGACAATGAAAGTCAAGTTAAGTGGCTTGAGAATTTATGGAGAGAAAGCGAGAAAAGTTTTTTTTCCCCGCAAAGTCTGGAATGAATGAACAACTAGCACCAACATACACTCTCAGCATAAAGATGTAGTGGAGAAAACAATTACATAAATTTTCCATTGTACAATGACATTGCATGAAATGATTTATTAATCTTGGAGAATTAAAATAATAATTTAATATGTGTGTTATGCGAGTGGAGTGAGTAAAGATGAATGATTTTTTTGGTTTAGGATTTCATTAAAGCCACATACAACATTATGTTCATACACATTCTTTTCATTTACTGCATACATTTCAAGGGAGAAATTATAGAATTAAACGTAAAAATACCGTTAAAATTTAAATTTTACCGAGAAGATTAATTCTTCAAAAATGTTTGTTATCAAAAAAAATTTAAAATTATCAATTTTACAACTTTTAAATACCTAAATTCTTATCTAAAGAACAAATGCATTAACATAACTTAACAAAAAATAATACTAAATATATATTGACAGACAAAAGAAGCAATTTTAGAAATATTTCATTAATTCATGCATTCATATTTTTTCACTTGCCTTCCCATTCTCATGGTAGATATTGATTACTTAATGCCTTTTGTGAATCATGCCAGCACATGTATTAACAAAATATGGCAGAGTGATAATGCATGGAATTTTTTTTCTCTTTCCTCTAAATAGTAGAAAACATAATGTTTGTATAAATACGGATCGATAATGTAATTTCCTTAGTTTAATGTCATTCGCATTAGAGAGTCGAGGTGAAAGATAGATAGTAAAAAGACAGAATGGGTCTTTTGCTTTAATTTACATTTGATTTATCTGGAGATTCCTTCTTTTGCTCTCTCAAGATGAAGAGAAGGAGGAGAATGAAAAGGAAAAAAGTTTCTTTTCCGAGTGAAGTGAACCGTGAAGTTATCTTTAAGGAGATATCAGGTTTCTTTCATGCTCTCTCACTCTCTAGTCTTTTTAAGAAGCGGAATGTCTGCTCACAACGCCAGAGGCGACTTAGAAACGAGTGAGCATGCATTCAGTTTTCCATCTTTCAAATTCAACTAAAGGGAAAGGAATTTTTCTTGTTCTTGCTTCTTTCTTTCTCTTTCCCTTATACGATTACGATGTTAGAAAAAAGACAAGAAAAAAATCGATCTATGCATTCCTTCATGTCGTTTCATCTGAGCCATTATGGTTATGTGAACAATATGATGACCGAAAATCGTCGTATGCAAAATTATAGTGTGTCGTTCTCTCTTTTTCTGTTTATTCAATTTTTTCTTCTATTCATGCATGCTTTCAATTTTCTGAAAATGTGAATTGAATTTTCTTCTTTTGAAATTGAATTTTTTCCTTTTATCAATTTTCTCTCTCTTACACTTTTTGAAAAAAAGTTTCGAATTCTTCTTATAAAGAAAGTTTTCTCTTTTTCATAACGACTGTTGCGAAGTTATTTCCATAATAATCAGATCACATGCTGTTTATGTTATGACATGACAACTGCTTAAAAAGAAGAATATTTTCATTGTCTTCTTCCTTTAACTTATTTATTCGTATCAATGTCAAAATAATCTTTTAACCTTGTTACGGATATTCACATCATTTTGTTGAGACAAAAAAATTCCTTTTTGTTTGTTTATAGTCAATCAAAGCATTCTGAAGAATTTTTATAAATTCTCTTGTCATTGCAATAACACTATTCTGATTCAGCTATGATTTTATAAATTAATGGTTGTTTATTATTGACAATTATACGATAATTATGAATGATTCATTTAAAAACAAAAAAGCTGTAAACAAAATAAATGCTCAGTTGTTTATGATTTTCATGATTTTAAAAATTCATTAAATTTTTTTTTTTAAAATATTCATTCTTGATCAAATAAAACAATTGTAAATGGCGCCATACTTATTTTGTAAATCATTTTTATATTTTCAAGTGATAGAAAAAAATATTTGTCTATTCATTACTAAATATCGATCGAAAGAATGTGAGCTAGCTAGTCAGTTAGCCAACAATAGGAAAATCGTTTTTCCAATATTTGCGTTGATTTGTGTTTGTGACATTCAATAAAAAAAGTAATGTGAATATAAAAAAAAAATGAGAATCACAGAGAGAGAGAGACTGTAAAGGAATTTTATCAACTGTACACACATGTCATCACATATAAATGTATGTACATCAAATATATGTATATAAGTACACATACAGTTACAAATGATAATTGACTTAAATTGCTTTCTTATCGGTTATCGCAGACACTGAGCATGATGTTATTATTTTTTACTTCCATTCTATTTGTGAATGGTTATCTTGTCTGTATTGAAAAAATAAAATGCTTAAATATAATGATGCTCTGAAGTTGCTTTTTTTCGTGTGTGACTGCGCCTCCTAAATCATTCTGTGAGTGACCATTTGCACGTTCAAACGTAGAGCTCAAGTTGAAAAACTAATTTTTGTGCTACTGTTGGTGGAGAGATTAGTAAGAGATTCACTTGAGTGAATCATAAATTATAAATTAAGTATTAAAGCTGTGTCGTAGTTTGTGCAAAAAAATGTCAGTAATAATTTATTTGCTTATCAATTTAAACTTTCATATACACTCAAAACATATTTGTCTCTGATTCATATATGGAATTTTAGTGTAAAACAATGTAATTTTTACATTAGCAACAATCACACACATAACAGAGAATTTAAAAAAAACTAGAGAATGAGAGACATGCGATAAGACGCCCACCAAAAAAAAATTTTTCTGCGATAACAGTAAGAGCATGCCATCGTTCTATTCGTGTGCTGTGTACGAAGCGAGGAGAAAAAGAGAAAAAAGAATAAAATTTGTGTGTATAGTTGCAGTGCAGAGAGTTAGTTTTGCGATTTATCCAATTCAGTTCGTTCGTCAGTTCATTTAGATTTGACGTGCAATCGTGTGTATAGAAACAGAAAGTTCTTTTATTCGCTAATTGAAAAAAATACTTGCTTTCTCTCATCGTAAGCCACACATTCACAACACATCGCTCAGAAGTGCATTCAACCTTGTAATGCTTTCGTGACATTCCACACTTACTCTCTCTATATATTTTTATATTTTTTTGGGGCTTGCTTGTACAAACAATGAATAACAAAGAAGGAAAAATAAAAGTGTTTGTAATTTATTTCAATTATTCTCTCGCTTGCTCACATAGTGTCCGATAATAATAGCGAACATTCGTTTCATTTATGAATACACACATTCAATTATTTTCGATAAAAAAATATTACAGAATAAACTTGAGATTCATTGGCTCGATTGTGAATTTTTTCCTCTTTATACATATATTGTTTTCATACGAGTGTGGCGTGTTGTTAAATTTAAGTGAATATTGAATTTGGCAAGTGAAAGGGCTTCATTAATAATTATTTCAATTAAGTGCAATTAGGAAATAGTGTAAATAAAAAAATCACTCATTGAACTTATTGAAAAAAATTCCAATTCACATTTATGTGAAGAGGAAATTGTTAAGAGCGCTTGTGAAGTAAAGCAATTAACGAAAAAAAAAGAAAGAATATCAACACTAAAAACAATTACAACTAAAAGCACCTGAACTATGCTTGTGTTGAGTGAAATTTAACAAAAGAAAAAAAGAAAAAAAACGTATTTAACTGAAGCAGCAGCGACAACAGCAAAAGTGTTTTATGCAATTTTAAGTTAGTTTGAGAACTGTATAGTAGTGGATGAGGTAAAATACGTGACATTTTTCGGATGTTAGCGAGTGAAATTACAAAAAGTTTCTTAATTATTTCATACAATAAGTTGCAGTTTCTTGGGAAAGATTTCTTTCTTCATAATTTGCTCGCGCTCTTTCTTTCTTGTGTAAATTAAGTTTTTTCTGTTATGAATGTTGAATGTTAATTGCTCGTAAATGAGAAGAACTAAGTGAATCTCATTTCAAAAATTGATTTAAAACTGATAAAACTTTTTACATTTATATAGAATGATGACAAAGTACATAATTATTTGTATGAATCATTTACTTACTTGATAGCTTTTAAAATTGACAGTTTTTTAACATTGTGCAAGTTTTAAAAACAAAAAAACAAAAAATGTAAACAAATATGGATTTTATTACAATGTCTTTAAATATTTGTTTATTTACAAATATCTAATATAACTTCAACAAACAAATAATGGAAATAATAAATTCAAAATATATAATGGAAATTCCATTGAGTCATACTCATTCTAATATAATTTCAAAATGTTTTTGTAAAATCATTCATATGATCAGTTTCTCCTCCTTAAATAAATTTTTCAGTCGCTCACTTGCTTATCAATTCATAGGAAAGCAAACAAACTGCAACAAGCATTAAATTGACATATTTCCATCAAACTTTATCAATTTCCGTACTCCATTCACTTTAATCTCCTCTTTCTCGATGATTTGATTCTGAGAGTTTGTATGTTGGCTGGTATCAGGCTTATACGCCCAGAATATTTATCATTATAAATATATATACAAAGTTTTGCATTCTCTCTCATTCTTGTTTTTTAATATCCTCATGATAATGGGCAAATTCAATCTATATGGAAAATAATTTCACTTCTCTTTTGCTTGCTATAGCTCTCGCTTCGTCATCATCATTATTATCGTTATGTGTATGATATGAATACTGAAAAGAGGAAGAGAAAAAAATGCTCTCTTTGCGATATGAATGTGATATTATCCTATGAGCTATGCAAGACAGCCAGCACATTTCTTTCATCTTGCTATTGCCATCACTCGAGACTCAAATAATGATGGTATTTGTTATCTTCGTCTTCCGAGTTGTATTATCAACAAATTGGTTTTTGCCGCTATCAGAAAAAAGAAAAACTTTTTTTTCTCCATATTTAAAAATATTTATGTACATGTTCCTCCTTCTTCCGACAGATACAAATATATTGAATGTGAAAGAGACATCACATCAGTAGTATTTGCGGCACTTGTCTTTCTCATGGCAATGATAACATGCGGTAAAAAAGATTAGCTTATACATGTTAGAGGCGTAATAAAAAAAATTCCTTCTATATCCCATAATCATTAAATTTAATGTACTACTCTGATGTGATGGTATACAAAGATTGTCAATAGTTCTATCTTTATAATTGAACTCCATTTTGTATACATTGCTACTGCTTGCTTGCTTTCTTGACCTCAAAATTTCTCATTTATTGAGGAAAAATTTTTTCACATGAGTGAGAAAAATATCATTAATTTTCTGCATCACACAACTCGTCATTCATTAATTTTTATCCATTCATCCATCCATCTATGAAACTTAATGGCCGATGATGGCCATATCATGCCATGTTTTTTCTCACTATAATGTATATTAAAATTAAATTTGTCACTGAAAATTAAACGCACATTAATGAAATTAAAATGCATCAATAGCAGCATCAGTGAAAGTTGAGTGAGCTTTTTCATCACTTGCTTCGAACCAAATATATACAACAAAGGAATTTATAAAAAAATTATATATAATTTTATTTTCTGCACAAGCAATAAAAATCCAATGAAAAAGGGAGGAGATACGAAAAAAAAGTTCAGTTGACGGCTGTATAAATATATAACAAGAGAGCTGTTCAGTGAATAAAAATGAGAACAATGATATGGCATCTCGCGCGAAAAAACAAAACGAGATTCGAATATGAAAATTGTTCCAATTTTCTCTTTTTCTATAAACATTTTCCATCACTGTCCCCGCAGGCTAATTGTATCAGATTTCATAATCATGAATATTTAAAAATTTATCGCTTGACACGATTCCAATTAAAATTTATCCAATTTAAAAGAGCATTTTTTTATTGGTCGCACTTTTTTATATGTTGGCGGTTGTTTGGTTGGGGGATGAATTTCATTAAAAAAATAATTTTCTCTTCGCTGTGGCTTTTTTTGTTTTACTGCTTCCTTGCTTGCCTTCCTGCCTACGAGAATTGAAGAAATTTCGAGTCTTATTTTATGTCACAATTGAAATTGCCTCTAAAAACGTGATGATTTACGTGTTATAAAAAAGAAAAAAACTTTTTTCTATAGTAATAAAAAAAATTTGTTGTTCTTCCTCGCGGGATAATGAGATAATCTTTTGTATGTACAAAAATGCTATCTAGTAAGAGTTCATTAATTTGAAATGTAATTTACTACATTGCATACAGTCAGAAATAAAGAAAGAAAGAAAAAGAAGAAGAAGAAGTTAAGATTGATGATAAGAGAATTTAAGTATATATTTAAAGGAGGAAGTTTTAAAATGAAAAGGAAATGTATACGTATGAATGAGTCAGAAGACGAACTAATTAAGACTCGCATTAGAGAATTTTTATCGCCAACATAACGAAAAATTTCCGTTTCCTATTTTCGTTAGTGAAAAATAAGATTTTCTTATCTCGTCCCTTTTACTTATGATTTTTTATGGTCTCGTTTTCCTTTTTACCTGTCTCATGTTGTGTCGCTTCACTTTATTGATACGATTAATTTTCATCATCTTCACACTCAACCACAATAAGAAAGAAAGAAGAAAGATGGTGGCGCCCATTTTTCATCTCCTTCAGATTTCATTTACTCGTATATAATTTATTGTTATAAATCACCCATAAAGCCTTTTGTTGATATCTTCTCCTCCTCTTTTTGTATATCAGAGACACCTCCTTACTTACTTACAACTAAGGACTCTATAATATGAAAATACTACATCTTTTCTCATTCTTATATATATACATTGATTGATGACAGTAAAAGTGAATCATTTATCCAAAGCTGTGAAATTAATGCGTGCCCCCTTTTTACTAATGCTTCAACTCTTTTTTATCTTTATATTTATAGTACGGACAACGTGTTCCAACAGCCGCATCACCTAGTAATACCAACTCAAGCAGCTCATCAAATACAGGATCACAAAGTGGCACATTGAGCACAAGTTTGAGTAATACAAACACAAACAACACAATGGGTCCTAGTACCACGCCTCAGCAAACAGAACAACTATCGAAAACAAATTTATATATTAGAGGTTTACAACAGGGAACGACTGATAAAGATTTACATAATATGTGTTCACAGTAAGTGTTTTATTTTCTCTCAATTAAAATAAAGTTATTTAAAACTCGCAGTATATTAATAAAATAAGCAACAGAAAGTAGCAAGTGCGTGACTCTTATTCATTCTGCCACCACACGTATTAAATAAAATTATGTGTGTAGATTTATATATATACACATGCATATATAAAGTTTAAGTAAGAAATAATTTGTAGGCGTGTAAATAATGTTGTTGTTGTGGGGGTGCTGTTGCTTGCTTAATAATCCTTTAAATGATTGCAACACACATTGAGAAATCTGTTATTACGTCGACATGTAAGCATAATTAAAAGATTCACTCAGTATATGTTACTGCTTATGTTGCCAACAAGTCGGTGATGTTATTTTGTGTGTTCAAGAATAAATATGAGAAACTTACCAAAATACATGAGGGGGGATTAATTTTTACTTTCAAGGAATTTTTTTTTAAATGAATTTTTACTGCTTTCCAGTGAAGAATTTTCTTCAAGGAGAAAAATTTGAATTTAAATAATTTATAAATTATTGGGATTCAATTGAAACTTCTATGACTTAATTAAATGCAATATATTACAATTTAAAGTTTATTAATTTCAAAATAATTAACTTTGCTACAAATTTTTAATAAGTTTACAAAAACTAATAAAAATAAAACAGATTTTTAAATTTAAAAGATTGTTAAATTAAATTTTTAACTTGTCAATCAAATCTGATAAATTACAAAAATATTGATTTTTTACTGGATTTTATAAGATAAAAGATCTCAAAAGAGACTGTTTCTCTAATTTGATCATCATCACAACAGCAAAAGCAGCAGCTTCAGCCAATCTTGTCGTTTTTCATTAAAGAAAGTTGTAAGAGTAGCAAAGACATATGATACGTAGAAGGATATATGTTCTTTTGTGGGTGTGAGAAGCTTAACTCTCTGCATATAGCATAGCATAAATTAATTAAATTTACGAGAAATCATATCTTGAGATATAACAAGCATACACTCTCAGCACATATAAATTTTTTGCTGAAACAAAAAAGAATTCTTTTTTCTCTTCTTTGCTGCTGCTACAACACTGAATGAATGTGTGTATATGTTGATAGGGCGACGATGATGATGAAATGTGGGTGCCGTGCTTTAATACATGATGATATGTGTATGTGTAGGCAAAAAAGGTTTTTTTCTTCCACAGAAAATTTTGTAGGGATCAAAAATATTTAATCCAATTTGCGTTTTCATATTCTGTCGCATATTACATTTTATTTTCTTCGTTCTTACAAAATAAATATTCAGCATACACAAATTTTTTTGTTGTGACAATCTAATGTAATAATATTCACAGAAAATATGTAAAAAAAGACAACGATGATGAAAGAAACAAGTAAAAAATAGAATCAAGACTTTGTCCTTTTTCTATTTATGTGAGAGAGAATGGAAAAATATTGTAAGTAAGTTGAGTAATTCTATAGAATTACAGAAAATCCACAAGCCAGAGCTGCATGACAATTGAAAATGAAGATAAGAAGTTTTTTTACTTTTTAAATCTGTTTGATTCGAGGATTATGGTGAAAGTCAAAGTTTAAAGCATTGACTAAATATACATTCTTGTGGCCTCATTTTTTTTCTTTCTCTCGTATTAAAATGATTCAGCAACATCACTTTTTATTATTTTATCTTTCATTCATCGTCGCTTCTTTTTATTTTTTTGGCATTTCATTTGAAGTAATAATAAGAAGTCCTCAATGATGTATATTCTCATGTTTATGCAAAAGAAAAAGAAAATTGTGGAGAGTGAATTCACATGAATATCCGCATAGTACTTATACTATGTGGCGCCTTCACAATCGAGAAAATTTCCTTCTTCATCTTTTTTTATTGATTCAATCCATGCTAGAGTGACTAAATAAGTCGTCGTTGTCGTCAGATGAATTATATACATCAAAGGAAATTTTTTTCTACTTACTTTTATTTCTTATTTACAACTCTTCATTCCGGCACTGTGAACTTGAATTAAATCAATTTTATGGTGTCACAAACTGATTAGTTTCCATAGCAACTTTCTTTTTAACGTTCATTTAATCAACTCATAGCAAAATAACAAGCTTCTACTTTTGAGGTATTGAAAATGAATTACAGAAAAGTTTTAAACAAAATTCTGTCAATATCGTCTTTTTCATTCAGATGTTTATTTATTTCATAACACATGAGTAGAATTTTGTAAAATGAGTTAACCGAGCGAGTAAAAATTGAATATACAAATTGTGTAGGAGTGTATGGCAAAAATTTCTATTAATTAAAATCTTTTTTACTACTACTACTACTGTTGCTTGTTTTAAGCTTAGGTAGAATTTAGTTTTTGTAATCCTCATGTTATTTAAAACAAAAAACTTTTTTATTTCATTACAGATATGGAAACATCATCTCAACTAAAGCCATTTTAGATAAAACAACCAATAAATGTAAAGGTATTCAATTGCATTTCTGTGAATGACCAAAAAATCAAATCACGAATATTTTAAAAATCACGTAAAACTAAATATTTTTATTTCTTTTATTTGCAGGCTATGGTTTTGTTGATTTTGAGTCTCCAGCATGTGCAGAGGGTGCAGTAAAGGGACTTTTATCAAAGGGCATTCAAGCTCAGATGGCCAAAGTGGGTATCTGGGTACTACATCGGCCGGCCACCATTGTACGTTTATTATTGCATGCAAGTAATACTGACCCAAATATAACAACTCCTCTCTCTATTCCTTTCTTTTTTACTATCCTATAACTCACACATATTATCGTATTAATTTTATATTTTATCATTTAATTGCATTGCATTTATCATATTCATATTGACAAATTAACAACAACAAAAAACAAATTGTGTATAACTAATTTATCATTTTAAAATAATTTATCACTCATAGTTTGTTAGTTTTCTTATGTTGATAACAATTTTTATTTAATTTACTAATTCGATTATTTTTCTCATTAACATTAATTGTGGCTTTTATTATTATAAGTAAAATGATTTTAAAAATAGAAAAATTTTCTCTCTCTTCCTCTCAAATGAGTTAAATTATGAATATCGATATATTTTTAATTCAAAAGGGAATTTAAATTATTTATTACTCTTGAACACGTGCAAAAATTTATTCATTTATTTTGGTTTTACTTTAACTTTAATAGACAGTAAAAAGCCTTTTGGAAAGGCAGAATAAACATCAATATTAATTTATTGTTTTGATAAAGTTAATCCAAGGATTGTTTTACATTCTTTTCAAAAAATTTTTCATTTTCTTTGTCTTATTTTTATCCAACTATACTTTTTTAAAAAAGCAAAAGGCAAAAAAGTAAAGGTAGAAATGAAAATCCATTTCATTTTTTCTCTCTATCTTTCTCAAATAATTTATTTGTTTATCCCTTTTTTACCGTGAATGTTTTACATACCTACTCTGTTTTGTATGTCTTGATTTAAATTTATGAATATGCACACTCATATACATACACACACGTGCATGATTCAAGTGAGAGAAAAAAGAAAAATTGGATCGATTTGATTCCAATTTAGAAAGAAAAGAGCAAAAAAAAGCTTTTTATTTTTCATTATATTGAGAAAAGAAAAGAATGAAATAACAGCATCAGTGTGAAATTTAATCCTTTTGAATTTATTTCGTGTTTTTATTTGCATTTAAACTCCTTCCGGCACAAAGAAAACGCTTTCATTCGTTCTTTTATGATTTTTTTAAAAAGTTTTTTTTTTTTAAAATTGTTTACTCATGCAAGCAAGTCTAGCCATTGCTTGAAGCATTTGAATCTGCTGCAGTAGCAGAAAAATGCAATTTTGATGATATTTTCTTTTTTGTTTTAATTAATTTAAACTCACTCCATGATTCATTATGAACACTTTTGCCATCTTCCAAACACTCTCTTGTGCATAAAAATGATAATGTCTTTTGTTTTCTCGAAATTTTTTTTTTCATGTTAAATCCATAAATTTTTTTCTCTCTTATGTTCTATTATTTTTATCCATTCACTCCTCCGTCCTTATATGCCTCTTTTGTCTTCCTATTTTATAGCAAAAGAAGAAAATTATATTATATAATAATGATAATAGAATAGAGAAAAAGAAAAAAAACTGAAAATTGTCATCACATTTCACTGCATTATTCTTTTACTCCCTTTTAGTCCTACATTTAAAAAGAAATCTGTATTGAAAGCTTTTTTCTTCTTTCTTTTTTCAACTGTGAGTCTATGTGAATAACAACTGCATGAACCACAGTAAAGGAAAAATCTTTTCTCCTATCTACCTACCTCTTCCCTCCTTCCTTACATTCCCAATGTGAAGCAATTTTCTCGTAGTAGTAAAATTCCTTTAGATAAATGAGAGAGAACTCTTCCCTGTTTCTGGTTTTATGATATGATAATGAATTTTTTTTATTCTTTCATATAAAAATTAAATAAAAGTGGAGAAAAAAATTAAATTTTTATTCTTCCCACATAGTGAGAGCAAGCGACAGAAAATAAAGATAGATAGATGATAGAATTCATAGAGTGAGAACAAAAACATTTTTATAGAAGAGAAAGAAAAAACATGAAAATTTTTTGTATGCGTTTCATAATCCTTCATTTTAATGGAAAGTCATGTAGAAAGTATTTTAATAGAAAGCCCTAGATAGAGAAAATAATTTTTTATATTATGTTACTTGTAATTAATTGTGTCTGTGAAGTGTGAGTGTGAATTATGATGTGAATAGCACTTTAAAGATTATCTCGAAGTAGAATAAAAAGAAAATTTAATTTAATTGTTATAGAATTAAAGTTGATAATGTCATATGACGTGCATCTAGAAATTTTTTTTACAACAAAAACGTTTTTCGAATACGCAAAAATGAAAGGTTTTTTTACATACATACACTAAAATGATAATCTGATTAAGTCTAATTAAATACGTGTGTTTTTATCATTTCATGTGAAAATTAAACAACACAAAAAAGACATTGGGGTTACGAGAGCAAATTTGATTTTATGCGCGAAATGCGCAGCACGAAAGTGAACATCACGTACAGTTAGCGTAACATAATTATTGCAATACTTTACATTTTAATAAAAAAAAACGAAATGCGAGAGTGAAAAATAGGAAGAAGACATAGAGTTGAAAAAATTTCTCTCTGTGCGAATCTAATTAAATGAAATTAAAGCGAGTACATAACTTAACGAGAAAATATTGCTTTCTGAAAAAGAGAAAAGTTTCCATTTTCAAAAAAAGGAGTGCGAGTGAAATTCCTTTCTCAAAAAGAGCCTCATTTTTCTGTTGCCACTGCCTTTTATAAAACTTTTTTACTCAAAGCAAACGGCAAAGTTTATTTTTTCTTTCCCTCATTTTTTTAAAAAAATTCCTCAAACAGAATTCAAAAGCAATACGTGTTTGGATGCCATTATGTATAACTTCCGTCTTTTACTCGTTGTTTTTTCAAAGAGCGAAACAGAGAAAATTCACTCTCTTTCTCACTGAGTGTGTTTGCTGATAAAGAAAAAAAGTTTTTTTGTGTGCCTCCCTCGAGTGAATTAAAATTCCATTTCAGATGTCATTCAAATAATTTCATGTTGAAAATTGATATCATCTCTTTCTCTTGCTTTTTTGCTGGTATAGAGCAATCAAATTGAAAATGACTCCTACGCTCATATACACGAAAAAGTTATGTCTACACGTATAAAGAACACATGCAGAAGGCATTTTTTTCAATTAATGTAATTTGAGAGTTGTTCAAGGTTAAGATACTTTTTGGAATTTTAAAAATTGGTCTTAAAAACAATGAAAAATGAAATTATTAAATCTGTTTATTTTAAGAGTCAATGTTATTTTTTTGGATTTATATTCTTCTTTAATAACTGATAATAATATTATTTATAGAAGGATTTATAAGAAATTAATTTAAAAGTAAAGGAAAACAAGAAATAAGAAGTTATATTGTATCAAACTTTCAAGTTCTTTATTTTAAATATTGAAATTTCAAAGAAATTATCAAACAATCTAAACAAAAACTTAGTAAATTTCCTCAATTAAACATAAAACAGTAAAAAAAGAATATTTCAATGAATTCATACTTATTTTCTCCCAGAATGATAATTTTTAACAAAATTTTTTTCAATACAAAACATTATTTACAAAGTATTTAACAAAATCTAGCTTACAAATTTTCTTTTATTATTCTTCTTTGTTCAATTCCATAAAAGAAAAACAAAGTATTCAAACCTTGTATTGTTTCTACTCTTTTTTTTCATTGCCTTCTTTTTAACATTGATTACTTTTCACTGATATTGCAATCGACAAGAGACGTAAAAGAAAAACTTTTTCTTTATGGCGTATGGCCTATTAATCTCCGCATCCTCTTTTGTTAGCGGAAATGTGTGAGGAGAGGAAGAAAAACTTTCTCGTTTCCAATAACCGTCAAAGCGAGAAAAAAGAGAAAAAAGTTTTTTTTCGCACTCGAACTGTAAACATAAGTGTAATGTTAGAGACAGTAAAGTAGAAGAAAATAAAAGTAATGTGATAGAAACGGACGGATCATATAACACGCATTACCATCAATATAGAAATTTATATATATACATATACATACATACAAGTTGCGAGGGCAATAAAATTTATGCTCTTAATATTGTAGACACGTTTTAATGCAGTTTTCAAGAAGAGAAACTTTCCCTATAACATTCTGTAACGATCCCACATATTCGCTATGATATGAGCTAAATAAAAACTTTAAATTACATGCGAAAAACTTTACATTGCTTCTTTGTCGTTTATTCGACATTGTTGAACTCATTGCTCATTGCTAGTGGCAAAGTATACTTTTTTGTGGATGAAAAACTTGCTAATTGAAGTAGAAAATAGTGAAAAGAAGAAAATTTCAAATTCAATTCATGTGAATTAAATTATATATTATATATGAGGTTATAAATAGATGTGAAACTTTTTGATTCCTTCATCTTAGTGATAGAAAATGTAATCAGTAAAATTCAATTTATTTCCTAACTGAAAATCAACCTTCAAACTGTGTATGTGTCTACCACCTTTCATTCAATTTTTAATAAAGAATTTTTCTCTCATAATTCAATGAACGAAATTCAATGGTTCATTCTTGTGCTGTTGAAATGATAAATTAGAAGCGGAAGGAAGGATGCTATTCATAGCGAGCAAGCAAGCAAGCACACGTTTATTAGATTCTCTTTTTTCTCTACATTTCTATGGAGAAAACATGAGTCAGAAATTATAAAATGACAATGATAAAAAAAACACACACATACAAACAGATGAAAAGTGTAATTTTTTAGGGAATGTAATGACTTTCATTAGATAAGGAAGATGCCAAGAGCGTTTGTATAAAAATATTTAATGGGATTTTATTTAATGGCCACATATTTAAAAAGAGAAAAATTGTTTTTTGTAGAAATTTTATTTAAAACCCTAACTAACTAATTAGTGGAATAAATATTATATATAAGTAACATCCATTTCTTCCCTTTATGATAAAATTTGAAATTTATATATAAATTATCCACCAGCAAAAGAACAAAAGAAACTATTTAACCAATATTAATAACAAATCATTAATTTTTTATTTACATAGTCTATTTTTGTAAATTGTCCGGTATATAATATAGTTAGTCAATCAATATCCAGTCAGTAGTAGGAAACTTATATACCTTTTTCCATCTTATAATCTTCAATATAAACAAAATATTTAAACTTGTACAGACATTTGTAATTAGTCATATTATATTTAAACAAAGTTGGAAGGATTTTTTGATACATAAAATTAATTTAAATTAATTCCTCTTTAGCTAGAATATAAATAAACAAAGCATAAAATTTATTATACTTACAGTAAAAGCTGATGAAAGGTAGTTTTGCATAACCTTTAAAAAACTATTAATTAATAATCGACATCATCGTGAGCCGGCCGAATATAAAATTATTTTTTTGACATTACAAAACACATACATAAGTACATTATTCACTTTTTGAGTGTGCGCTAAAATGATTTTTTTATTATTTTATGTCGTCAGACTGGTGTGATGAAATAATTAAGTGAAATGAAATGTTAATTTTAATAAGGAGCATAAATTAGGCACCTTTCTTCTTCTTAAATGTTAATTAAACTGTGAATAACGCTCGAAAAGCTTTTATTCTTCAGAATAAATTTTTCCCTTCTCACATCCAACAACGAGCTTATTCTTTTTCTCCCTTTCTCTTTATATCTAAAAATTTCTCCTTCATCATTATCATCATCTCATTTTTCTCTATAAATGAAATTTTTAAGCTCTTTAAAACTTTTTATGTTCTTCTGTCTCTCTCACTCTTCTAACACATATATAGATTATTTACTATAAACGAATGTCCCTTCTAGCATCATCAACAACGAATAAAAAAGTTCTTTTCTCTCATATTGTCAAGTGTGCAGAAAAATTTCTCTTCTCTATCTTTCTATCTCTGTCTCACTCATTGAGCAAATTGCAATTCAAAAGAAACTAATTATGCACAAAAAAGAGACTCTTGATGACATAAAAGTGCTGAAAATTAAAATAAAGAAAAAATATGCTAGGATTTATCTTTTGAGCTTCTTCTATCTTGTGCCTTCCTCTCGTTTGTTTGCTTTTTATCTTTCGAGTGTTATCTTTCTCGAGTGCTATGGCTAGAAAAACGAGAGGCACAAGAAGCAAGCGAGCAAAAAAAACCAGAAAGTGAAGAAAGTCATTAAGTGAACATGAAAATTGTCATAAACTTTACTAATTATTCCATTTTCTTTTTTTTTCTTCTTTCTTTCTCTCATTTTATGTGATAATTTTGTCTCGACCTCTTCTCCTTTCTCGTTCAAACAATCTTTTATATATCTATATCTATATATCAGCAACAAGAACAAGATCCCACCAATCTTTATTTGGCCAATTTGCCATTAACGTTCAAGGAGACGGATGTTGAGCAGATGCTCTCAAAACATGGACAAGTTATTTCGACGAGAATATTGCGTGATCAGCAAGGCACTTCTAAAGGTGAGTACTGTGAAGTAATATTAAATAATTATGAGTTGACAGATTTTTTCTTCAAGCATTTTTGAATTTTAAAATACATTTTGACTAGATGTAGTTAAATATTACAAATTATAATAAATAAAATCTTCTAGACTATAGTTATAATAAAATTTTAATTGTTGTAAAGCTTTTAATTGTTGCAAAAATTGAAATTTTAAAACATTTTATATTTTAAAAAAATGTAAACAAACAAAAAATTATAAAATGACAAAACATTTGGTCTTCTCGGATTTTTTTCAATTTAACCGTAAATTTTGAATCAGAAAAATCATTTCAGTAGATCTTAATCTTTAACTTCATATTACTTTAAAAATGCGCCTAAACATGTAATATTTACTGATTTGTATCAATATTTATATTTATTCAACAGGTGTCGGTTTCGCTCGCATGGAATCACGCGAGAAATGTGAACAAATTATTCAAATTTTTAACGGTACACATTTGCAAGGTGCCAAAGATCCATTGCTCGTTAAATTCGCAGACGGTGGATCAAAGAAAAAGAATAACTTCAAAAGTCCCGATCCAAATGCACGCGTATGGCGTGATGTCACGGAAGGCGTTCCAGTTACTTACGATCCAGCAATGCAACAGAATGGCATTGGTGTAAACGTTGGTGCGCATATTGGCGTGCCTGCATATGGTCGATATGGTGCACCACCAGTTGGAGGATTTGCTATGCCAGGCTATGTTCCTGGTTACATGATGGCACAACCAATTCAACAGGTTGATGAACAGGTTAGAAAAGTTAGTTATGAGAATAAAAGAACATGAGATTAAATTTTTTATGACATTTACAGCAGTACATGCATGTTGCACCACAGATGAGTGTCGGTACCACATATAAACCTGACACTGTGCAACCACGCGGTGTTTCAATGATTATGAGCAGCGACTCAGCAACCGCTGTTCCTTATGGCATGGTCCCACAATTTTCTACACTCCAAATTGGATCACCAGTATGCTTATTCACTTGTGCATGATTCTGTGAAAATGATACTAATTAAAACTTTTTTTCTTAATATAGTACATTAGCCCTCCTTATCCCTATTATCCACCATCAATCATTCATACAATGCAAATGGGCGACACAGAACAGGCGAGCAATGCTGCATCGCCAGATGAGGCTTATACAACTCAATATCAGCATGCGCCAAAATAAATTCAAAGAATGAAATAAAAAAATCTTTAAATATAAATCACAAACACATTGACGCTTCTTTCTGCTTTCTTCAAAAATAATAAAATTTTTTTAAATGCGTTTGTGCAAATTTTTTTCGTTTTTATTTCGCTTTTCTTTGATTTCTTCGAAATATTATTTCATCAAATATTTGAGAGGAAAACAAATGAAAAAGAAAAAAATTTAAATTCGTCTTTATAAATTTAAATCTAAACAAGAGAAAAATGTTAAACCAAAAAATCATGATTAAAAGGCGCTATAGGCGATAAATACCTATAGAAAAATGGTAAGTTGATCAGTGTGAATTCATAAGAAATTTTTAAAGTACTTTTTAATTTTTACCAGTTTTTAAGTAATTTAAATTTTACAAAAAATAATGTAAAATTTAAATTTCAAAAAACCGTTAAATAAAAATTTTTAAATTAGAAATTTCTAAACTTTTTAACAATGCTGATAAATCATTAAGAAAATATCTAAAAGCTATTTTTTTCTTCTTTTCTCTTTCTAATTTGTTTAGGATTGGCCAAAACAATACCTCACTTTTTTGTTTTTTTATTCTTCAAATAAACTTCAAACAAAGGTAAACAAGGAAAAATGGCAAAGAGATAATATTAAAAGTAGATGGAATGCATTTTTTGCATTCATCGTTTCGCTATCACTAGAGTATATATTAAAAAAAAGAAGAAGAAAAACACACAATACACATCTC
Source organism: Polypedilum vanderplanki (assembly GCA_018290095.1). NCBI lineage: Eukaryota > Metazoa > Arthropoda > Insecta > Diptera > Chironomidae > Polypedilum > Polypedilum vanderplanki. The sequence continues at coordinate 13,883,623 of CM031379.1, forward strand.
ACCGGTTATGGATTTTTTGTCCATTCTACTGGATATGACAGCGAGGTATTTGAGATAAAAAATATATTATTTAAAAAAAATGATGAAAAAAAAACTTTTTTGGAGTTAAGAGAAATTTTTCTGTAGTTGTTAAGGATACATGAAAAAGTTGAAGAAAAAGGAAAATTTTTCTTTGTCGTTGTTTTTTTTTATTATAAGTTCATTTTTTCTGATGATGAAACTTTTAGTATTTAAGGAGAAAAGAAGAAGAAAAAAATTGAAAATACATTAGATCATAAGAAAAAACACACACAGTGAAAGAATGAAAGAACCGTAGAATCTAGTTGTGTTTATTTTTTTGATGATAAACACAGAAAGATAAAAGAAAGTTTCTTTATTTGCAAAAACATTTTTCTCCTTTCTTTAGAGATTAATCATAAGAGATAAAGATTTAAGTGAAAGAGAAAAAAAGAAGAAAAGATTAATTAAGGATAGAAATGATAAATTTTTTGCTTGTGAGCTTGTAAATACAAAATAAATTAAGTGAAAAAAAACACTAGGAAAAGGGTAAATAGAAATGCAATGAGAATGAGACGCTAAATGAAATTTAGGAATTTAAAATTAAAAATCTTTTTTGTTCTAATGAAGTGAGAAAAAAAATTAGAAATCACATAAAGAAATGTGAAGTAGAAAATTTAGTGTTACGAATTTCATAGGACAAAATAAATTTTCATTAAGAAATGAAAGAAGAAGAAAAATTTACATTGAAAGTATTTTTTGCGAAAAAAAACTAAAAATTATAAAAGCAAATGAAGGCATATATGACTTTGAGAAGATGGAAGATATTGCATGGAATTCTTTTGAATCCATAAAGCACACTTCTCCGTCAACTATTTGGCTTTCTGCGATAAAAATATTAAATAAAAATCATGAAAAATGGGATTTGTGCAATTCTGTTTAACTAAAAATAAATTTTTTGTTTTCTTTCTCTCTTTCCTTTTTTCCATTAAAATTTTCACCCCCATTTTACCTCTTTTTTTAACAATTTTTATCATATTCCGTGTTACCAAAATAATGTCAAACCAACTTCGATTCAATAAATAGTAAAGGGAAAATTTTTTTATAATAATTTATTGTCCATTTAACTTCATCTGGCGGCGCCAAATAAAATAAAGAGACCTAAAGCGAACGAGAGAACAAAAATAAAAATGTTTTATTGATGCAGAATAAATTTTAGAGATGCTGCCATAAATTAAGCGTCGAGCGTTTAAAGCACACACACTCACATGAACGGAACGAGAACAAGTTGAAATGAGAGAGAAAGAGAAAAGATTTGATTTTTTTAAAATCTCATAAAGGATATTTAGATCTAGAGTGGTTTAATTGAAAAATTTTCAAGATTTAAAATTTTAACAAGGTTTTCAATACTAAAAATTCAAACCTTAACTTTTTAGTACAAAGTTTTAGAACAAAAAATTTCAAAATTAAAAAAATTCAACAAGTCACATCAATTTTTATGAAAATTATTTCAATCAAATTCAATTTATTATCAAAAGAGCTTTTTCAAGTTTATTTTAAAAAGAATTATTACAAACATTTAATTTTCTTTTTCAATTTTATTAAATTTTAGTACTGAGATTTAATTTTAAATCCTTGTTTAATTTTATATCCTGCGATTAAAAATAAATCCATCTTAATTCAAAGCTTAAAAACTTTAATCGAATGTCATTTTATAAAAATATATTTTCTCTCTTTTTCTCTAGAAAAAAATATATTGATTTGTTAGGACCGAAATGATTGTGGTTTGCACGCGATAATGTTTATTGTTTTTTCAGAGAGAGTAGACCATGCATTCACATAAGTCTAAAATGTGAGTGAGTATGTGAAATGTGTAGTAAAAACAAAAGTTGATGATGTAGCATGAAGAGGCAAAATCTAAAAGCGTAAAAAAGTACATTAAGCTCTTTTTTGCTGCTGCTGTTACAGTGAATGTATAAGAGAAAGAAAAAGAGATATATGAACAGAAAGACCACCACGACGGGCACATAATGTTGGAATATAAAAAACAGAGAAAGAAGGAGTGAAAACCTCGGGTTTTATTTTTCTTTTTTCTTCTTTCGAAAAGGGAAATTTATTATCATTAGTTTCATGGGAATGTGAGAGAGAGGGAAAGACACATATATATAGATAATACCAATATAATATATAAAAAAAGAAAGCAAACGTGGGATCGAATTTTTTTTGAATCCTTAAATGTCCAATGTGGGAATGAAAAAGAAAGGCAGCAGCAGCAGCATCAGTAGAAAATTAATGTGTGTGTTTTAAAGAATTAAAAAAACAGCAGTTGAATTCTAGTCTATTTCAAAAAAGGAAAAAATATTGTTTAATTTTTTATTATTTTTTGTTTGTTTGTTTATTTTTTTCTTTATTATTATTCATTCAAATTCATCAACAGCAAAATGATGGAAAAATATTAATTAAACTAAAGATGATACATTAAGTTTTAAGTGCTGAATTTAATTATATAAATAGGCAAAAAAGAAAAAGAGAGAGAAATTTAAAATGAGTGAATGCAAAAGTTTTTTAATTAAAATAATTTTGCGGGGTGTATGCAAGACAGAGAGTCATGTGTATTTGACATATGAGATAAAATTAATTTTTTTCAGTTTTCTTCTCATTTATCTCTTTCTTTGTATTTATTATCACATGGAATAAAAAAAAACATTTTTGTGATTTTTTTAATTAAAAATTTATATACCGAGGAAATAAGAAATGTATGAATAAATGTTTCTTGGATGATGCAAATGTATGTACCAAAATCACGGAAAATTCAAATTTAAAAAAAAAACCATCATTTTATCGAACATCAAAAATAAGTTGTATTTACTGTTTAAATGTCTATGGTTTATAAAAGACTTGTAAATGACATTTTCATCGTATTCAGCGTTTGTATCACCCAAGAATGTTCGAAGAAAAATTTTCATGTCTTGCTTATGAGATGATGATAATTTTGTTTTAAATATCAGAAGTGCAAATACACATACGACGACCTTCAAAAGATCATTTGTTATTAATTAAAAATCACATCACACTTTTCCTCTCTACGTACACACACATTCCAGTCTCTATCAATTTTTATATTTTTCAACCCCCAAACGAAGAAAAAAATCATTTGCTCAATTTCGATAAAGTGCTATAAGAAATAAAAAATTATGATGAGGTCTACAAACAGCATACACTGGTTCGATAATCATTAAATGTAGAAAATTTATAGAAAACTGCGCTCAAGAAATTTTTTTTTCTAATCCCAGCCACAATCTATTCTATCCCAAGACATCACCCTCATTCATATTGATAGAAAAATGCGTGCGACGATCGTAAAATGAACTACATTACAACCATGCTCATATTTGCATATAAAAATATTTCATTCACTCATACCATGAATATTATCGATCGCCTGCACATTCTTTAAATTGACACACATTCATAAAAATGGGAAAAAATATTTAAAGAAAAAAATGTCGGAAAAATTTGTGCCTTTTCACAAATTTTCTCTACCCGAAACATTAAAAAGTAATTAAGAAAAAAAAACTTTTACTGTTTGAAACACAGGACAAGTAACAATAAAAAATCAAAATCTATTGAAAGTGATGAAGTGCATATTAGGACAAGACACATGAGATAAAATGAAAAACAAAATTTTTACACTTTCCATCCTTTTTGCGATCAACATTTGAGAGGTGATTTTCATTAAATTGATTCATTACTTACTCGTAGATTTTTTATCAAATCGAAATAAAGTAAAAATGTTGAAATCTCTCAAAGATAAAGAAAAATTCTATTGCATTCCACTGTCAAACTTACATACAAAAGATTATTTGATTACTAAATAAGAATTGAAAAAATTGAATTTGTGTTGAAAATTAATGACTTAAATCTGAACGAATTAATTTAAGTTTGAATTGAAAATGTGACAAGTTTTAAACAATTTTCTTTTATTGAATAAATTTTTGCTTTAAGTCAAATTTTTTTTAAAAAAATTCTTTTTTAACGCATTTCTAAATTTTAATACTTTAATTTCTAAAAATACGTTAAATTCAAAATTTTGCAAGTATAATCACAAAATTACATCACATTTTAAAACTTGTCATTTGTTCATTCAAAACTTATTCCAAAGAATTTAGAAGAGAAGAATATCAAGAAAATTATAATTGATTTTTGTGCAAATTACCTCTTAGTCTAATTTACTTATTTTGAAATATTTAAAAGAAAACAATTTGAGTTTAAAAGTAAAGTCTATAATTCTTTATTTGATTACCTATTCTCTTATTTTTGTAAAATATTCTGCCTATAAATGGCACAATTGAGAATTCTATTTTATGATGAAAGATGAAAAAAGATATCTATAAAAAAAAGTATATTTTCTGTTAAAAATTAAAAAGAAATGAAGAAAGATTGCTAAGAAACAGTGAAAAATAAAAAAAAATGAATGAGAGTAAAAAATTGTATACAATAAGAAATGACTGAAGAAATTTATGAAACAAAAATAAAATGTTATGCAATTGAAAAACTTTTTGTTGCAATTGCGAAAAAAGGGAATTAAAAATATATTTCATATATATATCATAAAAATCTGGTCATACATACACATCAAATGCGTCTAAAAAAGGATTAAATAGTAAATGAGAGTAAAAATTAGCACAAATTTATTTAATTTTCATCATTGTTACTGAAATGTAATAATTACATTTTACTTCAAATTTCCCAACACAATAAAGAACAAATATTCAATTTTATGTTGTCTAATTGCATGCATTCAATGCAGTTTACTGCGATAAAAATTATTATATTGATTGCTTTTGGGCATAGAAAATTAAATTATTTAATTTCAATTCAGTTTGTGTGTTTAATTTAATTTGAACAAATTCGTGGTTTGTGCACTTAATGATTCAATTAATTTCATACATTTATCGCAGTAAATTTGTATTGAATTATAAAAAAAAAGAAACAACTTTCAACTGCCTAAATATATGAAAAATCCTTTCCTGAGAGAAATTTTCTCTTTATCAAATTTAAAAAACAAACAGAGAAAGAATAGAAAAAGAGAGATATGTTTAAAAAGGGCAAAATATTGAGTAAAATTTACTTGAGTTGTCTTCTTGAAATATGAATTTATATTGACACTAAATAAAAAAATTTTAGATTTGAAATTTGAGCCATTAATAAAAAATTTAATAAAAAAAATTAAGAAATTATAGAATTTAAATTTTCAATTTTGTAAAAACCGTTAAGAACAGATTTTTAAAAATGTAATAGTTTAATAAAAAATCTTTTAATTTCACATAAAAATAGAATATTTTATCTAAAAGTAGAATTTAGCTAGTTTATTATGTTATAAACTGTCTTTTAAATCTTTTTATAAAATATAAAATTTGAAAAATGCAGAATCTCAAACTTCAAATTTAACAATTTTAATTCAATGTCTGTTTAAATTTCTAACCAAAGTAGACTACTCAAATTGACATAATCGCTATTTTGTCCTTTTTGGATAATTCAAGATTTTTTTAGCGTTGTAAGATGGTGAAAAAACACATTTTTTCTTAGATCGTTAAGATGAAAAACAGAAAAAAATTTAGAAATTTAAAATTAGTGATTTAAAAAAATGAAGAAATGATGATGAAGAATTAGTGTTGGAAAATGAAAAAAAGAACTTTTGATTGAAATAAAAATTTTTTGCTGTAGCATTAAGAAAAAAGCTCTTTTTTTAGATTGTAAGCAGAGAAGAAAAAATTCTTCAAAATATTTCTAAGTAAACAGAAAAGATTTTTTCGGCAGCATTTTCTTTGACTTTGAAAATTAAACAAAAAAATATGAAAAAGAAATTAGAGCGAAAAAAAAACAATTTTTCTCTGTCCTCGTTGTAAATTGGCTTTGATAAATTTAGCGGAAAAAAAATTTTATGCCCCAGACCTACACTATGAGACACAGAAGATAGAGAAAAAAGTGAGGAGAGAAAATTTACATTTTTTTCTTTTTTTCATCCGTTTGTTGTTCAAAAATGCGCGCGGGCTTCCACCTTCAAAGTAAACACATAAAAAGTATATGAAAATATTTAAAAACTGTGTGCTTCTTTTTCCCTTTTTTTCCTCCTCATTCATGATAAATCAACAAAACTGAAAAAAAAAAATCATAATCATATACAAACACACAGAAAAATGTCATCATCGTTTTAGTCGTTATAGATGGATAAAGAAAATGTGAAATATAAAAAATTTCTTGCTGCTTCACGGTCAAAGTAATGAAAAAGAAAGCTCTCACTGTTTCTCCTTCTTATGACATTTATCTATTTCTCATCTGTCTATTATCTCATGAGAGAAAGTGAAAAAAACCATTACCTTAATAGAAGTGAGCAAAAAAATGTGAGAAAAATAAATATTGAATTGGGGTTGTTTGGGTATTATGTGATGCATAAAGATGTCTTAAGTTTAAAAAATGCCCAATGTAAAAAAAATTTTGAAAATTTATAGAAAGGTTGACTAAAGAAGGTCAGAGTATACATTCAGTTGTATATTAAAAATTTTTGATTTTTGAAGAAGATATTGTAAAAAGGGATTTGAAATTATGATTTGATCTATATTTTTGATTTTTAAGGGTAAACTAAAAGACTTTGTAAAAATTTTATGTGGAAATTGGATTAATAAAGATCTAAAGTTCATACTAAACTTTTTGATTTTTCATCGAAAAATTTTAAATGATGTAGAACTACTTTTTGTTCTATATATAAAATTTTTAAAAGATAACACACAGAAGGTCTAAAAAATTTACTTCAAATGATGGTTCTATAGAATTTTTTTAAATAAAATCTGCATTACTATAAAAAAATGCGTAAAAAGATTTCATAAAACTTTTGCATTACATGTTATCCAAACAGCCCTAAGTTAAAAAAGAAGAAAATTTCTATTTTTTAAGAAAGAAAGAAAGAGAAGAAATCATTTTTTCATAGGATTTAAGTATTACAAGAAAGAAATTTTTTGAGAAATCCCACATATACATAGAAATGTCGAAAAATGATGAAAATTCAAAGAAAAAGAGACAAAAGAAAAAAAATGAAAGAAAGTCTAGTGAGTAATATTTAGGATTTATAGTTATTAGAAAATGAAAATGATGATGAAGAAATTGTAGGACTTTAGTTTTATATTTAAAAATGAAGACGAATTGAAAGATGTAAAAGAAATGGAAAATGCTGATGATGTTAGATGAAAAACTTTAGATTTTTCGAAAAAAAAAATTAAATTTAAGTAAGTAGAATTGATTTTGTTTTTAAAGAGCATTCCTCAAAATGAGGATGTGAAAATTGATTGTTTTTTTGCTAATTTTATTGCTTTAGATAAACAAACATTTTTTAAGTAAAAATGAAAAATTCACTTCAATATTTTCTTTTTAAGATGAAAAATATTCTTGTTTGTTTTTTGATTAAGAAAAAAAAAAGAAAAAAATCTTAAGATTACGACAAGATGCTTAGGTTATAGGTAGTCTGATGATAAGATGATGATGAAAGAAATCAACAATTTAGTTATTAAGTAGTTAGGTTTAAATTTCATAAAAGATTAAAAAGAATGTGAAAAAAATTTGTTTGATTGATTGCGAATATCTAAAAAAAATTGAATACGGTTGTTGTTGTGCCATGCTTGATGTGCAATAAAAAATTACTTTTTTCTTCTCATTCATATCTAACTTTTCTTTTTCTCTATTGAAAACACAAAAACAAGCAAAATTTTGTCTTTATAAATTTTTGAGAAAAATTTTTAATATTAGATTTCACCGTACACATGTTAAAATAAAATAGAAGAAAATTGATTTGTTTGGAAACCTTTTGGCGTTTTAGAGATGGACACTTGAATATTCAATGATTAAAATGATATTTGCTAGAATTTTATTGACTATCAGGATAAATTTGTTATCATTTAAAAATAAGATACATTTCAAGTCTTTCTGTGTTTTCAAAATTTTATAATAAAATATCGTTTTTTTAGTTTTCTTGACATTTAAATTAACTTGCTTACCAAGATATGAAAGTCAAGTCAATAATAAAGTTGACTTGCTATTGAAATACTTGACTACAACTTTTAAAACAAATTCACTTGATTAAGAAATTCAACTTGACTTTGATAATTTGTTGTGCAAATTGAGTTAAAATTATTCACAAATTGTTTAAGAATGCCGACTTTTGAAATAAAACTTAATTTTGAGCTCATATATCAAACTGTTATTAAACAATTTCTTGTTCAATTTTTTCTAAAAATAAATCTAAAATCAAAATCAGTTTGAATTTCAAGTGTCCACTACTTGAGAAAAAATTGATTTGTTTATAAAAAATTTCTATTTTAATTTTAAAAATAGAATTTTTCTCATAATTACTCACTCACACACATTCACACATATGAATAATTAATTTTAAAAAAAGAAGGGCCTTAAAAACTGCCACATACTGAGAGAACAAAAAAATACACACAAATTATGGTGAACCTAACAAAAAAAATATTTATTAAATATGAATATAAAAATGAGATTATTATTGAAAAATATATATTTCTATTTTTGTATTGAGAGTAAATGAAAGAAAAAAATCATGTTATTCAAATATAAGAAATAAATTATTCTAAACACAAGAATACACAAAAACACACACAGAGACAAATAGAAAGAAAGACAAAGACATATTGCATTGGAAAAAGTCAAAAAAGGAAAAATCTCAGAAATGTAAGAAGATAAAGATTGTGTAATCAATAAAAGTAAAAGTAGAGAGGCCCATAATAAAAATCATGAGAAAATGTGTTTGTGATTTCAATAGAGTGAAAGAAAGCAAAAGAGAAAATGAGAAAAAAGGACGATAAACATTCATGGCTGAAGAAGTATTGGCTGAAAAGGTTTAAAAAAGATGATTTTGCATTCAAAGAATGAAAAAAAGAAAGAGTAAAAAGATATTGAATGATGCTGATGGTAAAAAAATGAAGAGAATCTTTCAAGATGAAGGAAAAATTTTTTTAGTATTTAAGTCCTCTCAGATTTAAGATTTAAAATGTTTAAAAAAATGAAATGAAAATGATGAAAAAAAGAGAAAAATTGTTTTTCGTTTTTCTTGGTTTTTAGAAAATGTGAAAACACAACTTTATTTTGATGAAATGCTTTTTTTGTAATTTTTAAGGATCATCAAAATGAGAAAAATTTCAAAAATCGAATAAAAATTCCAAAAAAATGGATAAAAAAGAAAAAAGTATCTTGTCTTTTCAATGATAATCAAATTTTCAGATCAACTTCACTTTCTATTTGATTTAGCATTCAATCTACTGAAATTGTTTGTGTTTATCTCATGCAAACTCTCTCATTTACCACAGCAGCTTCAAAATCACCACAATAGAAGGAAATAATTTTTATGCCTTCGAACCCTTTTCTCTATCAACATTAAAAGCTTTTTCCATCGAAAAAAAGGGATTCTCAAGTGAGGGTTTTGCTTGTATTTGAGTTTGTTTGAAATATGCTCCATAAGAGAGTGAAGATAACGAGACCCAGTTGCTGAATGGATTTTTGAGTTGTTTTGGGCTGATTTTCTATCAATGAATTTACTCGTCTGTATCTGTTTTTATTATTTTCTCTTTACATATGGGTTTAATATCTATGCATGTATATCAATATAATAATCAAAACCAACCAAGTTAATCCAATTAATATTTTGTTTAAAAGTCAGATTTTTACATTCAATTAGTCAATTTCAAAAACAAATTATCGAATTACTCCCATAATGGTCACTTATTTTCATGTTATGGTTCTCAGATTTGAGCAGCAATTAAAAGCTTTTTTTTAGAATAGAAATATTTCCACATTGTACTTTGATGAACTTTAAATAAATTTAGGATAACTTTTTAGTAATTGATAATTCCATAAGAATAAAAATTTATTATGTCACAACTTTTGAACTAAATATTTAAATGTTTAGTTAGATACAGTAATTAATTACAGCTAAATTTACATAAAGCTCTTTTAGTTAGCTCAAATTCATTAGTTTAAAAATGTAAAACACATAAAAATCATCACATCATAAGAGTAAAATTGTAATCAAAAAATTTGAAGTTTCTATCCTCGTATGTATACATATTATCACTTATCACCACATTCAACTCATATATGAGTGATAAAAGCGAGAAACCCTTTTTCCAGACTTTAATTTGGTAAATTGCTCTCGATATTTCCCATTTGTGTCATAAATGTAATTAAATCTTGACCGACAAAGTCTATCGAGGACATTTTCATCTCTCGATTTACTTAAACTACATAAGAGACATGGAAACATTCATGAGATATTTTCATTAGTTTTACTTTGCACACTTAATTCTGATTTAACAATTTGAAATGAAAATTTTCATGCTTGTCTTCATTATTTTTTATGTGGGGAAAATTAAATACTTTGAATAGCTTATGAAAATTTTCCTTTAACCAAACCAAAACAATATAGGGAGAGAATGAGGACAATTCTCATAAGCACATGATGACAGTTACAAAGTTATAATGTTAAGCTGTTTCAATGTTTTAGTTTTTAGTCTCTTTTTACAGTAAAAAAAAGAGTTTTAGAAATTATTGAAAAATTTTGATTTTTCTGCTATGGTTTAAAATTTACCAAAATGACAAATTTTCTGAGATGAAAAAATATAATTTTTAAATGTAAACAAAAAGACCTGCAAAAAGAAATTTTTATGATGAATTTTTAAATTAAGCTTAAGCTAAACTTCTAATCTAAAGAATAAATACATGATATAACATTACATAAATTAGAAAAAAATCATAAATTAACAAAGGAAATTAATTTTCAGACGACTTTTTTAGAGAAATACATATTTTGTATTGAAATTTTATTATTTATTAAGCAAGTAAGAAACATTGATAGAAATGAGTATATGAATAGTATATATGCGGAAAACATATAATTGTAATTAAATTCAAACCATATCATTCGCTGAGCACGTTTGTCATTTCATTTCATTCGATTATATTGTCATCGTATGCTTCCTTTCATTTCATAACTCGTTTGCTTTTACTCACAAAAAGTATGTACACGAGTGAGTGAGCGACTAAGGGAGTGAGATAGAAAGATGAAATCTAATGAAATGGATGCGAATGAGTGAGCTAGCTAGCTAACTGCTGTGGTGGAGAGTAAAGTTTGTTTTCGGTTTGAATAGCATCCTTCCGTTTCTAATTTATCATCTCGATGAGTTTTTATTGGAAACAATTTTTATCCGTATTCTACTCTCGCTCGCTCACTCACTAACTGAAAAGAACTTATTGAATTGGGGGATTTGAGTTTTCAATAGAACATCCGCAAGCATAACTTTATTCATCATTTTCATTATAAGTAGAGGTAGAGAGATATTTTTTTATTGTTTGCTATTGAAAGTTAATCCATATGATATGAATGTGTAAGCAAAAGGCTTAAAACAAACTTTTTAATTAATAATAACTCTCATCTCTAGTTTTATCCATTCGGAATTGATATTTTGTACCTGTATCTGATTATTATTATTATTATTATTGATGCACGAACATTCAACTTTCTCTCTCTCTCTGTAATGAGTAGAAAATAAAAAATTATAAAATTTTTCCACTCATCTACCTTGTTTACTTAATTCACTGTGTTTATATTTACTGTTGCCTGCGAGCATCAAACTACATACTATCTACTACCACTCAGAAAAATGTAGAATATTTCCCTTCCTATATTTATTTTTTGTGTTACAATTTCATTGAAAACTTTTTCCTCTACCTCTCATGTACAAAGTATGCTTACTTTTTTTAGTCTCTATATGTATGTTTGTAATCATCAACTGTATTCCGTTTACTGAAATTGAAGGAAAAGTAGAAAATGTTGAAGTAAAGCTTTATCATCATGGGAATGTAAAGTTTACTATTTACTTAATCCCATTTGAGGATTTCAAGCGAAATAGCTTGCACTATCGAGCACTCAACTCTAGTTGAGGATAAAGGATTAAGTGAATTTTACAGCTAACAATAGAGAAATTCAGGAAAAATCAACACGTTTTCACTTTGTGAATTGAATGAGTTGTTTAATGTTGAGATAGAAAAAAGAGAAAAAATTTAAACTTGAACCAAGGTGAAGACAATTTGGCTTAATTATAATACTTAGCTTTAAAAAAAATTATAATTTTGTTATAAATCGAAGCTTTCACGTCTAAACTTTACAAATGAAATTTTAAGAAAGTTTAAAAAAATTTGACAATTTTTTGTCAATTTAATTTTGTGTTACAAATTTATTTCATGCTGCTTTTAAAAATTTATTTGAACTTTTCATCATTGACAATTGTTAAGGTGATGAGTTTGTGACAAGACGATAAAAACTTTAAAAATAAATTTTCTTTTTATCAAATTGTCATATCATAACACAGCATGTCGATTTCTGATTATTATAGTAACAACAAAAAAATGGCTGCTGTCGCTCACAGCAGTAAAGAATTTCAAATTGAACAAAATTCAATTTATTCTTTCTCCTTTTTTGTATGTGTAAAATTGAATCAACAGCCGAAAATCGTCCCTCAAATTTTGGTCAGCATACATCAAATATCAACAACAACAAAAAAAGAAAGTGTAAGAAAATATGGGATCGATAATGCGTAATCACATTAGAGAGAAGAAACGGCAAAGGAACGAAAGAACATGCACAAGAGAAATTTGAAAAGAATGTTAGATTATCAGCTACACGCCCCAAGGATATGTACATATAAGCGGCACAGCACACACAATAAGAAATTCCCTCTACTTTGTCGTCATACGCAATAATATGCTCATTCATACGCTCCATCACATTAGGGAAAATTGTGTGTATGCATTTTATTTTAAAGCATGTAAATATGTGTATACACTTTAAGCATAATATGTGACATTTTCAGATTAAAAAAATTGAAAGTACTACGTGCTTCGCGGAGCGATGAAAAGCTCTTTCAAAAAAAAAAAGAAAAAGTTAAAATGTTTTAAAATGAGCAAATAATCGCATTTTATTTTCCCTCCATCTTTGCTTAAATAAAATGAAAAAAATTCTCCCTTCGCGTCAATTCATGCTGCTGTTGAAGTGTCGTTGATAATGAAGACATTTTGTCATACTACAATGGCAATGGCAGCCGTTTAAATGTATTTCCTTTCATAAATTTTTTATTCTCAGTGTTGAGCGATTTAATGGCAGTAGAAGGGAAAAGGCAGAAAGAGAAATAATCTTAGTTGCCCAAATGCATGACAAGCTTAGATTTAAAGCGATCTTGATCTGGTAAAAAAATCTCTGTGAAGGGAAAAAAGGGCAAAAAAGTTTTTTCCTTACGGTTTTGCGTGTCTCGCGGGATTTTTTCCGTGTTAATAGCTTTTCCGCAAAAAGAATGAAAGAAAGTTCCCTACCATATATACATATACATACAATAAGAAGTTCATAACTTATCCTTAGGTCGTACGCAAGTTGAAAAAGAAATAAAGAATAAAACGAGAGAAGAAAATTATTATTACTTGCAATAATAATTTTGCTGCTGCTTGAAAATTATCCTTGTTAGAGATTATCATCAGAAAAAGACTAGCTGCTGTTGTTGCTACCATTAAAACGTAATTGTGGGTCAGGAAATTTCAGAATTATACACACAAAATTTTTTTATTCCCTTGGTCACTTCATTTCATTTACATTTTTCTGTGTACTTGCTTTCCTGCTTGTTTAATATCACACACAATCCACTTCCGTAGTCAAAACATTAATTTGTTAAACCTTAAAAAGCTTCTTTCCCTCTCTCTCAAATGATTTGCTTTTAATTTGTATGAGCTCAGCAATGAGTAGCGGATATGAGAAGAAATTAATTTTGACTGTTGCTTATCCTCATTCTTATCTCATACTTATTTGCCTGCTCTCAATGAATATAACCACCCACAACAATTTAATTTCACAATTTTTACTCTCTTTCTCTTTGTTTCGCTTGGTTAAGCACTTTATACACTCTCTATACTCTGATGTAATGAAAATATATACAGCTCTAAAAAATAAAATTTTTCTTCTTTTTCCATCGTTATACAGCATTCCTTCACAACTTTTTTCTCTCTCTTTTGCTTACTTATTCTGTTTTTTAATTTGATTTAAATTGAAAATAAGAAAGAAAATTGCTGAGCATGAAATGTACATTTATCAATCGATGAGGTTCGGCAGATGTTTATTTGGCAATAATAAATGAATAAATAAAATAAATGAATGGAAGAAAGTGAAAAAGAATATTTTTTATTGTCATTCATATTATAACCTTCTACCAACTTCGAACTTCAGCCTTATAGCTTATTTATTGTTAAGATACTTTACTTATTGAAAACTTTCATGTGGGCTGAAGAAGATAAATCAGAAAATTGAAGCATTCGAATATAAAAAAATATTTTGAAAGAATTAGAAGAATTAAGAGTTTAGAAATTTTGTTTTTAAATATTCAAACGAAAAATTTTTAATTATGCTCAATTTCAATATCTCTAAGTAAGATCTATTTATGTCTTACTTTGGAACAGTGCTAAACTCGTGAAATATAGAAAAATAAGACTTTTAATTAAGATTTTTACAAAAATTCTTGATTTGGAATTGTTCTTTAATATTTTTGAGCTATTGATAAACTGATCATAAATAAAATAAAATATTGGTAAAATATAGAGTTTTCAAAAATGAAATTTCGAACAAAATTTGTTCAGCTCTGTAAGAAACAGCGTAAACTTCAAAGAAGATTAAAATGTCTGTCAAAATAAATTTTATTCCAAATTTCAAGACTTATTAAATCTTTTTAAAAAGAGAGTCAGAAACAGTTAAACAATTAATTTGATACCATTGGCAATGACAATTACAATTTCAAATTTTATTTACCGCAAATAATTTTCAATTTCTCTACTGTTCTGAAAAGCTATAAATATCTGCAAATATTGATTTGAAATCTCTCTATTTTTCACAATTTTACCTTTTCTTTACTTCCCAACATTCTTCTCGTCAAAAGCAGTCATTTCATTCCTATATTTTCTCTCGATTTTAATTTCGCATTTGTTAGCAATGACGATGATAATTTTCGGTATTTCTCTTTCAGAATATGGAATGGAATGAGGCGAGAATGTGCCCATAAATTATGTAAATTATGACAAGGCAAAAACCAATTAATTGCCAACTATGGAGCATGTAAATTTTCTGCAAAATTTTATACATATATTGAAGTATATTCTTCCTAGGAATATACACATACATATATATATTAATGCGTGTGTATGTGCAATGACAAAACAATGTTGTCATCTGTTACCACACATGTTGGGTTGTATACAGAAGCACACACATATGAGAAAAAGGATGAAATTTTTTGTTTCATTATTGTTGTAGCTGAATGACTTAATGTATGCTTTTGCTGCTGTTACACACACATTTCGATTTAATAATTAAAGCATACATTCTATTGCTATGCTATGTTGTGCTGCTTTCAAAAAAATTTATATTCACATGAATAGAGAAAATGTTCCTATATCTGCTGATGTTAAACAACAAACGCAGCCAATGCGAGGAGCTTGTGGAAAAAGAGAGAGAAAATTTTTGTGTGTTTGTTGAAAGCAATAATCCGATTTGTGTTTACCTGTTGATTTTCATGTTTTTTTACTGCATCATCATTGCTATTTATTTTTCATCCCAATAAAAATTTTTATCATTTGATTTTCAAACATGAAAATGAATTTCTGTATATCAAAATATGAGGGCTGATTGCATAAATTAAATGGGCAATAAAAAAAATTTTGGCCAAAAATGTTTCATGTCACGTGCGATCTAAACAAGAAAATTTATAAAATTTATTTGACAAATTTCTCTCTTATTTTTTTTATATTTGTTATTATTCAAATTTAAATATTATGATTAAAAAGGATGCAAATAATGATTCTAAACTGTTTTAAAGTTCTTAAGAAAAGATTTTAATTTTTTATGTCACATGTGACAAAAGTTGACAATCATTTTGGATTTAAATTTTTAATTTCAGTTAAACAATTAAATAAAATAAAAGCTTTCCCAAATGAATATTAATCACATTATAGCCTGAAAATGAAGTGGTTTGCCACAACAATGAAATTAATCTTGTTGTGGCTTTCAATATTCGATTGAAAACACATTCCTGGAAATGAAAAATTGCTTTTGATTTTTAATTAACTTATGAGATTTCTCTGAAGAATAAAATTGGATTGATGAAGAAAAGCACATATCAAAGAAATCTGAAATTATAATCATATTTATCCTTAAGTCTTTGATTATTTTCATCCTATCTCTTTTTCTCTATAGAGACTTTGAGCTGATGATAAACATATTTATATATCAGTAGTCATACATATATGATATAATTCCATCTAAATGTAAATTAACGTAAATAGAGAAAAATGATGGAAGAAAATTCGATTTAGGAAAAGATTAGAGAGAGAGACATTTTTCGGCTCACTGTGAATATTAATGTTTGATGATTTACGACCAACAATCTTTCAAAAAAAGTGCTCTCGTTCATTTTTCCCTACTTGCTGCATGTTTGTTACCACATAGAAAAGATGATGTTAATGGTGGTATTTTCTTATGAATAACGAGAAAGAATATTAATGGAAGTAGAACGGCAGCTTATGGTTGTTATATTAGAATTTTTCATGCGTCATTACATCAAGCGATTGTTTGTGTGAAGAACAATTCAAAAGTTTTTTACCGCTTATCTTCTTTCTATCTTTCATAATATGAGAAGAGTTATTGAATTTTTTCCACAAAAAATAAATATTCTGCCATAAATGCCACGTGAAAAGCTTCTTATCTATTTTACTTGCAAAAAAAGCATACTTACATACACGTTTCTATATTTACACTCAATTTATTCATAACAATATATGATTTTTTAGGTTTTAAGTTTTTATTTTCATTTTTTCTATGCTCTATCTGAAATAGAAAAGTCTAAAATGTGAATAAAGAACTTTTTAATATTTTTTAAGTATTTTATTTATTCAGGATGGATGAATCAATTAGGAAGAAACATGAAAAAAGATAAATAGCAGCAACTTAAGTGCTTTATTTTCCACAATCATACAGAGCATACCAAAAAATATATAAATTTCTAAATCGCAATTTAAAGAAAGAAAAAAGTGTGTAGAAGGAAAATGAAAATAAATTCTGACTTTATTTGAAAAACAGAGACATTTATAGGCACACATATATACGCATACAATCATGTCCAGAATTATCTTAAGAATCTTCATTTTCTCTCTCACTCTCTCTTTTAACATAACTTCACGTATTTTCAATTGATGATACTGATAAGAATTCACATACATTTTTCTCATTTGCTTATCAGTTTCACATGAAAATATGCTTTTATTCGCAATAGGGAAAAAGAAAATTGAGTTCATCATTATAAAAACTTTAAAAACCCTTTAGGGTGTAGTACATAATGTGAAATAAATGATTGTAGCAGTGAAAATTGTATAAGTAAATTGGCAGCGCGATGTATAAACAAAATAGAAAAGAAAAATGTCGACATAATTTCTTGTAGTGTGTTGTTGCTCGTTAAACGCAGAAAAGAAAATATAATTTGCATATATGTATGAACCCAAATTCAATTCTTATTCCTTGTATTCTTTCTTTTGTTAAAGCACATTAATCAAATTGGGTGAATTATGTATACATTGAGAAGAAGGAAACAGTAGTAGTGGCACAATATTGTGTGTAGTAAGCAAATCAAGTGAATTTTAACTGACAGCGACAGAGTAAGAGCAAAGAATGTGAAGGGTCGAATCGAGGAGGATTAAATAATTTTCCTCTTTGTCCATCATTTATACACACTTATGCTTTTTTCTATTTTGGTGTCACAGATTTAGAGAAATAAAAAATTTCAAGGAAACTCTAAATGTTTATAAAATCTGCATGGAAACACATAAACGTAAGCAATGGAGCAGTATGAAATGAAAATAAATAAATTTCCAGATGTTATTTTTGGCAAGTCTTAATGCTATTCCAAAAAAATCTTTTCTTCTTGATTTTTCCCCCAAGACGAGATCAGAAGTGAGAGTGAACTGAACAGAGGAAATGTGTTTTTTCAAAATAAATTATTTATGTAAGCTTATCCACATCTACGAGTATTGAACGAGATTTCTCTTTTTTTTGGCGAAAAATAATTCTGACTTTGTCATTAATTTGAAGAATTTTTTGCTTTGACTTGACATTTCATAGAAGTGAAATTTACGACACGAAAATCATATTTTGATTGATAATGAAAATATGATGATGATTACGAATGATTATTGTTGAAAAGAATCATACACGCATACATATGAAAAATGATTAAATTAAATTTAATGACGAAAAATATATGTGAGTATTAAACCATATGGTAGCAAATAAAATCAATGATTTTCAACACTTTTTGACAAATTCACTTAAAGGTTTTTTTATAAACAAGAAGAAATAGTCACCACTCATTATTAACAGCTGCTACTGTTGCTAAAATCAACATACCTGTAAAAATCATTCCGTTTATGAACATCTGTTAGCTGTTGATTCCATCATTTGGCT
>CM031379.1:13916238-13933815 GCA_018290095.1 Polypedilum vanderplanki
GAGTTTTAAAAAGCACTAACTGATTGTATGAGTATGAGAGGCGAAGAAATGGCAAAGAAGAAGAGATGAGAAGCAAATAACAAATTGGAATGGAATTCAGCTGAGTTGACATACTTTCTGTGAATTCTTCATTTTTCCTTCAATCGCCTAACTCTTTTCATTCATTTCTTATATCTGTTCATGTAAGATAAATAATGAACGTCATGTGGATTTTTTTTTTAAAAAAATAAATTAAATATGAAAGTCAGGTGAAAATAATTGAAATTCCACTAATGATGAACTTTTTTGTTTGTTTGTCAACATTGTTGCTTACTTCAAATATACAAAAAAATTCTATCTCTCTCTCTCTCGTGACACAGAGAAATTACAAAAGGGCAGAAAGATTTGTTTGTTTAATCCCCTGAATTTGTGGACCGTCCAATCATTCACCTCACACTTTAATGTGCGAAATGAAACACATGACATGACTTTATCATTTTTCTCACTCCTTCTTTGCTTGTCACACATTCACAATGTCAATTCCAATAGAATGAATTCAAACTGACTCTCACAGTGAACAAGAACGAACAAAAAAATTCATTTCAAGAGTAAGCGACACAATATTGTCATATTTCTCGTCGTGCTCAACATCAATTTGGAAGGAAAATGGAAGTGGCAGACTTGTGCGTGTACCAAATCATCAAAACATGTCGCACGCAAAATCATTGTTAATGTGAATGTGTTGCGTGAATTATTCAATGAAAAATTGATTATGTGACACAAAAACTTTTTTCCCTAATCTTGACTCAAAAAAGATTTTCATCCTATTTGACTTTAACTTTTCTTTTTCTACTTTTCATCTTAGAGCACGCAATTTTGGAAAAATAAGAAGAAAATTCTTATTGATTTTTTCACCATGGTAAGTTACCATGATTGATAAATTTTACTTAAGAAATCAATCTAATTTATTGCAAACGTATAGATTTCATTTCAGCTCACAGCAAGCAAACAAATTTTTGTTTAAATCTGTTTGAGGCACTTTTAATGAAATTTCTTAAACACGCAAAAAAGAAGTCAAAGAGAAGTCAATTAAAATGAATATTGCCTTAAAGGCATCAATTGATAGACACATATATACATGAAAAACTGTCTCTATCATGTATGAATGAACGAAAAAGAAGGAAAAGCTATTTCCTGTGTCTATTCTTTATTGATTATGATAAAAATGATGCTCGCACATCAGACAGTCAGACGACAACAATAAATCTCATTTAAATCGAGTTTTCTTTTGCTCTTACAACAATGGAACATTTCCTATTGAATTTTATTTCATTTTTCTTTTATGCCTAGCTGTTTATAATATGCGAATGAGCTGAAAATAGAGAATAACAGAGAGAGAGAATGCCATCATCGCTATGTGCCGAATAACTGTTTCTATCTATCCAGCATCTTCAATCTGCTGCTGCTGCTTCATGACACGCCCAAAACTTAAACTTCATCAATGATCTCTCTACTCAACTCAACTCTCAAAAACATTCCTCAAAGCTCAAAACTTTGCCAAAAATTTTCGTTTTTGCTTTTCTGTTTTCTTTTTTTCTTCTTTCTTAAAAATATTCTCGCACATGTGTATGAAATTTTTTTAATTTTTTTTTTCTTTCATCTTTCTCTTTCTATCTGTTGTGTGAGGTTCAAAACAATCTTCCTTCACATCATCATTCTTTTTTAAAAATCTCTGCATCGTCAATTTTGTATGAGAGAGAAAATAAAAAGATCATTAAGTGAATGTGCTAATGAATTTTGTTTGGTATTAAATGACAACTCGCGAGAGAAACAAATAAAAATGACAAATTAGATGGCATTGGTTTTGTTTTGTTTGTATTTTTCAACTCACACAATTTTAATTATTTTAATTTTTCACTCTATCTTTGACCATCACTTGCATAAAAACACAAGAATTCACCATCATTGCTCATCTTCATTGTCGTGAAGAAGCAATTTAGATGAGAGTTGGAAATCTTCTCGAGTCGAGTGACAAATCGTGATAGAAATAAGAAGCGACGAGCATCAAATTTTCTAATTAACGAAAAAATTCCCTCTGCTGCTTCTTTTGCTATCTCTTGTCACTTTAATTCAACAACAAAAAAAAAGTGAAATCATTTAAAGCTTCTTAAATTTTCAGCACAAAAAATGCATCATGGACTTTAAAAAAACATCACACTATGATAGCTCATGTGACAAGAGCACAATAACAAACATGTTTAGTCATTTCACTTATTCGCTTACACGTTAAACATGAGAAAATTGAGTCAATAAATGTATTTAGAATTAAGTTTTATTTATGTTTATTTGTATGTGTGAAATCATCACGTGATAACCAATGCCAGTCAATGTGTCACTGCACCCATCATAAAAACATAACACATATTAAATGAGACAGGAAATTTTCATTAGATTTCATTTTTTTGACTATTTAAAATCATGCTGGACTTAAAAAGAAGTTTCTTTTATTTGAAAAGATTTTTGTTTAATTAATTTAGCTTTTCAGACGGAAGTTGCTTTGTTTCTTCTATTCAATAACATTTTCATCATATTCAAAAAAGATCAAATAATAATAAAAATTGGTGTCTCTCACTCAGAACAGTGACTTTAGCAAAAATTATAAAATTAGAGACTCTAATAAGCAATCATTAAAAATAATTTTTATTTTAGATCTGCTTGATTACTACAAATACATTCAAATAAAAATAAGTTTTGGAATTTTTTTTGCATTACCTAGGATAGATTTTTTTGTATTTTGTGTGTTGACTTGTAACTGCACTGGGAAAAAATTTTTGATTGTGGATTCTAACTTATTTTGACTCAGACACGCACACACAAAAATAAATTTATTTATTTCTCGACTATCACGCACGTTTCACTTGATCCGAAATGTACACACTCGTTTATTCGCTCGCTGCTCACTACTTGATATTTTTCGTGTATGGTTTTGTGACTTTAACTCACAACTCTCGAAAAATTCTTTCTGTCTATTTCTCGCTCATGCGATGAAAGTTTCTTACTCGGTCTCCTTGATTGCCTGTGATAAAGTTTGTTTTATTTTGATTATTCTTTGCCAAGGTCTTTTACTGCGAGTTCTCTAATTGTTTTATCCAAAAATTACGATACTGAATTATAAATTACTTTTCATGCTATTTTGCGAGCTAAAAAGAGACTTTATATAATTCGGCAGTCGAGAGATTCTCACTTTATTCAATTCATAAAAGTCTGTGTGTGCTCTGTTACTGGTTGCCTTCATTAATTAATTAAATTTGCTTTTCTTTTATTTATTTATGACGATGACGATGATGATGATGATATTTAACTATGTATTGGTTTCAATTTGCAAGTCTTTTTTTAATTTAACACGCCCGCTATTGCTATACGTTGTCTGTTGATCATTCTTTTCTTTTTCTTTGTTTGCCTTTTTTAAGAAAAAAAGAGAAAAAAATTGGGTGTTTTTATTATACTTACCATGACCTTCAAAAAGGAAAGAATGAAAAGGAAGAAGAAATGCCAAAAAAAGCACCAATGTTTCTTCTTGTTCCAGCTGTGAAATTTACTTTTTTTATATATAAAATGAGAGGAAGGAAAGAGGTTCAAATATGAATGAAACACAAATTTTTCATTTGAGTTAGCAAGCAAAAAATTCTCTCTTTTTTATTAAATTTGCCTTCATTCAATGTCAGCACATATACAAAAAAATTATATTCAAATTATAGACAACAAATTTGCATGAAACTAGCAACAGCAAAAAAAGAGCTAGCAAATCCCATGGAGCGATGATATGGCAAGATAATTCAGTTACAATGTCATTGAATGAGTTATCACTGCAAGATATTTTATGGCAGCATATTTCTCTTTCAAATTTCGTCTTTATATCATATAGCTGCTATATATGCGGATGTGGTATGTAGGAAATGATGAAGTAAATGTGCTTGCTTGCACTTTCTTTACGTCATCATCATCATCATCATTGGGGTCGTTTTATATTTATATGTATTTGTGTACGATACATACTAAAAAGGGAGAAAAAGAAACTTTACTTTTTATTACTCACCGACACTGAAAACTGATTTTTCTGCCTCCGCTACAAAATCGTAAATATTTTCAACTCAAGCGAGCAAAGAACTTTCCATACTCTCATACTTCTCTCTCTCTCTCTCTCTCTTTGAGTAATCAAAATGCTGTCAGTTTTTTTACTCTCGCTGAAAAATTAAAGAGAGAATATTTTTGTTGCCGGCAAAAACTTTTTTTTGATTTCCGAACGAGAGAAATCTTTTTTGCCACGAAGCAAAACTGATGTAATAATATCGAAACAATATACAATAAAAGTGCTGGTCAATAAATAGTTTCAACTTATAATTGTAAATATTCATCAATGGCCTGCATTTTTTCATTATAATGATAATTAGAGAAAATCAATGAAATTCAGTACTAATGATGCATTAATTTCATGCTATCATAAATATGATGAGTGCAGTAAATGTTTTACAATCATAAAATGCAGACACATTCATTTTTTTGGATTTTCAGTTAATTAACTTTTTTTATCATTCGCATTGTTTGCTTTTCAATAACTCACTTGAAAACTTGAAAATTATCTCATTAAAGCGAGCAAACGAAAGAGAATAAATTGAATAAGCTTAATTATGTTTCTATCAAGAATAAATTGAGCTCATTAACCGATATTGCTTCCACACATAGAATGAACGAGTTATGAGGGAATAATTGATAATTATTATTCATGTGCAAAGAGAGAATTTTTTTCTCCTACTTAATTCTTCACTCTTTCATGATTGAGTGCATTTTAATGGTTTCTGCTTTGACGCATATGGGTGCTTTTTTATGAACATCTTTATAGATATCATGAATTGAGTTGAGATCATAACACTTTCAGTGAAGAGATAAAAATGTAATACAATTTATTGATTGAGCGAAATGTGTGTGCTTTCATGCAGCAAAAAAGAATTAAATGGAATTAATTTTAATCCACAACAAATTGCATTTTAATAATCGTACACATTTGAGCAGATAAATTTCTCGTTATGTGCAATTTTCTCTTTCAGTTGATGATGATATTTTTTTAACAAACAATTAATGCAGTTGCACAGATATTTTATGACTGTGTTGTAATAACAAGTAACCGATTAAAACAGACAAAAGAAAATCAGCAATAAAATTAACTGTGAAAATTAAAATAAAATAGCAACAGCAGAAACAACGAGATAATAATGATTCAATGCAGGGAGAAAAAAAATAAATTTATGGGATTTTTAATTAAGAAAAATAAACGACAATATTTTTTCCACTATGTCCGCTGTAAAATATCGCAAATATTTAATCGCACTGCGGAGAGTGTTCTTATGTGTGAGAAGAGCTAATTTGCATTTTGTCGCTTCTATTTGCACTATTCTTTTATACACTTTTTTATTTTTTTAGCGAATGACAACGACCACATGCTATTACTATCTAACATTATTCAAGATGCCATATCAGTAGCTCTCTCTCTGTATAAATTGCCACTTACCTTTAACAATAAATTAAAGGTAAAAACTAGCAGCTAAAAGTTAGAAACAGTCTTTTACTTTGTGTGACTGATGCGTGACATTAACATTAAATAACATTAAGAGAATTAGTTTTTATCAGGTAAGCTTTTTTCTTTTTCCTTCATTTGATTGATTTTCTTTCATGCCGGAAATGTCACTTTGATTTATATCTTATTTTTCTTTTTCTCTCTCTATGGTTTAAATATAAAAAAATAAAAGAAAAGTTTTTGGCAGTTTGCACCTAAATAATAAAATGTTCTCGCCATGAATCAACTGAATGAAAAAGAGGGAATAGAAGAAGAAAACCCGTTGTTGTTTGAATCTCATTAAAAATTCTATTAAAGCACATAAAGTACATTTACACTTGGTAAAGTAGAAAAAACCAGCTGCCGCTCATACATCATTTTGTTCGCATTAAATTATCCTCAAATTAGCCTCATAAACTTTTACTAATCGAAGTAAATTTTCATGCAAATTCATTTTTTTTCTTACTCTTGTATGCTTTCACCTTCTCCCATTTTCATCACCTGTTCACAGTAGAAGCACGAACCGACATCGATCGCTAAGCGAGAAGAACTTGCTTTCGTGTTTGTGGCTTATCAGATTACATATATATACACATATAGTCGTCGTTGTCGTCATTTGATTGCACTATAATAATAAATGCGACCTTGAATATTTTATTTTTTCGATGTGTATATAGTTTTTTACTCACTATAATTCGAAAATAGCGTTGAAGTGGATATTAAAATGCCATTTAACCAACCGCGACGTAATGAGAATTTTTTTCTACTTTTTTCTATTTCTCGCCATAATAAGACTTTAGAATAGCACATTATTCAATATTATTATTATTATTTTGTTGCCGTGCCATTATTGAGGCATAACAGAAGCAGCAAGCAAGCAAAAGTATTTCAATTAAAGAATAGAATTCAAAAACTATATATAACTAACACACATATAAGGGAGAGCAGGCTAATGAATTTTTAAAGCAAATAATAGCGTGCGGTTTTTGCTTCAATTTCCTCGCAATTTCAAGCTTTCACAGTTCTTTCTTAACAACAATACAATAACAACATTAAAAGATTCGATGAGCAAGCAGGAAACAGAAAGAAATGGAATGCTAGGAACATATAAATTAAACATTACAAGCATTTGTAAGAGCCATAAAACAAGTAAACGCGTTAAAAGGAAATGCTGAAATCATTTTTCTCTGTGTTATGCTTCATTAGTGGGGAGGTTGGTGGAGGTTATGAAAATTATATGAGTAAGTATGAACACGTATGTGAGTTTTACCATGAGTACATTCTGCTAGTCATATAGCAAGTTTATTTTCTCTTTTCTAGCAAAATTATTATTTTGTACCGATAATGAAAGATAGAGAAAAAATATCATAATTAAGGCACAAGCATTGTATACAATTAGTATTGTTAGAATTAGAGCATATAGCCTTATTCAAACATTAGATGAATTAATAATGAAGAACTTTTTCACATCAATAAAGAACAGAACAAAGGATGAGTTCACTCCTTCTTCTCTTTCACTTACATCGTCCATTGCAGATTAATTAAAATTGTTGTCAACAATCTTGATTGACTTTTTTTAGATGTTAATTAAACTTTATCTCCCCCTTACTTTACTCTCATTCTCATGCATTGTATATGAGTTTGCATTTAAAAACAAAGGAGGAATAAATAAAACTTGTTTGTCATTTCTGTCCATATAAGTTTATTTTGTGCATGTTTAAAAAAGAAGAAGACTTTTTTTAAAGGATAATGTCTATCTAGGATTGAATACCTAAACTTTAAATCAAGTTATTTAATTTGGTTTCAACTTGATTATTAAGTTATCAAGTGTTAAAGTAAAGTGAACTTGACATTTTAATAAGAACTATCAAGTTCACTTGACATAAACTTGATTTAAAATTTATCTGACTTGATTGAATCTTGACTTTTTATCAATTGTTTAGTAAAATAACAAATAATAGCGAATTTTCTACAAAAAATGCGCTAAAAATAATTAATTTTGAAGTCGTTATTTTATTTAGTGTGTGAAAATGATATAAAATAAATAACAAATTTACGGAGAATATCAAGTACGCGTACTGATCAAGAAAAACTTGAAAGTTTTAAAAAAATACTTCAGCCCCTCGATTATCATTTTAATAGTAAATTACATTTTCTGTTTATTTTGATTTTGAATTATATTTTTATGAAATAATTAAAGCTTTTAGATTTTACAACTCGCCGATAAAAATTTTACTTTTTACAAATAAATGAAATAATTATTTACTTGTTTAAGTTTTGCTTATTTGTGATGTACACAAATTTTGAAAATTTTACAAATGATGTTTGTGATAGTATCACAATTTAGCTTCGCTCGTACTTTTAAAGTCTATCAGCGTGATAGATCAGTAATTGAAAGTCATAATTAAAACTCCTTTATTTTCTACGATTTATAGTAAATATTTTTTGGTAAAACTGAAAAAAATTTTAAAAAAACAATTCTTCTTGTGGTTTTGGCGCAGAAAAAAATGTTTTTTTTCTCACACATTCTTGAAATGAATTAAAATTAAATGAAATAGATATAATTAAAAAGTTTTCATCACAAAAGCAGTTTTCATAGTTCACAAAAAACAGAGAAGAAATTAAATTAGATGAAAAACTGCATAATAATGTTTGCTAATTTTTCTACTTCTACCCGGGTATTTCGCTCTTAGACAAGTATTTTTCTATCTCTTTCTGGTGTTGATGTCAGAAGTAGAGAATCATCATTTTAATTAGTTTTTGTCTTCATAAAATTTTAAAGAGTGGAAACTTTTTCTTGTTAATTGACAGAGGTTGAAAATTGCAAATGCAAATATTGAAATGTTTCAATGATGGTTCTACATAAAATATTAAAGTGAGAATAGAGAGATCTTAGATAGTTAAGAATATGTTATTATGCACATAGTCTAGCGTAGTGTCAATTTGTCGACTATAACGAGTTTCCACTTTGCATAATTTATACCACTTAAGAAAAATATCACGATAATGAATTTTTAATGCAAGCATTAACGAGCGATTCCTTGACAAGTACAATTTGTAGGTAAATGTGAAATAACAAGATAAATAATGAGAATTATGTGTGTATACGCAAATGCAATGGATAATTGATAATTCAAATCAATTATTTTCTTGGAAGAATTTATGAGGGCATTGCATTAGTGAAAAGAATACTTTTCTTACCATTTTTATTTAAATGAGTATAGAATCATTAAAAAGAGATAAAATATAATTTATTTCTAATTTCAATTAATTAAATTTTTCTTTAATAACAGTCATTTTGAAATTCAAATTTATATTATCCGTTATTTTTTGATTTTTTAAACAATTTTCATCGATAAATTATATTTTCTTTCCTTAGTAAAATTTTAACATCACGCAATGTGTGAATCATAGGAAAAATCGTTTCAGTGATTGTGAATCAGAATAAAAAAATTTTTTATTTTTCTAATATAATCTGTATTCACCATTAATACAATATCAGATTTCATCACGTTTCAATATATTTCACCTGAATAAATTATAAATTTAGATTCTTCCATTATATTCATACTTTTCTTTCTTTGCAGATTGCACAATTTAACATGAATGATGGAAGTAACACGACAAAAATATAAGTATTCATGAATAGACTCATAGCAGCAGCAGCAGTAAAAATCTTACATGAATATTGAATCACCAAGGAGATGCGCCAAAAGAGTGGTTTCCATTTGCAAATAAAAGATATTACAATCGTGACTCTATAGGGAGAAAGAAAGAAATTCTTTTATCATAATTTAATTCTAAAATATTCGAAATATCTG
Source organism: Polypedilum vanderplanki (assembly GCA_018290095.1). Taxonomy (NCBI): domain Eukaryota; kingdom Metazoa; phylum Arthropoda; class Insecta; order Diptera; family Chironomidae; genus Polypedilum; species Polypedilum vanderplanki. The sequence continues at coordinate 13,925,650 of CM031379.1, forward strand.
CTTGCTCCTAAATCATCTTTTTTCTCACTCCAGACATATTTAGAAAGTGAGAGAGCAAACGAATTTTCGGTCAAGAGAAATTTTTATTTCGTTTTCCTGGACATACCGGGCATGTAATGAGCATCTATCATAAAACAGTCATAAACCACCTGGTACATGAAAGCTACATGAAAAAATATTCAAAAAAAGAAAAACTTTCAAAAGTAGCAACAGAGAAACTGTAACATATGGTTTCATTTTCCAACATTCAAAAAAATACTTTTTTTTCACAATTTTGCCATGCCTTAAAATGCAGAAAGCAGAAAAAACTTTTTTTCGAAACATAATTTTTCACTCTTTCTCCATCCACAAAAAAATATTTTCTTGCTCGTTCGCATCTCGCATGGACAAATTTGAAAGGAAACGAAAAATCTTCTTAAGTTATCAAAAAAAAAACACGACACAGCTCTGCCATTGGGTTGAATGTTCAATGTTATAGTGCAGAGAAAAGTTTCAAGACTTGTAAAAAAATTTCTACTGCTGCTGCTACTGCTATGTTTCGGAAGAAAGAAATGATAAACAACCAATATACACGGCTTCATTTTGTGTATGTGTGTAACATATTGAGATCTACAACATAATAAGAATAAGATGAGGAGCATACGAGCCTGCCATAATTCAATTTCAATGTCCATTTATGACATAATTTTATATTTTTCAACATCGAAGGATTATTTTTCTTTTAAGGGTATGAAGAAAGCATGTTGGACACATTTTTTTTAAAAAATTGAAAAGGGACGAATGATGGAGAATGTGAGAAACATTTCTTTTCCTTTTTTTGCATACCTTTCTTGAAAAATTCCTTTTCATTCTCTCTGCATTATAGCTTAATTTTAAAGACATAAGTATAGTCAAATGCCCATCATACTTAAGCTTCCGATTTAATGCTACTTCTCTCTTGAGATATCCTTTACAAATATTAAATTGACAGAGTAGTTTATGAAAGAAATAATGGTAAAAACGATTTTTTGGGATTATTTAAATAACGGTTAATTTTAGTTTAAATAGATTTTATTTTGAAATAAACGACATTGTCTTGCATTTTCATCGATAAGAGAAAAAATCAATATTTTTCAAAAAACTGGTACATATATTTTTAAAATTACAAAAATTATTGTTTTTAACGGTTTTTTCAAAAAAAATTATTATATTTGAAGAAAATGTCAAACTTTCGGATAAAATTTCAATTTTGCTCAATTCGAATACACGGACCGGTCCTTATATTCGAGGGAAGACGGTAATTGACCCAGCTAATTTTTTAATTCTCTATGATATTAAACTTTAAATATGTTTTTATTGAGAAAGAAAAGATTTTTAAAAGTTCTCTTTTACTAATTTTTTTAGCAATGCAAATTGTTTCTGAATTTTAAACGAAAACATAAATCATCCAATATATTAAAAGCTTTTAAATTAAAATAAAACAGCTTTAATTCTTTAATCAAGAACTAGTTATCAAAATTGAAATGATTTTTTGTCTCTAAAACATAAATATAAACGATTGTCATAGTTCTGTAGAAAATAGCAAGTCATTATAACAAACTATCATCATTACGTTCTATTTTTTCACTAATAAGTAAGCAAACAAGAAGGAAAAGAAAGCGTAAACAATACTAAGTAGATAGAAAGAGAGTTGAGGACATTTTCACTGTCATGTTACTTATAGAAACAAATGACAAACCATTTATCTTGCTGACACGCTATCGAGTTGGCGTTTTTAGAAGGAATCCTTTATAGATGGATAGATAAATAGATTGAATAAGAACATATGATTGTGTATGTGCTAGATAGATAGATAGACAGAAAAAAATGAGCAAGTTTCAATTCATGAAATTTTTATGACCTTATATTGCTTCATTTTCCTCGCAACAAATGAACGCATGTTTATTCATGTATTCAGAGTTGTTACGGGCGAAGGGCGAAAATATTTGATTTTTTCAAAAAAATTATTTTATGCGCTTTTTAATCTAAAAATCTTTAATTATGAATGAGAAAAATTTAATTTTTGAAAATTTGCAAAAATTTGGATTTTTGGAAGTCCTTAAAATCATACTTGTGTTATACTTTTATTCAAAAATTCATAACTTTTGACCAGCTTATCAGAAAAATATGATTGATAACTTGTTAAAAAGCTAATTTTAAGCCCTTTTTAACGATATATTATATGTTATATATATTTTCAAAACTATGGCCACAAGAGCACAATTTATGGTACCACTGTGGGTTTTTAAGCATTTAATTTGGTTAAAAATTCAAAAAAGCTTTATAAAAATTATTTTAATGCTTTAAAATGTTGATTTGGACTATTTTTACACAAAACACACAAAATTTTTCCAAAAAACTAAGTTTCTACAAGAGTGCACACACTATGGCATATGCTTCCGGTCTGAGGATGTCTTTTTGGAAAATTTTTTAAAATTGTTTGAAACATCTTTAAAATGATGAAAAATGATAGAATATGCAATAAAATTGAATTTTTAGACGGAATTTCATTTTAAAATTATGGCTCAAAATATAATGAAATTCAAGAAATTTGTCATTTTCCAAGAAAATTTAGATGCACCTACTTCTACAACTATCATCTATAAATTTAATTTTATTACATATTTTATCATTTTTCATCATTTTAAAGATGTTTCAAACAATTTTAAAAAATTTTCCAAAAAGACATCCTCAGACCGGAAGCACATGCCATAGTGTGTGCACTCTTGTAGAAACTTAGTTTTATGAAAAAAATTTGTGTGTTTTGTGTAAAAATTGTCCTAATCAACAATTTAAGGCATTAAAATAATTTTTATGAAGCTTTTTCGAATTTTTGTCCTAAATAAATGCCTAAAAATCCCATAGTGGTACCATAAATTGTGCTCTTGTGGCCATAGTTTTGAAAGTATATATAAAATATAATATATCGTTAAAAAGGGCTTAAAATTAGCTTTTTAACAAGTTATCAATCATATTTTTCTGATAAGCTGGTCAAAAATTATGAATTTTTGAACATAAAAATATACGAAAATACTCAAGAAAAACAGTTTTTGAGCCGGGAAAAATCTAAATTTTTTGAAAAAAATTAAAAAAATATTTTTCCCATACTATTTTATAATTATCACGACTGGAAAACCACAGTTTTGATTTTTCCGATGAAACCATAATTTTCGCCCTCCGCCCTTCGCCCTCAAAAGGGCGGCCCATTTTTGCGGGCGGCACGTAAAAAAGGGCGGCACAAATTTTTTTTTCTGCGGGCGGCCCTTTTTGAGGGCGTGCCCTTTTTATGTGCCGCCCGCAATTTCGCCCATAACAACTCTGCATGTATTAGGGTAAAGGAACCTAATTTTCGACAGTTTTCAGGATTTTGTAATTCAAACACAAAATATCTCACTTATTACTCAATTAATTTCATTTCTTGCGAAAGTTTTTATTGTAGTTTTTCGGCATCTTTCATTTAAACTACTACTTAGAAGCCGAAGTTAAATATTTAAATCACAATATCGATTCAAATACGGAACCTAATTTTCGACAATGGGAACCTAAATTTCGACATAAACAAACCTAATTTTCGACAGTTTTTGTTTTGATTCTGATTTTTACACTTTAAAATACTTACTCACACTTCACAATCCTTTTAATTATTAATTCTACACAGCAAAAGAAGTTTAAACATATTTTAATCGAACAAAACAACTTAAATAAAGATAAAATAAATATTTACAATATTTGAACGCGTTTTCTTGAAATTGGTAAAAAAAAGTCACGCGATTTTCGCACAATTTCTTTTTTATTTTCCTTGTATTTTTGTAAACAAAAACTGTCGAAATTTAGGTTCAACTTTGTCGAAAATTAGGTTCCCGATTTGTGATTAAATTTAGCTGCTTTAAACGTGTTAATTTGTATAAATAAGTGATTAAAAGTGAAGATAAAGTTTGATTTCAAATCTTAAATATGTTTGCAGAATAAAATTGAAAAGAATTAGTGAATAATAAGTGTTTGAAGAAATTGGAAATTTTATTATTTTCAAGAAAAATACAAAAATGAACATTTCGTGAAAAATACTGTGAAATATTTGATTATGAAGTTCTAAATCATGTTTTAAATGTCATATTAAATCTTTTGTAATTAAAATATATGGTGAGGTTGTAAGTTTTAATAGCAAATTCAACAAATCAAAAAAATTGTCGAAATTAGGTACTGTCGAAAATTAGGTTCCTTTACCCTATAACAATAATTCACACAGAAAAGTGAGTGAGGGAGTCCTTTAATGGCGTTACAGTCATTATTTTTCAAGTCTCTCGTGCGCCAAGTGCTGAGCTCACTAATGAACAACAGTATTTATCTTTAATCTCGACGAGCGTACTGCTAATGGTTTGACAAATTTCGCAATCAATATTCAAGTTCTGAATAATTAAAGCGGAGCTAGTAAATGACTTCAATCTGTTACCCAAAAAAAATGTTTTTTTTTTGTTTTGCTGTTCGCACCGTGCCAGTCAGCATTATGCTTTTTCATTTCAACGAAAAAAGAAGAAGAAGAAAAGAACACTTAAACTCGCATAAAACTTCAGTACTTATTCGCTTTCATCTCCTTCACATCAATTTAACAAAAAATAAGAACGAGAGAACTCAAATTTATCGTCATCAAGACACATACACATATTTACACATCAAATTCAGTTTATTGTATATTCTTTGAAGTGCTTTCAATTAACTCGATGAGTTTTTTTCTGTTCGGTAGAATTATATTTTATTTACTTCTCATTCTTCTATGTATGTCCGGATGTGGCTGCAATTGAGAAGAAGTGGAGAAAAATCGTATTTACGTCAATCATAAAAAGAAATAACTCGTGCAATTGGCTCATAAATGTTTACTCCTCATCTTATCTTATTCGCTTTCGCTCACTGTTTTAATGAATTAATTGAAATGAAATTTAATCTCTGCATTTTTTCGTAATTTCATTTTCGTGCTTGTTAATAAAAAGTAACAAAAATGAACATTTGAGTTAAATAATAAAAATCCACACAGTTATGTTGAGGTTCACTTTTTATTGCTCACTATTTCTCTTTAATTTTCGTTTGTGGTTATTTCTGGCTTTTTTTTCGAGTTAAGCTTGTGAATCTGTCAATTTATGTTGGTTGGTGCTTTTTAAGAACACATAGAGTGTGGACAACAAACAATGCTGCTTTGATCTCATGGACGATGTTACTAGAACAATGCACAAAAAGCTTATACTGTCTACTATATAGACAGAATACTTTTGCTTCTGTTGAAAACGAGATAGAGATTAAAATTGCATACAAAACAAACTTCATCGATAGTGAATTATTCGAGTCAGTCAATTGAACATGGAAGTCAATTTGGCTTATTTTACATAAATTGACTTTTTCATTTTTCCTCTATCACTTGAGTAGATAATTTCATCAATTAGTGCAAGGCGAGATAAAAAATTCTCTTCTTTTACAGTACTTCAACTTCAATTGTTGATTTAATAATCCTTCGAGTCTAATAGGAAAAGAAGCTTTTAAAAATCAATTTATTTTCTATTTTCTATCAAAATAAAATTGCATGAGAAATTGAAAATGTGTCAAATGATGAAATTGATTTCTATACTAGGAAAAATATGGTCGCTTTCTCTTAATTATTTTTCCNCGTTTGGATGGGCTATGTCGTAAATTCTTATTACACTCACTTACATACTTTTCCTTTTTCTTAGTTGCACTGACTGCTGCTGTCGATGAATGTGACAAGTTTATTTTTAGGTTTACCAAAAAGAAAATCTTTTTTATGAATCATCTTTTGGAATTCTTTTAAATGAGTCATAAAAACAAGTTATTTTGGTTTAGTTTCCAAAAAATGAAAGAAGTCTGGCAACAAAGCCAATGTCATGACAATGAAAAGAGATGGAAAAGTACTTAGAACAAAAAGCATCCACAGTTACATTGTTTTCCATCTTCTCTCTCTTTTATTTCAATGGCCAAAAATCGATCGAATTTATGTAAATTCCTCTCGACTCTCGAACTTGTGATGACACATTTATGTTCCTGCTCACGACAATGACAATATTTGACAATGATATTTATCAGTAGCAGCAGTAGGCAGCAGAAATAAATTTTATTTCAATTCAGAAATAATAATCAGCATTTTGAGAGCACTCATTCATTGTGCCTACACATTTGATGATTTGCATGCACACCGCATTGCTATTATTTTGGTATATTGACACTACTCTTTATTTTTGGTATCATTGTATGACTCTCAATCATGGAAGAACAAACAAATAAAAATGACATGATGCCACAATAAAAAAATCCATAATTTCACACATTAATTAATTAAATTTTTCAAAGTTTTTCTCTGATAATAAAAAAGTTTACGCGATAAAACACAAAAACTGAAGAAACACTTGATGAAGTTTATAATTTATTGACATAATTTTCCTTTCATATGAGTTTCATTCATTTAATTTCTACTCTTTTCATGCACAACCAACATAAAAATATGTGAGATTCAAGATAAATTCTTTGTTGTGAGATTGAAAAACGCTCAGCCGGAGAATTTTTCTTTCTTTTTATCCATTCTCATGTGGTTACATAAAAGAATAAAGCTAAACACAACCACATGAGTTTCATGCTTTTCATATTTTCCATATTTCTTTTCACAACTTCTTTTTATCTTAAATTTAATTTTTCATTTGTGTAGAAAAAAATTTTTATTGAATTTAATTTTTTAAAAATATAATTATCATGATGTGGATGCCATGCTGTATGTAAATATTTTTCTTAATTGAGTGCTTAAAGTGCATAGCGTGCAAATGAGCAATGAGTGAGTGAGTGCCATGGTTTACAAGACTACGACTGTTAAGTATGTAGAGAGTAAAGAGAGAGAAATTTTACGTCATACATTTTCACCCTCTTTCAATTGTTCCCCATGCTCTGTCGCGAAGTTGTGTGTATGTGTACGGATGAAAGTTTTTATGATGTGGAAAACATTTCCACAACAGGGATCTTTTTTTCTTGTCTCGTCTCGGGAGTGTCTGCATTTTGTGAGAGAATTTTTATCTTTCTCTCTTTTTGATTTTGGCTCTCTTTCATGCTTTTTAGTTTAATGCGAAGTTAAAAAAATTCTTCTTAAATATTTAAAAGATTTCAATTTAATACTAATGCTTTCAACATGTTGAAAATAATTCTAAGAAAATTAAAATTCATTTTGAATAATTGTAGAAGTTTCGTGCTTAAAATGAATCTTTCTAACTTCGATATTTTAAGCTACGTTGTTATGTTACTTGCATTCGATTACAACAACGAAATTAATTTAAATGCCGGCATGAGTTGCTTCGTATGTGTGAACCATTAATTATCATCAACATTCAACTCTGTCAATTCTTTTTTCGTTCACTGTCAAAGTTTATTTAAGGGAAGCAATCGAAAATTATTTTTGAGTTAAAGCAAAAATTATCATCTGTCCATACTTTATATGTTGTGTGTGTGTGGCTGACTGGTTTGCTCTAACAAAAAGTAAATGGCACAAATGGCGAAGGTGGTTTTATGCATTTTATGTAAGTTTCATTAGTTTTTGTAGCCAAGCCCAGTTCAGTGAAACAAACAATTTGGCATATACGAAACAGAAAAATTTAATGAGGATTCATTAAAAAAACATGCACCAAAAAAGGATGATAATAACAATAATATTCCAGTCAAAAGTTCCGTTTTTGTTCCGTTTTTGTTTTTGCTGCTGCTTGTGCATTAGAGAAAATTTAAGTAATTCAAATTGATCTTTATTTTTAGCAACATTTAAAATCTAATTTCAGCAAGTTTTTTGACATAATGATGGAAATGGGTGTGGATTAAATATGTCAATCCTCACTTTTCTTGAAATTATATTTGTAGGTTACTGTTGGCAATCATTTGCAGTTGCTCGTTTTACTTCATATTCAATTTCATCCAATTAATAATGGAAACAGTAGCGACAAGGAAAAATTTATTTTGACTCCCTCATAGCTTAGGCAATTGAATATTTTCTTTCCTCCTCCTTCTTTTATCGATTTTCACTTTTTGTGCGCTTTTGCAGTCATTTGTTTTGCCACTCGTTTGCGGTGTAACTGAATTAAAGTCTTGAACTAATTTTTTATGTCGTTTTCACTCGTA
>CM031379.1:13934315-14043532 GCA_018290095.1 Polypedilum vanderplanki
TGTTCATTTCATATACATACACAAATAAAAATATTGTGAAAAGGAAGATTTAATCAGATTTATTAATGTTTGTTACTTCTTGAAGAAATCTCATCTTTTCCTCAAATAAGCAAGCACAAAAGAGAGTGAGAAAAAAAGGAAGTAATTAAATTAACATTTTAATGCGTCAAAATAGAATCTTTTCTCATTATACGCGCCACCGATGTTGGAAGGAAGAAAAGGCAAACACAATCAAACACACAACACAGGTTTACAGAAGAAGAAAAAAGAATTGTTAAAGATAACTTTTGAATAAAATTTCGAAATGTAATCTGCAAGAATTACATTTTGCTTACATTTGAAAGAAAAACATAGAGAGCCATAAAATAAATGTTTAAAAACAGCAGCAGCAGTAGCAAGAGATAGTTTTGTGGAATAAAATTGAAATTACATCTTGTTTCTTCTTCAGATTACTACTCAAGAAGGCAAGCGAGCATAAATTTTATAATTCTTTTAAACAAGTAAGAAAGAAAACTTTTGAGCTGAAGTTAAAGAGATTTTCATAACCATTTATAATATCCGCAATCATCTTATTTCAAGCAAGACGTCAAAAAGCAAGAAAGAAAATTGTTTATTGAGCAGAAAAAGAAATTTAATCATAAACTTTATGTCGAGGATGAGCTAAAATTATTTTTCCTTTCATCTGTCAATTTTGTCTGCAAAAAACCAATTAAAGTTTCAGAAACAAACTTTCCATTTTGATGAATCGCTCAAATAAACATCTGCAAAAAGAAAATTTAGAGCAAACAATTCAAAATGAAAAGCTTTAATTTGATTAGATTGTCAAGTAAGACAAATGAATGTGATTTAAAAGACATTTAAAAAAATTGAATGAAGGCCAGAATTTGCAACTGTTGTCTTTTATTTTACGACTAGCTTTAAGACTTCAACAATAAAGAAAGACAGTGAAAAAAATCTTTAAGAACTCATTTCATAGAGTGAAGAATTGTGAAAAGGAAAAGATTTTCTTCTACGTACATGCATATATAAAGTACATGGCTTTAATGAGGGGAATGAACATAAAGTAATGTTTAAGAAAATGAAGCAATCTTCCACAGTGAGTAAAAAAGAGAATGAGAAGAAATTGTAATGAAATTTAATGATCTAATTTAGAATTGATTGTTCCTTTTTTCCGCATCAAAGAAACTCTAAGGAAGGCGAGTGAGAAGTAGAAAGAGGGGGCAAAGAATAGCTTAAAAGAAAAACAATTTCTTAACGACGCTTACGGGAAAGTGAACTTTGACTTGTAAAAATTAATTAAGGGCAACAACACGATGATTGTTGTATACTGCAAGTTAAAATAGGAAACAATAAAAAAGAAGATTGGAAAGAATATTTCTTTTCATTTTTCTACATGAATGCATTTTAATTTGCTTAAGGAATTTACCACCATTACCTTTTTGATCACAAGAAACAAGCAATTTTTTATCTCATCAAGATGACAAGTGACATCAAGTAAATGTTGGAAAAAAAGAAAAATTGATTGAGTTTACATCAAAACAAACAAGAGAATGAAAGGAAATTTATATTCCATATTTATTTCTCACTCTTTGAGTATTTATTTTTTGAACTCTCGTTTGACATGTTTGAGTTTACTTTTCATTGAACACACATACATCACTTTTGACTCTTTTTCTCGATACATATCATTTTACGCGAATGAGGCAAGAAAAAATCATACGCATGTGTGTATATATATGTCATAGACTGATTGTACATGCATACATAAGAGGTGCATGATTACGAGAACAAATAGGGTGGAAAAAGCTTTTATTCCATTTCTTCTAACATCAATGTTTTCTCAATCTCATGTCAACAATTTTTCTTTATGAAATGAACGTTGAATGTTTGATACCTTTCATTTTTTTCTTTTTCTGCTCTCGAAATGTAATTTGGAAAATTGTGTTTAGTTTTATTGCGTTTCGTTTTTCTTCTATTTATTTCTATTGACTGAACTTGCTTTTATATATAGAAAGAAAATAAAGGTATTATTTTTCCGCTTTCTGAAGAAATGATGGAGTGAAAAATCATTCGTTTATCAATCATCAGAAGTTGACATTATGCGTGGATGTTGAACACATTTTGACTTTCTTCGGCATTTATATTTTTAGTTAGGTAAAGAATGATATTTTTAAACTAAAGGAAAATATTATGTATATAATTAAATGAAAAGAAATATTTTTAAATTATTAAAATGTTTAGGAGTTTATGCACAACAAATTAAAAAGTAGAAAGAAATTTTTATAAAAATATTTTTGAAGTTCTTGAAATATTTAATTTAAATCATTTTATAGCACCAGTTAAAAATTGAATTTATTATCGATATAATTTAAAATTCTATTTTTGTATTAATCTAAAGTGATGTCTTTTTGCAAAATTTATTTTGACTTCAAAATTCTTTTTTCCTCATTAAAAAATAAATGTTTCCAATGACATCAAAAAATTACAATTTTAAACAATAAATAAAGCTGCAATTTATCACATAATGAAATTAAATTTGTGATAAAATGCACTAAATTATGTGCCGAATGTTTATGAGTAAAATAAAGAATGACAGAAAACTGTCCAAAATAAAGCGAGAATTTATATCAATAAAAAATTCATTTACACAAAAAACACAAAAATGTCAACAGTCGAATTAAATGTTGGCATGGTTAAATTGCTTGCAGCAAAATGATAGGCATACATTCACACATAGCAATTGAGCAATTGAGTTTTTGAGAGAGATAAAAAAATTGCGATGATGATAATAAAAGAAAAGATATCATTCCAAACATTTACTTACTTCCATTCGGAATCGTTTATTTGTCAATAGATGAAATTGCCTTTTTGCAACTGGCATTCGAAGTGGAAATTTTTAGGATGACACATTTTCTCATCCTAAAATGCGTGACTTAAAAGCAAATAAGCAAAACTGAGTGCGCTGTTATGTCGTATGATGTGTTTTGTTGCATTGGATTGTCTTCAACTATCTATGCCTTCTTTTTCTTCTCCTTCAGAACCATAATACGTGTATTATGCGGTATAATAGAATATCGTAGAGATGAATAGTTTTTGTGGCAATGATATGAAAATAAAATGAACAATAGAATGAACGAAGAGAAGAAAAATGCTATTTCTATTGAATTCCTGTCGCTGTTTTTTGTGACATGAATGAAAATTGGATTCTTTTGTTATCAACTCACTCGCTCAGTATATGCCAGCCAGCTTTTCTCTCCAGACTCGCTCACTATTCTTTTCTCATTCTCTAAATGTCATTAAAAAATTGTTGAAATTCAAATAAAAGAAAGAGCTTTTCACACCCAGCTCATCTTAACTCACTCACTCATTCTCTTTCATCTTTCAAGATACCTATTGCATGCAATCAACCTCATTAGTATGGAAATAGAACTTTAATGATCACACAAGAGAGCAACGAAGCAGAATCACTTCAATGAATGGAAGAATTGCGATTTCAATGTGAGAAAATTTCTCCCTTTTCAATATAAATTTCCACAAATTAATTTTAAATTGCATTCTTCTTCTCCTTATTCCATCTTCAATTTCATTCGCTCTTTCTCTCTCTTGTTTTCAATTGAACTCATTGATTTAATAGACATGGGAAATGAAGGTTTTATTGATGCAAGGTGAAGTTACATGTCTATAAAGTTCTTTTCTACTTTTATTTACAGAAAATTTCAAGTTAAATATCCTTGAAATTTTCTTCATTTGAATCTATTCATTGAAAAACTTGAATTTCTTCTTTTTCATTCATCAATGGATTTACGGTTTTATTTGTAATCTCAAAAGTATTTCTTTCATCAATACAAAATGCTTGTAATAAAAAACTTCAATTGCTGTTGATTATTAATGAAATGTTCTATAAATAATCAAAAGAGAAATAAAATTTAATTATTTAAATTAAAAGAATTCTTAATATTTCAAAAATAACTTTAAATCAGCTAATTACAGTCAGAATATATAATTAAACTTCCATTTCAGTGAATATCAATCATTCTTTAAAATTTTCATTCAATTTCTTTTCAATTTTCATCTTTGAAAGTTTAGTAAAAAAAGGATAAAAATCTTTGCCTCAATCGAAATCAATTTAAACTTTAATCATTGCAAAAAGTTTTTGGTAAAAAAGAGAAAGATATTCTGCAAGTGCAAAGTTTGTTCAATTTATTGCGGTTTCAAGCTCTTATCTTGATTCAATTTTCACCTCAAAAACTTCCATCTTCAAGAATTGAGGAAAGTTTTCATCGTATTTATTCACCCATAGCGTTTATCTGTCTTCACCATTTTGTCTTCTTCTATTATCTATCGATAAAATATGCTGATTTTCTATCTTACAAGTATTTGCATTTTAAGAGAAGAAGAAGCTGTCATAGCACTTAAAATTTAATGAATCGTTTCGAGCTATGCTTAATGATACTCGACTATCATATGCATGAACATTTCATTCTTATAAATGCACAAATACAGATCAGATTAATGTTCATTATAAAGCACTTGAGACTTGCAAAATGCTCGAAACTATTACTTGTTATTGTGCAATCAAGTACTTCAACTGTTTACTAAATGAGTGTTGTTGCATAACAATAATTGATTTAATGAATTTTTGAGGAAACACGTGAGTGGATTTGCCTTCTGAGAGAATCTTATGCTCGCAGTAAAATGCATTGCAATAATGATGTTTTTCATTTTTCTTACTCATTCACAAGCAGCAACAGCTTGTTAACATAATTTTCTTGATGTTTTCTTAAGTCAGTCAGCGAAGGCATAAGCGAAGAGAAGAAAAATGCAAATTTTATGGCAATGAGACCGAAAACAGACATCGAAAGGAGCAAGAATGGTATAAGGAGGAAAAAAATTGTATTCATACACACAAAACATCACATTTTACGAGCTCATTTTGCCGTCACCACCAAAAAAAAGAATAATAAACCAAGAAAAATAAAATGAAAATGAGATGAGATGTGGTGCTGTTGTTGGCCGCACAAGGAAAAAACCTTTTGATGTGATTTTTACGATTATCGTGTCACTTTTTTTTCTCTTTCTCTAAGTCTGTGCGCTTTCAGGTCAACTAGGGACTCATAGAACAACAATAACAAAGACGATGATGACAAGAAAAGTCATAAAAACAGTGCTTGAAAATGGAAACTAATAAGAACTTATGGCAAAAGCAAGACAATGACAATAGCACAAAAAAATAAATTTTCGAATAAAAACCACAAACATTGTCTTCCTGCTGCTTCTCTTATTCATGTACGTGCTTTATAAACTATTCTATATTCATCTCGCCCACAAAACAATTGAGAGAAATCGACTAAAGAAAGCTAAAATTTATAAACAAGTTCATGAAGAAGACACATAACGTTTCTCTATTTCATCTCTATCTCTATTAGTTTCTGTTTTAGTGGTGAAAACCGTTTGTTTGTCGACAGGAGGTAAAACTATACTATTCTAAAATAGATAAAAAGGTTTCTTTTTTTGTAGATCTGTGCTAACAAGAATTTTCAAATAAACAAGCATTTAAAATTCTTAACAGAACATTGCCACAATAACAAATTGAATAAAATTGTTGAACTTTTTTAAAAAATAAAAGACTTTCAGTACATTTTTTATTTGAACAAATTAATATTTTTTGTACTCTCATTACGAGCTGAGAGCTCAATTTATTATTTGCACATGTACATACAGCAAGTGAAGGAATGCAAACATGCATGTAATACTATTCATAGATAAAAATAAAGACATGACGAAAGAGTTACATCACGTTTTAGTCTTGATGTGTACAAACATAGTTTTCACATTTGTATATTTACTGAAGAGCTCTATGCAACATTATCAAAAGGTCGAGTGTCATAAAATAATTTTCATTTTCAAAAGTTCAGAGTTTGAAAAAGACTTTGAAGTTGAAAAATATTTTTTTCCGTCTCATTTAATTTCAAAATGACACATATGTGTCAATTAATCAATATGAAATTTTTATAAAATAAAACAAAATAAAATTTATAAATGGAATTTGCAAGATGGATTTTTTCTTAAAATTGATTTCATACTCTGATGTTAAAAATGTAAGCAAGTAGAAAATGCGAAAATTATTCTCTACTGTAGTTTTCGCTTTTGCAGAAGTAAAAGCAAGTTGAATGTTTAGTTAAATGCTAGAAACATTTAGTAAAAGTACTCACAAATATAATCCTCCCGAGGATGTATACAAGAGTGGCATGTCGAGAGATGGGAGAGAGCAAGAAAAGATTTTTTATATTTTATGTTCACTGCAAAATGTGAAGCATGTTGAAGAGTCGAAAAATCTTTTTCCCTGCATGTGTTTTTATGTATATGTGCATTTATGTGTGTATATATAAACTCAAGCGGTGACATTTGCCATTTTTAGTTCAATGCGACAGCAAACAGGCAAAATCTCAACTGAGATCAAGATAGGTCGCTTGGTTTTGTACTATGTTGCTCTCTACACTATAAATAAGCACTTTCATTCATGACATTTTCTTATTTTACTCTTGTATCAACTCCTTCAATTTTCTTTCTTTCTTTATTTGTTTCATTTGTGTATGTTATATGCAATTTAAGAAAAGAATAGAAAAAAGGATTTGTTTTGGGGCTTTTATGTTGTGAAAGATTTCGTCTCTCTATTTCTACATGATAAGATTTTTTCTTTCTTATTTCTTACATATTTTTTGCATTAAGTTTCATACTCTAGCGTCTAGCCTGCATATATACATGAACCCTAATTTGAAGCAAAAAATAAAGTTTTTGTGCAACATTTTTCATATTTTTGTCTGCAACCACTGCTTCTACTACTCTTATAGGGAAAAAAATTTAACTGTAAATGATAAAACACAAGAGCAGAGAAGAAAAAAATGAAATTGCAGTACACAGAGGAAGTTTTTTCATAAACAACTTTTATACGATCTGCAAATTGATTTTCATGAACCATACGTGATGTTCACACAGCTGAAACCTGATTCTGGGGCCAGATATAAAGCTATGTGAGTGAGCTTTTTCGTTCACTCACAATTATATGCTTCGAGTGGAAAAGTAGAGAGAAAAAAACTTTTTTAATTAGGAGAAAACGCTACTCGACCAGACTTTGACTTTTTTTCAGTACATCTTCATTCTCATTTTGCTGATGATGCTCTTGAAAGAAAAAGAAAAAATTATGATGATAAAAAATATTTTTTTGTTTCAACCTCATGCTTTGGTTTGGTGTACTTGAAGCATACCATAATGATATCATGAGCGTAAAAGTTTTTATTATAGATTGCAATTCATGTGGACGAATGAAAAAGTTTTGTTTTGAATCTCTGTATGTGTGCATTCGACAAACATCTTTATACATATTTAGGTCCACTTTTACCACTAATAAAAACTTTTTCCTATTTGTCATTATTAAGTGCCTTGAATGTCTCAACTGTTCAATACCACAGTCACCAAAAAATGAATGTATAGATAGGAAGGGAGAAAAGGAAAAGTTGAATGAATGT
Source organism: Polypedilum vanderplanki (assembly GCA_018290095.1). Classification (NCBI taxonomy): domain Eukaryota; kingdom Metazoa; phylum Arthropoda; class Insecta; order Diptera; family Chironomidae; genus Polypedilum; species Polypedilum vanderplanki. The sequence continues at coordinate 13,941,842 of CM031379.1, forward strand.
TTTTGCCTATCTTCAAACTACATGAAAGTACACTTTTACCCATAAAAATTAATCTTCATTGCATAATAATTTTCAATTGTGGCATAAGTTAGGGAGAACCGAAAATGCTTCTATTTTTTCTTCTCTTCTTTCACCAGTGACACAACATAGCATTAAATACAGGAAAGAAAATAAGAACATTATGCTTAAGTAAGCGTAAAATATTCATAATTTAAAATGTTGGTAAGTAAAAATGGTCGAGTAATTTATGAAACTTGAAATTATTGTAGTTCTTATTTCCTTCATAATGTGATTAAATTTTTTTTATTCTTTTATATATGGAGAGAAAAATCAAGAAGTTAAGAAGATAAGGAAGAAAAAAAAATTTAAATCAAGCTGATGACGTAAATGCAAAATCTCAAAAAAGGTCTGTTTTTCTATATAACAGAATGCCTCAATGTCAATTCTCAATGCGATTTAGATTAAAGTAGGCAAACATGCCGGCAGAAAAAGAAAAAACTTTCTATGAACTCAATTCTATATCTTGATGACGGTTACTTTTTTAAGGAAATTTAATTTACTATTCTTTCTATCAAATATTTATTTCAAATAAAATTTTCCAACTCTATCTAAATTGTTCACCTTTAATTCAATCAATAATTTCCTTTCTTCTCAATATTTCTCTGAGGAATTTTTAACCTTCTTTTTTCATATAAAATATCTAGAGAATGAAATATTTTATCTTGAAACGAAAGATATGACTTCATCAACTCATTCTATCGTGTACATAAAAAGAAAGCTTCATTTAAGGAATTTCATGAAAAAGATTTCTAAATTAAGAATCATGAAAAAATGGCGCCACAAACATAAAAATTTCTTTTTTTTCGCTCTCATTCTTTTGTAATTTTTACTTGAATTTAGAAAGAAAAGAAAGTTAAAAAAAGGAGATCGTGCAAGGCTTTCAATGAACAATAAAAGAATGAGAAAATCAAAAATATATAAAAGGCGAGAAAGAAAGAGAGAGTTTGCTACCATTTCCAAAAAAGAAATTCAACTTTCATTGAGTGCCGAAATGCTATTCATACTCAATCATAAAACTACAGAAAAAAAAAATCTTTTCAAATTCATGGTGAAAAAGAATGAAACAATGCAGTGAGGCTGATATAAAGCTGACTAACAAAAAGCTCAAGTTTCATTTACTATTCATATTTTTTATTTCTTTCTATTTAAAGGAAAAATAAAAGCATTCTTTATTATAGAAAAATGGCAGACAAATTTCATTCAATTCAATTCATCATTTCCTTCTTTTGTATTTCTTTGCTCTCACTCACTCTTTTGAAATCATTCGATGATGGATTAAAGTAGATGAATAGATAAAACGAATGTTTAACATAAGAAATTTTTCTTCCTCTTTCTCCTTGTTCTAAATTTATTCTCTCTCTATCTATGAAGCTTATTATTTCAACGAAAGAAATGAAAGATTACCATAAGAAAGTCGTTTCTATGAACAAAAATGGAATTCTAAAGAATTTTTTCCTTTCAGCCATCTCCTTGGAAATGTTTATCCTTAGACGCAATTCTATCATTTACCACAGAAAAGCATTTGGAAATTTTTGATAAATTTTGAGAAATTGACTCAATCATAAATTTTCACTTTTTTAACGTTTCTTTTTATCAATAAATTTTTTATTTATTTTCAATTTTAATTCATCATAAATTTTCTATTTTTTTTTTCCATTAAATATCTTAGTTATCAATACATCACGTTCAATACACTCTATAGTGGTTAGAGCAAATAAATATTTCATAGACTTCATTGTATAAATCTAACTAATAGTTCCACAAGGTATTCACGACAATACGATAACAAAAAGTCATTAACTTTCCATCTTCTTCGTTCTACTTTGCGATGGAAGAAAAATTTATTGCATTGACATGGTTTCATCACTTCCTTTATCAATTTTATTGTAGTATATAAAAATATAGGGCAAAAAAAGATTTACAAGGAATTTTCTTTACTTTTAATTAACTTTTAAAGTACTCTTTAAATTCTTTATTTTGTTACCTTGTATATCGGTAAAATTAATGCGGCCATTAGAGCAATATTTTATTACTTGTTTCCCCATTAACTTTCTATTCATCATCATAATCATCATAGCCAAATGGCAATGGAATGTAATTTGAATTACTTTTCATCCCTTCTTTGGTAATATTACTCGATAGAAGAAAATTTTATAATTGGATTTTTTGCCTTTTTCTTTTTCTCTCTCTCTCTGACTCTTTTAATGAACTTCTGATCTAGGAAACTTGACCCTCGTCATTAATTAAAAATGCATATTGAGTGCCAAATACCTTTCATATCATAATCACCATCGTCGTCATTATTAAAAGACAGAACTTTACAATTTTTATAATATACAACTCTTTTTCTTCTTCTTATTTTTGAATGATGGACGAAGGATGAAAAAATTTAATTATGAATTTTAATGAGATTTTTTTTATTTCATACTTTTTTAATTATTTCCATTCTCTCTTTTCTTTTGATTGATGTAAGCAGAAAATAAAAATTTTTGTTGCTTCACTTTTGATGTTGAAAACTTTATTGGCTTTCTTTTTAAATTAAATTTTTTGTTCAATTATTGTCAAGTGATGAAGGAAAATAAAGTTTTTTTAAAACAAAACCTACTAATTTAAAAGCTTCTCTATCTATTCATTCTTTGAGTGCAAATTAGTAATTGAAAAGTTTGACTTTTCCACAACATACACATCATTCGACTCAATGCATATATGTGTAATCATTCATCAACTATCCAAACTTTTTTGGTCATTCATTCACTCACCATTCATTAGGCATCACCAACATACCACTGACTATCTCTCCATGTGACATACAATGCTCATCGATCAATTTACAAAGCAAACAAACAATTTTCTGTGTGGATTTAAAAAAATTTAGCTTTTATCCTGCGATGCTACAGAATTGAGTTATAAAACTTTATTGATTTCTTTCTATTTTTAAGGACAGACAAAAAGTTGTGAAAAAATTTTATCTTTCTTATTTATCGTAAAATTCGAAATCTTCAGCAATCTTTTCAATTTGTTCCAGCACAAAGTCCATTGATTCTCTTGTTGCTGGTGGCTGACATGTCACAACCATTCTAAAAAAATTTCCGAGATTTTTACTCGACAAAGGTGAATAACCAATCATTAAATTTCCATTCTTCATCATCCGTTCTTTCACATACACTGCAAGTTTTGATATGCACTCCCAAAATTTTTCATCCCTTTCTTGCTTCTTTTGCATAAATTTAGGAATGTAAAAAAAGCAAATATTTGTATATTGCGGTTGAAAAATAACTTCAAATCCATCACGATTTTTAATTTGATCTACGAAATATAATGACATATCGAAAGCATTATCAATCAATTTTTCAAATCCACGTTCGCCATGCTTCTTGAACATTAACCAAAATTTAAATGCATCAACTTTTCTACCACATGATAAAGATTTATCACCCGTATCGTATGCTGTTTCATAAAATTTATCTTGTTGAAAGAGATAATTTGCTGATGATGAGTTGCATTCGTGCAAAATTCCCTTTCGATATACCATGAAAATAGAACATTGAAGTGGAACTCCCATTGTCTTATGAGGATTCCATGAAATCGAATTTGCTCGGTCGCTTCCTATGAAATACGAGAGAGAAGAATTCGCTTTATCATCAGATTTAAAATAATTTTAATGCATCATTTACCGCTTAACAAATGTCGACGTTTTCTAGAAAGAATAGCAGATCCACCTAGGCAAGCATCAACGTGCAGCCACAAATTATATTTTTTGCACACGTCAGCGATTTTATTCAAATCATCAAATGCTCCAAGCACCTGGCAAAAAAAGGTTGTGATAATAATTAATCTTGTTGAATTTTTAGAAAATAAAAATTTTTTGGAGATGAAATTAAATGATCATTAAGGACTTTATTTTCTGCTGAATCATTTAATGATTATTCATAAGGGAGAAAGGGAGAGAGAAAAATATTTTAATTACCGTCGTTCCACATGTTGCATTCACAAGGAATGGCTTGAGATTTCTCTTGATTGCATCATTAATTTTCATGTCCAAATCATCGACATTCATTTGACCAAACTCGTTAGTTTTGATGGCAATGAGATTTTGCATTCCAATTCCCAAGAAACTTGCGCCTTTTATCATTGAATAATGTGCATCCTCTGATGTGAACATGACTAAACCTTGTGGATTTCCTTCAAGCTTTGATGAGGGAAATTTAGCGTATCGAGCTAGATTGATGCCATACATAATAGCAGAACTACCACCCGGACATAAAATGCCATCACCATCATCTAAGCCAAAGAGTTGCAATGATTTTTGTATAACAGCCTCTTCAATCAATGTGAATGCCGGAGCCATTTCGAATGTATATGCTCCAGTATTCAATGCACTTGTCATCCATTCACCAGCTAGGCCATAAAAGTCTAATCCACCGAAAAGCTGATTGTGACAATTTCTATTGTTTGTTTTAACAGAAAATTTAATAACATCTCGGCATAGCTTTTCAATTTCATCATCGTCATGTTGTGTATCGATGTTATCGGTCAATGAAAACAATATCAATTGCTGTATAGAGATAAAAAATTCAATTTTTGTTGAACATTTAAATATTTTTCAAAAAAGATAAAGAAACATTTTAAATTTAATGTTTATAATTTTAAAGAATGGTTTAGCATTCTTTTTGTAATAAATTAAGTATTGATCTGTGTATAATTAATTAAATTCTGCATAATTTACTTTAAAAATGTAAAAAATAAACATATGATTTGTCTCAATTTGAGTTATCTATCAAAATTATAATTAACAATCTATTTTAAGTGTACTGATAAGAAAATTCTATTTCAAGTACTTTAATATCACAATCAGAAATACAAATACATATTTAAAGTTCATTAAAGAAATTTTTTTATACCTTCAGTTCATGCGGGTGTCTAAAATCCACAAGAGACTTTTCCGCATCGCATTGCTCTTTTGTATCAAATACGCCACCATCGTTGAGCAGTTCGAATGTTTTGCGTAAAAAGTTGAGAGAAGAATCTTCCATCACGTCACGTATTACCGTAGCAAAATTTACCGTTTCCTTAGTTTATATACAAAGTTGCTTGTTGCACGTCTTGCCACTTCCACTATGAAATGAAAACTAACAAGCCTCGTTAATAGCGAATCGTGGAGGCATTAAAGAGTAATTTTATTAACTCTCAGCATTTTTATTTATATGTGTTTTATATTATTTTATCTTATCGTTTGTTATTTTTCATACTGGTACTGAATGCATCTTACTAACTCATTCACATATGGCATAGTATATATATTGAATGTTAAAAATTAAATTCTTTTTTAAAGACAATGCGTTTATCAACACATGATTAGATATTCTGTCCCTCTTTTCTTTCTATTTTTGTAACTTGCTCATGGCAACATATTGAAATGAAAATGATTGAAATTCTATTTGCTTCAAGCGTGTCATTGCGTAAACTCAATATAAATGTTTGAAGGAATGAAAGAGTGAGAGAAGAAAGATAGGAAACATGTCAAAATAAACCCAATGCCTATGTATAAATACACTGACAAGTGTATGTGTGTGTGTGTGTGAACGATGGAGGAAAAACAAATATCCGAAACAGATCACATAAAAAAGATAAATAAAAATTTGTGCGAAATTTATTTGATGATTGAAATGTGCTGAAAGCAAATAAACGACTTGAGATGATGATTTTTATGTTATGGCAATGGCAAGGCATAAAAAAATTTTCCGTCTTCTCCTTTCTTTTCGCCCAAAATGAATGATAAAAGGCAAAATTGAATTTCAATTTCAAATGTATGTATGTGCACATCGGAGATGGATGAATTGATGAAAAAAATCTTCCTTTATCCTTAGCTTAAAAGGATAAATGTATGAATGAGCAAGTTATTTTTTTTATCAAAAGCATGACCCAAATATTCATTGCTTAGAAAGATTATCAATTCTTAATTGCATTTTTATTATATTTAATCGTTAAATGCAAATTATAAAGTAATTGGTTTTAATTTTGCCTTAAATGATTGAAATTTCAATAATGAGTAATTATAATACTTAGAAAATGTGATAATTGAACTAATAATGCATGTTTAAATACTTAAAATGTTTGTTATTCTCTTGCAATTAAATATGAATATTTTAATGCGCTTTTCAAAGTTTGTCTATGATAGTAAGTAAATATTGTGAAAAGAGATTAACATTTTACATTATTATTATAACGAGAAAGTCTGCATCATTATCATCGTTGTACAAAACAAAACACTTGAGGAAAAAATATAAATTTCACAGCTAACAAAAATAAAGCTCATTATGAAGCTCAACAGTAGTGTACAAATTCTTCAGAAATTGATAATTGATTTAATGAAATGCGAAAACAAAAATTTAATTGTCCCCTCTGGCAAGGATGTTATTTAATTGAATATTACTGTTTGCGCTTGAAAGCTTCTCAAATTGGAAAAACAGCGAAAATCACTTTTCTATTCGAGTACAAACGAACAAGCAAGCGAGCTAGCAAGTATGGAAGAGAAATGAAAAACAACTTTAATCATTTATCAACTGAAACTGATGGAAAGAGGAAAAATTTATTGTTAAACTTTCCTCTCTTCTCTATACAAAAGCATCGAAGCTATCTATCAATTGATGTGTAATTCTCAAACGTACCATTATTTACATCTCGATTTTTTTTCGAAATGAATTTTTCTCTTGGGTGATTATTCTGATTTTCTCGTTCTCTCATACTTTCAATACGAATGATAGGAAATATATCTTTAATATGAATGTTATTGTCATAATATTTCCAAACAAATTCAAAAACTGCATTCTATAAAAAAATTGGACATCAAGTTTTATTTTCCGTTACAATCCATAAATATTCAATGTAATAGCATTCCAATATGAACTTTTTTCTGAATGCAGCAATATTATTTCGATTATTACATTCCTTCAAGTAAATCCCATTTAAATATTCTTCTTCGAAAAGCTCTATGTGCATATAACAGTGAACATAAGGATGAGATTAATTTATCGTTGGTTGAGCAAACTCTGCATCTCAATATCCATAAATATTACATTGTATCATTTATTGAAATTGTTTTCTGGCATTTTTATTTTGGAACGCTCTCTTACACTGCTGGATATTCCAGTTTATTTTTTTGCGTGAAACTTCAAAAAAAGATTATAAGAACTTTTTTTCTTCTTCAAGATGGATTTTGAACAATATTCTTTTATTCACATTAGCTTAATCTTTATTTTAGTTCAAAAAGTGAATCTTAAAAAAGAAAAGAAAAAGAGCATTAAAGGTAAATAAAATCATTGCACTCTCGCATGTATAGTTAAGAAACTTTTTCCTTCTGCAAATGCTGTTCATATGACAAACTTTTCAATTTCACTTTTGTATCTTCTTTCTACTCTAAAAAAGGAGCAAAAATATTTCTCAAGTTATTGAAAGTTTCTCTTATATGTGTGCATTTTAAATTGCATTAGTTGAATGTAGAAGTGAATTCTACTCTGAAAAATTGAGTGACATAAAAATGTGTATTTCTATCTATTCATCTATAGTCAATGTACATCACTAGAGAGAATTTGTAAGATAATGTGTAAACACATTTTAAAATGTGCAAACTTTCAACTTTTCTTTCTATTCTTCTACACTTTTTTTTAACAAAACTAAAATGCAATGACTAAAAAAAAGTTTTTTACGACAGAACAGCGAATGAAATTTTTATCATCTTTACATTTTAACATTACATTAAAAGAACGTAATAGAACATTTATTTCTTTAGTATACATACGCATATCATACCAAGGATATAATTTTTAATAATTTTTTAATTCCACGTTTAAAAAATTTCTAGATTTCTTAAAATTTTTTAATTTTTTTAGCAGATCAACTCGTAAAAATGAAAAAATAGAAATATTTGATTATGATTAAGAAATTAATTTTAATGTTATGCAATTTAAATGATTTTCCCTTGCACTTAATGGCATGTTACTAATTTTTAATGCAACTCTGAATCTGACAAAAGATGCTATGAAAAGAATGAACGACAGAAATAGAGCTAGTGGAGATGAGGAAATATTTGAAGAACGAGAATTTTATTTTATTCAAAAAGGGAATTTTTATCAAGCATACAAGCATGAGAGAGAACTTCTTTATTTGTGTGTATGTGGATGCACATTGTGAGGAACTTAAGAAGAACTGGATGAACGAACATTTTTCAATATTAGAAACTTGACATTAAAAAATGCTTTCTGCATCGTATACGATGACAAATATTTGCGCATTGTTGAAGGGAAAAAGCGTAGAAAGCATCTGCAAATGGCTTTTCTTCATTGTGCTTAAATACATACTTCTGTATACATTATTGTATAGTTAAATTGTACCTCAATCTTCTAAAAATCAATTTAAAAATTCTTTCTTTCTCTCTCTCTCTCATGTTCTTCTTTAAAGCAAATCCGCAATGGCGGTGACAAGTCAGAAAACGAAGCAGAAAAATGTTGAAATTTATTGTGCCTCACAAAACAAGCGTAAAATATACACACATAAATAAACTCAACGGTGAATGCTTTTTATCTCTCTGGTTTGAATTAAATTCACTGTCAGCATGTTTCGTATATATTTTTTTCTTTCTTATTTCGATGCCTGCTCGCCTTCTTATTTTTGCCACTGCCACCATTCATTCCTATAAGCTTTCTAGCAATAACGACTGTCGACTGTAAGTAATCATCAGTCATACAAATTTCATTCCATTTTTGCTTTTCCCTCATGCTTCTGCACTTTTTCTTTTTCACACGACAATGTCAGATTGCTCAAAAAGGCTCTGACTTTTTTTTGGATAAAACATTTTATTCTGCCATCAAAATTATCTGCGAGAGTGTGAGAAAAACTTTCATCATCATTTTCTGCCTCTTTCGTATGCCAAAACGAAATTTCATCAGTATTGTACTTTTTTTGCTACATATATTATGAATTCATGCAATGAATAATGATAACATTCATATACATACATGCAAAAAAATAGATATATGAGGGATAAAAATGAAAGTTGGATAAAATGACGACATGTGACGATAATGATGATATGACTCACTTGGAGCTTTGTAATTTAATGAATAATAATTTCCATCTATTTTTTCCTTTACTTCATTTATAGTAATAAGAAAAATTGCGTTGACACTCGCAAATCCCAAAAAAACAACAACAAATGGCAATTTTGTTAAACATAAATTGTTTAAACAGCAATACAAACATCGTCCGTCTTAACTTCATGTCTTTTTTCTTATATTATTATTATTATTGTACCATATAAGAAAGAAAAGGAAGGAAGTAAATAAATACATAAAAACACAGTGTGAGAAGGCAACCGACCTTTTCGATAAAAGTAAAACAAACATTGATTGTTTTTTGAATAGATTTGGGAATATGAAAGCAAGCAAGCGAGCGAGTGAGTGAGCATGAAAAAGAGAGAAAGAATTTTTATGGCGATGAAAGAAATGAAGAAATGTAGACCCCGAAATTGAATGCTTTATAACTTAATTTAATCTCACCAGATTGTGGAGATTGAAAAGAAAAATTTTTGTTGTGTGTATATGTGGATGATGGGGGTTTGCTTCGGTCAATTTGACCCATAAAAAGGATGCGTCGTAAAAGTACATTTTTTTGTACAATGTCGTTTACATCGTGAAATTGAAAGCATTTGTGTGCATTAAATTTCATGGCTATTACTGTCAGCGAGAACAATCAAATTGGGATGATAATAAATTTTCATTGCTCCTCTTTTGTCTGCTCCTGCTGCTGTGAGTGAAAATGAGATTTTTTTCTTGCTCTCTCACCCTTTTTTCTTCATTATCATCCTTTGCACCCCTTACTAGATATACATAGCTATTGTTGAATGAATGTGAACAATTTCATTTTTCCTTTTCTTTTCTGATGCTTCTTCTCTCATAAGGCGAGTGTTTTCGCAACAAATGTCGAGATTATGACTCCACATTTTCTTTTCGACATTGATGGATCTCTTTTGAAAGGAGAATGAAACAGTGAGCAAAAGAATTGTTACGAAGAAAAAAATGAAATTTTTCTTTCTTATGATTTTCTTTTTTTCGCTTTTTTATATAAGAATTTTCATGAGAGAAAAAGAGAAAATTGTGCCGTAGATGTTGAATGGAGATTTATGTATGGACCATAAGTATCATATCTTCTTCTCTTACATACCGCATATACACACACATAAACAATGGGATTTCTTTATTTCTCATTCTTTAACTGAATAAAAAGAAAGAATAAGCGAAGAAAGTAAGTAGGTATCTTTTTCTTCTTTTTTTACATAATATTATTAAGTAGTAGATGAACAAGAGAACAGCAGCAACAGCAGTGATTTCAATGGAGTGAGAGACATTTTGATAAAATGTTATGTAACAAATTGTGTCTGTCTAAAGAATCATCTCAAATCAAATGTTCTCTACTTAAGTTTATCAAATCAAAGTTAGTTTTTTGTTCATCACTAACCACTATTCAAATTCATTGCACATGTGAATTTATTTTAATAAAAAATAATAGAATCTTAAGTATCCTAATAAGTTAAATTACACTTACCTACTTTTAAAAAATTAATATATTTGACTCTACACTTTAAGCACTTAAAATTTTAAAAAAGTTATTATTGTATGAAGTTTCTTATTGTTTATTTTTTTAAAATTAAAAAACTTTAAATTTACTCATGACATATCAATTAAATTTTAACATTTCGGTAAAATTTAAATCATAACGAAAAAATATATATTTCCAAGAGTTAAGGATTAAATAATTTCCAAAAGGTGCTACTTCTTTTTCCATCTCACGCACTCAAAAGTTTCATTTCTTTCCTATTTCTCATCATCATCATTGTCGTTTACGTGTTTTGAGAGTAAGAAGGAAATTTACACAATGGCTGGCAGGAGTAAGCACTGTGACGATTGAGTGAATCGAATGAATTTTGAAAATGGAGAAAAAGGACGTGCAAAATGAAAAGGTTCGCATTTCACTTGAAAGTAGGTATTTTACCGCAAATATTTGAGCTCAATTTTCCGTTTTATTTTGCTATTCATTTTGTCGCCCACTGCTTGCTTCCATTAAAGAAAAAAAGGAAAGAAATTTCAAGTGTATGATTGAAGTTTATTTAATTTCACTGTAATACTGTCAATTTTCACGGTAGTGATTCAAAATTAGAGTCTCTTTTGCTTTTTAAAGATATTCAATACTATTGAAAAAATTCAATTTAGAAAATGTTGATGAGTTCATTTTTCTGAGCGCAACAAGCCAGTAGTCTTTATATAAAAAAGTTTAACAAAGACATTTATTGAACTATAAACGATTTATCAGAAGTTTATGAATAAGTTAGAAAAAAATTTCAATTTGTATATTAAAAAAATGTTTAGCACCAAGTTTGAGTATTGGAAGCCCAAATAGCTCGACCTGATGGCCAAGCATATATAACCAAATTGCCATCGTTCTGCATATATATAGAACTTCCTTCATGATCATTTGTTCCTGATGCCCAGGTAGCTTTATTTTGGCAATCATATACGACAAAGTTACCATCTCCTTGCATACACGCCCTATTAGAGCAAGTTCTATCAGTTGCCGAAGCCCAAATTGCTTCTTTTTTTGATAAACGATATATTACCAAATTTCCATCATCCTGCATTATAAGTTGAAAACATCCATTGAAAGATTGAATTGATTGACCTCTATTAAGACAAGAATCTGGTTCAAGTTTATTTGAAAAAGTCCAAATAAAATTGACACAAGTTAAAAGTAAAATTAGTTTTGAAAACATTTTAATAATCACTCTATATTGCTTTACAATTATAAATTGAAATATTTATAAAATATTTTGTAATTTTATAACGATTTTTAATGATGAATAATTAACTTGAATATAAAATTCCTATTATCATTAATATATAATTTTGCTAAAAACTGGATGATAAGTAAACCAAATAAAAATGTTCATATTATATCATATCTTACTGAATAATATTATTTATCATAATTAGCGATTTTTTATGGGATTTTTTAAAATGAATGTAATTTTTTCTTATGTCATATATGTATGTGAATAATTTTTCCCGTGTAAGCACAAATACGTTACAACATGGCATTAGTATGCCGCGGCATGCTAGCGGCATGTTGTAACATATTTTTGGTTACACGGGTTTATATAAAAATCCATCATGAATTATATTCTTATAAATCGATAATTTACATTTTTGTACATCCATAATATATTTATGTTTTAAAATTTCCTTGTTTAAAAAATTTATATTAGTTAATTTTAAGAACGTCAAAAATTCGAAATCAAATTCATTAACACAAACTTCCGAGAAAAACAAGAAATTTGATTCACAGCTAAAAATAGAAGAAAGCAAAACATAATTATCAATTTTGCCCTTTTCATCAAAAACTTGCTTTGTAAATATGTGATACTTAGCCTTCTATTCACAAGCACATTTCCTTCACGCCTTCGCATCAGATTACCATTTTTTCATCCCTTGGCATAATTTTCAATCACGATTTTCCTCCTTGCAAACTCATCTTGGGTTGGTTTTGTATGATGCGTAAATGAGAGTCTTTTATGTGTGGCATCACTGTACAAAGGTTTCAATGGAAGCTTAATTTTATGAAAATTAGTGTGATGATGAAATTATGAATAAATTTTCTATTCGTCCATCATGCGCCTCTTCACAATAAATGCTAATTTTTGCAAATACAAACGAAGACGCAAAAAGGAGCAAAATTCTTCAATTTAATTAGAATGTCTAATGAATTTCTTCTTAAAAAATCAAGATTTCTCCCTCGACTTCCTTTGCTAATGAAATTCTTCTTTTTCTCTCTCTTGCAACAACACAATTTAAATAGAAAATTTTTTATATTTGTGCAACTTTTTTGACATTATAAGTAGTTTTTATATTTTAAGTGTTGACGGTAAAAATTTAGTTTTCATAATGACTTTATTTGTGTATTAAAAATTTTGTTTCACCAAAATGAGTTTCATTTCAACACCTGAGCGGAATTGAATGACACTCGAATGAAATTGTGATTGATGGCAGTTAAGTGACTTCAGTGTGCAAAAAAAAGCAGAGTCCGAAACCGTTTGAAATTTTAGTTGCAAATAACTTAAAATGGACTAATTTTATTCGGTTAAAAATAAAACACTAACCGGTTAAATTTTGGTTGATTTTTAGTTGAAATTTTTAACCGGTTAAAATTGTTCGGATTAGTTGATTTTAACCGGTTAAAATTGTTCGGATTAGTTGACTTTATCCGAACAAACAACTAAAAATCAACTAAAATTTAACCGGTTAAAAATTTCAACTAAAAGTCAACCAAAATTTAACCGGTTAGTGTTTTATTTTTAACCGAATAAAAATTAGTTGATTTTTAGTTATTCGTGAAACGGTTTCGGACTCTGAAAAAAAGCATTGTAAAAATCGTCACTCGTGAATTATTAATTGAAATTTTTTCCACTAGTCGTCATTAAATAGTAAACAACAATTTTCCAAGCTTTTGCATTCAAACAATTAAAAAGAAAGAAATTTTTTTCTTTGTTTTCTGATGAATGAGAAAAATTTATTTACAAAAAATTTAAGTTGAATAGAATTCACGAGGCGGTGAGAAGTAATTAATAAGCACTCAAAGAACGCATTGATGCAGAAAACTGCATTGATGAAAGACTCTTGAAAATACTGTTGAGCACCATTTCGAGTAGTAGCTTTTTTATTCTCTCTTATATGCATGTGAAGTACTTTCAAGTACATTTTTATTGCATCAACTTACCTTTCTATGGTAAATTTACTAACCTTTAAAAGGAGAAAATTTAAATTGAGGGTTTTGTGAAAGAATTTTGTATGTAAATATTTTACGTTATCTTTAGTCAAGAGATAACAATCTGTTTGTGACCAAATCTACACATACTCCAATCTCATTCACTTCCGTCCTTAATTCCCAACAAATGTCATTTCGGTTCACCACTTTCATGTTGCCAACGGCAAAAATAAAGAGAAGAGAAAAAGTTTCTTCTCATTCAATTCAGTATAACATTGAGAGATTTTTAGATTTTTCAAATTTTTCAACTTTATGTAAACACACAAAAAATTTCCTTAGGTTATACTATGATTTTTTGGTGTTTGTGAACAGAGAAAAGCATGTAAAAACGATTAAATAAGGATTGAAAATTTTCTTAACCATCATTAAAGTTTGGTAATGTTTTTTGGTCTACTCTACTGCACTGAAAATGTCTCAATAAAGAAATTTTCTTTTTACCATTTTAACCACTTGAATAATAATAGAAATCGACCTCATATTAAATGATAACTGTTTAAAAAATAACAATTTTTGGCACAGTTGATTGACATTTTTATTGAATTCTATTGTGCACATTCGTGAAAATGTCCCTATGAATGAATAGAGATGTTTTTTCAAAAATTTAACTTTTTTTACTAAAAGTTTTGAAAATAAAAGAATATATGAATTTATTTAATTCATAAACATTTGGAAGTTATTTTCTTTCTTTATTTTTAAAATTTAAATTTTGTTTACAAATATTTATTGTAAGTAAACAAAGACATTAAATTTAAAGGGGTGATTCCAGGGATAATGCGACAATGAATTTTTCAAATTTTTTTACCTCTCTAAATTGAATTTTAATTTTTTTTTCCGTTATTTATGAATGAAAAGATTTTTTGATTTTCCAACAAATCAAATAGAAACTTAATATTAATTTTTTACCAAACGTTTGATAAGTTGAAACGAATTATGTTAATCAATCATTTGAATCTTCTATTGGTGATGGAAAAGAAATAAAAAATTGCCGATAAACTTACAAAAAACGATTTTTTAAAATTAAAACCAATGTTGTAACAAAAAAAAGCGTTGTTTCCTTAAAAAAAATTATAGATCTATAATAAATAAAAAATTGAAATAAAAAGACATTTTTCGAGCTCATTTATAAGTGTTACGTTTACATTAAGCTTAAATCTATGAATTCAAATAGATTTTGCTTGGTAATATTGAATAATTTAGACAAAAATTGCAAAATAATAAAATGTCCAAAAATGAAGCGGAGATTTTTCGTTGTATTTTTGATATTTCTCTTTAATTACTCATTCATTCTTAAATAGGTTTGCTATATAGTAGAAAATCACAAATAACACATAACACAGTGGCGGAAAATGGGAAAAAGTGGATAAAAATCATTTTATTATCTAAGTTGATTGTATTTTGGCTAGAAAAACATGGAAAAAATACTAAAATAATTATTTTCAAAAAAATCGATTTTTTAGGGCTCAAAAACATGCTTTTAGGTCAATTTTTGACATACATGTGCCTAAAAGTCATTTAAATTAAATTTTTAAAAATCTGACTTTTGCCTCATTAAAAAGCTTGTTTTAAGACCTTTCCAACGATATATTATACTTGCATATTTGCTAAAGGCATATGAGCAAGCGAGCCTAAAGAAGAAGGTCACCCCTCTGTCATCACAGTTTTTTGGCTCTAATTCTCAAAATATTGATCAGAAAAAATACAAATTTATACTTGTTTGAAAGGTTTTAAAAAATATCTATGACAAAAATACAAAATTGAAAAGCGAGAAATTTATTTAAAGGTATTTTAGACTTGAATAAATGTAAAAAACATGAAAAATTGACTTTATGATCATGTTTAAATGCGTTTGTTCAACTGGAATCAATTTTGTTCAATGAGATTTTTGCTGTAAGTTGTAGCACAATATTAGTATTTTATCATAAAACTGCTATTTTTGAAAAAATAAAAAATATAAAATATATAAATATAAAAATGCAATAACATTAATAATCAAGACCATTAAAAATCGAAAACAGCTAAATTTTAGAGACTTACATTGAAAGTTTTCTTTAAAAATAATCATAAATTCAAACTTAATCTGTACCATTGCATTTAACCATATTCATCTTGATTGTTTATTATTATACATATTATATTACAACTAGTTATTCTAGATCTCTTTCAAGCAATTTTAGAAAATTTTCAAAATGGTGTACCCAGCAGCTATACTTGTGCCTCATGTGATGGTGCACACAAGATACCTCAAATATCTTTGAAAATTTAATTATTTTTAATAGAAATTAGTATAAAATACATTTTAAGCAATTTTGATGAAATTGGTTGAGATTTACAGAAGTTTTGATCAAAAGAGTGCAAAAAAGAACTAATTTTTGAAATTTTTTGGTACTTAAAGTTGGAAAAATTCTCAAAATAGCAGCTAATTTTCAAAAATAGCAGTTTTATGATAAAATACTAATATTGTGCTACAACTTACAGCAAAAATCTCATTGAACAAAATTGATTCCAGTTGAACAAACCCATTTAAACATGATCATAAAGTCAATTTTCATGTTTTTTACATTTATTCAAGTCTAAAATACCTTTAAATAAATTTCTCGCTTTCAATTTTGTATTTTTGTCATAGATAATTTTAAAACCTTTCAAACAAGTATAAATTTGTATTTTTCTGATCAATATTTTAGAATTAGAGCCAAAAAACTGTGATGATGACAGAGGGGTGACCTTCTTCTTTTAGGCTCGCTTGCTCATATGCCTTTAGCAAATATGCAAGTATAATATATCGTTGGAAAGGTCTTAAAACAAGCTTTTTAATGAGGCAAAAGTCAGATTTTTAAATTTAATTTAAATGACTTTTAGGCACATGTATGTCAAAAATTGACCTAAAAGCATGTTTTTGAGCCCTAAAAAATCGATTTTTTTGAAAAATTATTTTAGTATTTTTTCCATGTTTTTCTAGCCAAAATACATCAACTTAGTAATAAAATGATTTTTATCCACTTTTTCCCATTTTCCGCCCACTGTGCATAATTCTGATTAAATTCTAATGATTAAGTAGATAAAATATGAGAAAATTCAATTTTAGAACAAAAAATCTCCGCTTCATTATCCGTGGAATCACCCAAAGTTTTTTACGGAATGTTTTTTAATCGTTTTAAAAATATTTTTATTATCATAGTAAAAAATTCTATAGATTTCTAATTTTATTATCATAATTGTTTACATTTTAAAAAAATAAAATTTAATGTTGCAAATTTTAGAAACTTTACATACCAGTTCTAAAGCTTTCTTTTCAGGTAATTTAATTTTGAAATATCATTCAATTCCATTAGTGTGTTCTTTTCATGCATTAGTTTGAATCTAAAGCATAAAAATAATAGGAAGAAACATTTCATTTTTAATTGAATTTGATTTATTCTCTCTTACTCAGTAGAGAAAAGCACTTCACTACCTTCATTGTCATCATGTATGTCATATCAAAACATGAAGAGCATTATGCTTATTGTGATGATGTGTTAATGGTATTCGCTCTTAGGATGTATATGTATGTATGTATAAATAGATTTCTATATTCCATGAAGCTACATTATGACATGATTGTGATGTTGATGATAATGGCATTTTGGTTTGACGAAGTGGAGAAAAAGCTTTATGCTAATGGAATTTCAACACAAAAAATGATAATAGAAAAATTTTCAATTCAATATGGATGCCATTTGTAGTTCATTTGCATTACCATTCAATTTTTCTCTCATCCATTTTTTATTTACAAGGTTTAGAAACTTTAAATATAAATTAGCTGCGATTTAAAGTATTATAAGTTTCATAGTCTTGCAATTCTTATCCTTTCATTCAATGCTTAACTTTATTCACTATTTACAACCACCAACATAATCATTAGCATATCAACATTTTATTGAATGTTTCTCTCCTTTCGAAACAGGAAAGCTATCGTTAAAGAGACTAGCACAAGTGAGGAAGGGAAAAGTTTTCTTATTTAAATTTTTTCCGCTGTCATGATGAAGTTTGCAAAAAGTAGAGTGGAAATTACTAACTAGCTAACTAACCTACAATAACAACAATCACTGCTTGCATTTTATTATATGATGCATGCACTAGACATAGCACATAGAAAAATATTTTTTGCGACAAAAAATTTCCATAAAATAATTACGGTTATCAGCGGTGCTTGTCATTTGATATGGAGAGAAAACTTTTTCATGTACTAGTGTCGGCATCAGATGAAATAATTGTCGCCTAACTCTCTTGGAAAAGTTGTTTAAAAAGGAGGGGATTCCTTGCCACATCATAAGAGGCTTTTTCTCTATTAAATGACAAAAGCAAAAGATCTTAAAATGAAGAAGAACAGGAGACAACTTTTTCATATTTCTTACACACATACTCTGTGGTTGTAATGTTTTTAATGCATTCTACTTATTCTATGCCATGTCTCAACCACACACACACATAGCATCATAATCAGATTTCATGTTGAGGTACGCCCATTTCAAACCAACAAACGTCGGCTAAAGAATTCAAGTAATTATGACGTTTTTGTTTATAGCAAAAATTAATAAAAATATGTTAATGAGATTTTGCATTCTATATCAATTTAAAAATTAGAAAAGAAAATTATTTACGATTACGATGCTGATAAATTTGAGAAAACTTTGAACTTTCTAATAAAAGCTTTTACTTTAACGGTTTTAAAAAATTTGAATTTAATCTGTTGTTTATGTCTTCACTTATTTTCTTCATTTTTTTCAATCTGTTGCATTTCATAAAACCTATTCTTTGTCAAAACAAACCAATCTTCTCTTGGATATCTTTGAAGTTGAAAAATTACAGATTTCATAAATTTATACCAAATTAAAGCAATAATAACGCTAATTCCAATTTCGATATAAAACCCGTCTACGATTGTTTCACAATTTCCTCCATTTTCTATGCAAGCTTCTTTTTCTAAATCATTTGCACAAGTGTTGATAGTAGTTGAATTCTGAACAGAAAAAGTATTTGCGCTCGAACTGCATTGCTTCCATGTAATTTTATCAACAAGCCAAAGGAAAAATGTTGAAAAAATTCTGTTCCCTACATTTCTAAAAAAAATTGTATGAGACAAAAATTTGTCGTAAAAATTTTAAATTTTCTTACGCAAAAGTATTAATTAAAGTCATATAACTTCCTCCAATCATTGGATCAGCAATTTTTGTTATAAAACATCCATCAGCAGAATAAGAGGCTTTAGTGAAACACTAAAAAATTAATCAAACTGTTTTCTAAAATTTTGTAAAACTATTCATACTCACATGGTCAAAGAAATACAAAATTATAATTCCGACATAAAAAGAAACAAGAGAACTTTCAAGTATTTTTCTTGTATGAAAAATATAAAATGTTTTTAATGTCATTGAGATAACTCTGCATGGAAATATTTTGTAGTAAAATGATAAGGGTTTTTTTCCTGTTGTATATTTGGCAACCAAAAGTGGAAATAATATTTGAACTGGTGCTGATGGAAGAGTTAAAAGTGCAAATTTATCTTTTGGCACACCATATTCAATAAGCTTCAAAGATGTAATAGCACCACATGCTGCAAAGCAAGTTTCAATTGTAAAAATCATTGTACAAAGCTGAATGACTGGTTTGAGCTTGATAATGTCAACTAAATCGGAATAAGCTCTTTTTATTCCATAATCTGTTGTTTCATGTAGTTTCTTGTGATGTTTCACATTTTCACTCTTGAAAATTGCTATAAGAATTGTGATCAATAAATAAATAATTGCCCAAAACATCAAAAATCC
The DNA here is from genome assembly GCA_018290095.1 of Polypedilum vanderplanki. Taxonomy (NCBI): domain Eukaryota; kingdom Metazoa; phylum Arthropoda; class Insecta; order Diptera; family Chironomidae; genus Polypedilum; species Polypedilum vanderplanki. Next base: position 13,961,572 of record CM031379.1, read on the forward strand.
AGACAGTGTAAACAATCCTTGATTACGAGGCTCAGAAAAAATGTAAGAATTACAAAAATCTTTTGACTCAAATACCAGAAAAATTATGAAACCAATAAATTTCCTGCCTGTTGACCAACACTATTTGCAGTAGCTGCATAGCCATTTTTTCTTTGCAATAATGTCAATCCATAACCATCAACAGCGATGTCTTGACATGAAGTCAAAAACCATAAAATGAAGAAATATTGTCAACATTAAAATTTGTGGTTTATTTCCTTCAATTCCCATCCATTCATCAACACATAGAGAAGTGTAAATCATGAAAATTCCTACAAAAATTTGCGATCCACATATCCAAGTTTTTCGTCTCCAAAAAGATTTTAAATAAACACTATCGACAATTGGTGCATAAAGAAGTTTCACTAAAAATATTTTAAAAGTTTAATTAAGAAAATTCAAAATTCGGATGAAAATTTACATGAGAATGGAAAATAAGAAATAGAAAATTCAGCTTGATCATTGTATGAAACTCCTCGATTTTGAAGTAAAATTGGAATTGCAACTGAAATTCCTTGTGGAACACCTTGTAACACATACAAAAGAAATAAGAAAGGCAAAATTCCTTCGATCTCCTTTTAAATTAGGTTTCTCTACTGCCCTTTCATCTTGCTTAACTTCAGAATATTCTAAATTTTCTAAATTTTTCATTATTTTACACTGAAATATGAACACATCTAGACGTTAAAAAATAATACTGAAATACTTTGCCTTAGAAAGTTATTTTTTTTTTGTATTTGAATGTTTATTTTGAAAACCTTATCATTCTTTTATCCTGTTGCTTTAAGTTTTATTAAATAAATTTATGATATGTACATTGATAATGAAAATGCAAATTTTTCAAATGATTTATATTAACAGAAATTATGGAATTTAAAATTTCACAAAATTTATTTATAGTTTAGACATAAAGGATCTTTTTTTAAAGAAAATATCATAATTTCAAAAAATTTCACTTCTTTTCGATCTTAACTGCTTTCATGTCACAATCAGTTTTAAAACTTTTTCCCGTTAAAACAAACCAATCTTCTCTTGGATATCTTTGAAGTTGAAAAATTACAGATTTCATAAATTTATACCAAATTAAAGCAATAATAACGCTAATTGCAATTTCGATATAAAAACCGTCTACGATTGTTTCACAATTTCCTCCATTTTCTATGCAAGCTTCTTTTTCTAAAATATTTGCACAAGTGTTGATAGTAGTTGAATTCTGAACAGAAAAAGTATTTGCGCTCGAACTGCATTGCTTCCACGTGATTTTATCAACAAGCCAAAGGAAGAACGTGACTGATACTCTTTTTCCTAGGTTTCTAATAAAAAGTTAAAATATTAGTCAAATAAAAATTGATTAGACATAAATGTGCCTTACCCAAAAGTATTATTAAAGTCATATAAGTTCCTCCAACTAAAGGATCAGCTATTTTCGAGAAGAAGCTTCCATCGCTGCATAAGTTGCTCTTGTTAAACACTAAAAAGAATTTTTAATTTATATCCTTATTTTCACAAAATTTTCTTACTCACTTGATCAAAAAGAAAAACAAAATTATAATCCCGACATAAAAATAAAGAATTGAGTTATCACTAGCGAGCATTGCCCTAGTGTTATAAAACAAAAATGTTATCAGTATCATTGTGATTACTCTGCAGGGAAAAAGTTTAAAATAGAATGATAAAGGCTTTCTTCCAGTTGTAAATTTCGTGATAAGAGTGGAAATAATATTTGAACTGGAGCTGATGGAATGGAGAGCAAAGCAAATTTATCTTTTGGCACACCATATTCGATAAGCTTTGAGAAGAAACTGCGTCAATTGCTGCAAAGCAAGCTTCAATTGTAAAAATCATTGTACAAAGCTGAATGACTGGTTTGAGCTTGATAATGTCAACTAAAATCGGATAAGCTCTTTTTATTCCATAATCTGTTGTTTCATGTAGTTCTTGTGATGTTTTCACATTTTTCACTCTTGAAAATTGCTATAAGAATTGTAATCAATAAATAAATAATTGCCCAAAACATCAAAAATCCAGACAGTGTAAACAATCCTTGATTACGAGGCTCAGAAAAAATGTAAGAATTACAAAAATCTTTTGACTCAAATACCAGAAAAATTATGAAACCAATAAATTTTCCTGCCTGTTGACCAACACTATTTGCAGTAGCTGCATAGCCATATTTTTTCTTTGCAACAATGTTAATCCATAACCATCAACAGCGATGTCTTGACATGAAGTCAAAAACCATAAAATGAAGAAAATTATTGTCAACATTAAAATTTGTGGTTTATTTCCTTCAATTCCCATCCATTCATCAACACATAGAGAAAGTGTAAATCATAAAAATTCCTACAAAAATTTGCGATCCACATATCCAAGTTTTTCGTCTCCAAAAGATTTTAAATAAACACTATCGACAATTGGTGCCCAAAGTAATTTCACTAGAAAAGAAAGTTTTTATTTTCTTAATTTTTTATTTTTTAAATTTTACTTGAGAATGGAAAAATAGAAATAGAAATTTCAGCTTGATCATTGTATGAAACTCCTCGATTTTGAAGTAAAATTGGAATTGCAACTGAAATTCCTTGTGGAACACCTTGTAACACATACAAAAGAATAAGAAAGGCAAAATTCCTTCGATCTCCTTTTAAATTAGGTTTCTCTACTGCCCTTTCATCTTGCTTAACTTCAGAATATTCTAAATTTTCTAAATTTTTCATTATTTTACACTGAAATATGAACACATCTAGACGTTAAAAAATAATACTGAAATACTTTGCCTTAGAAAGTTATTTTTTTTTTGTATTTGAATGTTTATTTTGAAAACCTTATCATTCTTTTATCCTGTCTGCTTTAAGTTTTATTAAATAAATTTATGATATGTACATGATAATGAAAATGCAAATTTTTCAAATGATTTATATTAACAGAAATTATGGAATTTAAAATTTCACAAAATTTATTTATAGTTTAGACATAAAGGATCTTTTTTTAAAGAAAATATCATAATTTCAAAAAATTTCACTTCTTTTCGATCTTAACTGCTTTCATGTCACAATCAGTTTTAAAACTTTTTCCGTTAAAACAAACCAATCTTCTCTTGGATATCTTTGAAGTTGAAAAATTACAGATTTCATAAATTTATACCAAATTAAAGCAATAATAACGCTAATTGCAATTTCGATATAAAAACCGTCTACGATTGTTTCACAATTTCCTCCATTTTCTATGCAAGCTTCTTTTTCTAAATATTTGCACAAGTGTTGATAGTAGTTGAATTCTGAACAGAAAAAGTATTTGCGCTCGAACTGCATTGCTTCCACGTGATTTTATCAACAAGCCAAAGGAAGAACGTGACTGATACTCTTTTTCCTAGTGTTCTAATAAAAAGTTAAAATATTAGTCAAATAAAAATTGATTAGACATAAATGTGCCTTACCCAAAAGTATTAATTAAAGTCATATAAGTTCCTCCAACTAAAGGATCAGCTATTTTCGAGAAGAAGCTTCCATCAGCTGCATAAGTTGCTCTTGTTAAACACTAAAAAAGATTTTAATTTATATCCTTATTTTCACAAAATTTTCTTACTCACTTGATCAAAAAGAAACAAAATTATAATCCCGACATAAAAATAAAGAATTGAGTTATCACTAGCGAGCATTGCCCTAGTGTTATAAACAAAAAATGTTATCAGTATCATTGTGATTACTCTGCAGGGAAAAAGTTTAAAATAGAATGATAAAGGCTTTCTTCCAGTTGTAAATTTCGTGATAAAGAGTGGAAATAATATTTGAACTGGAGCTGATGGAATGGAGAGCAAAGCAAATTTATCTTTTGGCACACCATATTCGATAAGCTTTAGAGAAGAAACTGCGTCAATTGCTGCAAAGCAAGCTTCAATTGTAAAAATCATTGTACAAAGCTGAATGACTGGTTTGAGCTTGATAATGTCAACTAAAATCGGATAAGCTCTTTTTATTCCATAATCTGTTGTTTCATGTAGTTCTTGTGATGTTTCACATTTTTCACTCTTGAAAATTGCTATAAGAATTGTGATCAATAAATAAATAATTGCCCAAAACATCAAAAATCCAGACAGTGTAAACAATCCTTGATTACGAGGCTCAGAAAAAATGTAAGAATTACAAAAATCTTTTGACTCAAATACCAGAAAAATTATGAAACCAATAAATTTTCCTGCCTGTTGACCAACACTATTTGCAGTAGCTGCATAGCCAATTTTTTCTTTGCAATAATGTTAAATCCATAACCATCAACAGCGATGTCTTGACATGAAGTCAAAAACCATAAAATGAAGAAAATTATTGTCAACATTAAAATTTGTGGTTTATTTCCTTCAATTCCCATCCATTCATCAACACATAGAGAAGTGTAAATCATAAAAATTCCTACAAAAATTTGCGATCCACATATCCAAGTTTTTCGTCTCCCAAAAGATTTTAAATAAACACTATCGACAATTGGTGCATAAAGAATTTCACTAAAAATATTTTAAAAAGTTTTAATTTCAAAATTCGATGAAAATTTTACATGAGAATGGAAAATAAGAAATAGAAAATTCAGCTTGATCATTGTATGAAACTCCTCGATTTTGAAGTAAAATTGGAATTGCAACTGAAATTCCTTGTGGAACACCTTGTAACACATACAAAAGAATAAGAAAGGCAAAATTCCTTCGATCTCCTTTTAAATTAGGTTTCTCTACTGCCCTTTCATCTTGCTTAACTTCAGAATATTCTAAATTTTCTAAATTTTTCATTATTTTACACTTGAAATATGAACACATCTAGACGTTAAAAATAATACTGAAATACTTTGCCTTAGAAAGTTATTTTTTTTTGTATTTGAATGTTTATTTTGAAAACCTTATCATTCTTTTATCCTGTTTTGCTTTAAGTTTTATTAAATAAATTTATGATATGTACATGATAATGAAAATGCAAATTTTTCAAATGATTTATATTAACAGAAATTATGGAATTTAAAATTTCACAAAATTTATTTATAGTTTAGACATAAGGATCTTTTTTTAAAGAAAAATATCATAATTTCAAAAAATTTCACTTCTTTTCGATCTTAACTGCTTTCATGTCACAATCAGTTTTAAAACTTTTTCCCGTTAAAACAAACCAATCTTCTCTTGGATATCTTTGAAGTTGAAAAATTACAGATTTCATAAATTTATACCAAATTAAAGCAATAATAACGCTAATTGCAATTTCGATATAAAAACCGTCTACGATTGTTTCACAATTTCCTCCATTTTCTATGCAAGCTTCTTTTTCTAAAATATTTGCACAAGTGTTGATAGTAGTTGAATTCTGAACAGAAAAAGTATTTGCGCTCGAACTGCATTGCTTCCACGTGATTTTATCAACAAGCCAAAGGAAGAACGTGACTGATACTCTTTTTCCTAGGTTTCTAATAAAAGTTAAAATATTAGTCAAATAAAAATTGATTAGACATAAATGTGCCTTACCCAAAAGTATTAATTAAAGTCATATAAGTTCCTCCAACTAAAGGATCAGCTATTTTCGAGAAGAAGCTTCCATCAGCTGCATAAGTTGCTCTTGTTAAACACTAAAAAAGAATTTTAATTTATATCCTTATTTTCACAAAATTTTCTTACTCACTTGATCAAAAAGAAACAAAATTATAATCCCGACATAAAAATAAGAATTGAGTTATCACTAGCGAGCATTGCCCTAGTGTTATAAACAAAAATGTTTATCAGTATCATTGTGATTACTCTGCAGGGAAAAAGTTTAAAAATAGAATGATAAAGGCTTTCTTCCAGTTGTAAATTTCGTGATAAAGAGTGGAAATAATATTTGAACTGGAGCTGATGGAATGGAGAGCAAAGCAAATTTATCTTTTGGCACACCATATTCGATAAGCTTTAGAGAAGAAAACTGCGTCAATTGCTGCCAAAGCAACTTCAATTGTAAAAATCATTGTACAAAGCTGAATGACTGGTTTGAGCTTGATAATGTCAACTAAAATCGGATAAGCTCTTTTTATTCCATAATCTGTTGTTTCATGTAGTTCTTGTGATGTTTCACATTTTTCACTCTTGAAATTGCTATAAGAATTGTAATCAATAAATAATAATTGCCCAAAACATCAAAAATCCAGACAGTGTAAACAATCCTTGATTACGAGGCTCAGAAAAAATGTAAGAATTACAAAAATCTTTTGACTCAAATACCAGAAAAATTATGAAACCAATAAATTTTCCTGCCTGTTGACCAACACTATTTGCAGTAGCTGCATAGCCAATATTTTTTTCTTTGCAACAATGTTAATCCATAACCATCAACAGCGATGTCTTGACATGAAGTCAAAAACCATAAAATGAAGAAAATTATTGTCAACATTAAAATTTGTGGTTTATTTCCTTCAATTCCCATCCATTCATCAACACATAGAGAAGTGTAAATCATAAAAATTCCTACAAAAATTTGCGATCCACATATCCAAGTTTTTCGTCTCCCAAAAGATTTTAAATAAACACTATCGACAATTGGTGCCCAAAGTAATTTCACTAGAAAAGAAAGTTTTTATTTTCCTTTAATTTTTTATTTTTTAAATTTTACTTGAGAATGGAAAATATGAAATAGAAAATTCAGCTTGATCATTGTATGAAACTCCTCGATTTTGAAGTAAAATTGGAATTGCAACTGAAATTCCTTGTGGAACACCTTGTAACACATACAAAAGAATAAGAAAGGCAAAATTCCTTCGATCTCCTTTTAAATTTGATTTTTCAATCACATTCTCATCTTGTTTCACTTCAATATATTTTTCCTTATTTAAACCTTTCATACTCAAAGAATATCTCAACTATACGGTCAAAATGATACTGAGAGAATCATGATAATGATAAAATCTTTGCAATTTAATCTAATTTTTTTTATCTCATCTTACGGAAAGCTTTCGCATACTATCATATTTTTGATAAGTTTATGACGATACAAAAATGCTAATGCATGATCAAGCAAAAAAATTAATAGTTCCTTCATTATAGAAAGGCAGAAAGCAGCTGAGAGATTTTAAATATTTATTCAAATAGAGTGTTTATGAATTTAAATCTCTATCGTATTTTTTTAAAGACGTTAACTGATTTAAAGGAAATTTTTACTTAGAACATTTTGTGAAAATATACTTATTTATTATTGAAACATTAATTTTAATAAATGAGGTCATAACTTTAATTTTTTGTTCAATTTTATTTAAATAATTATTAAAAGTTTTATTATAAAAAGTTCAGTAAATAAAAAATCTCCAAATACATCTTAGAAACGATTTTGAGATTTTTGGTAATTTTATTATTGCTTAAAAAAATATTTTAAAGAATAAAACTCACAAAACATGTATATGAAAGATCCATCATCATCTATTAATAGCTTATTACTATGAAATATTAGTTGTTTATGAGTTTTTCAAACATTCAATAATTATTGACTTCCTGCATGACCCTTTTTCGTAATATTAAAACGAAATTTGATAAGGATAAACACTGAATAAAACGCAATTGACACAATTCCGATCGTTGCAAAAAAAAGTATCATAGCATATCTTGCTGGTGTTAAGCATCCAATATGAGATGAAAAGTCTGCTTCTCCCATAATTTTGTCTTGATATGAACCACTAAGCAACGAATCTATATGTTGAACTTGAACTTCTATTTCACTGTAATAACAAGTTAGATTTAAAATATTATTTTGAAGTAAAATTTTGAAATTTTCTTACTTTGCACTATCAATTTCTTCAACACATTCAACAATCACACTAATAATCAAAACGATTATAACTTTAATTAAAAATTTCATGACAGACATTTTTTTATTTTTATTGTGTGCTTTCTCTTCAAATATTCCTTCTGGAATTATAAAAAAATAAAAATTTGATGTTTTTAGTAAACAATATTGACTCAATAATATTGAATTTTAAAGGCATAATAAATTTCTTCAAGGGATTATATTTTAATTAAGTTTGTTAAAATAAATATAAAATTAATTTTCTTAAAATAAGTTTACTTTCGATCCTTAATTTTATTTAGAAATTTTATTGAATATTTACCAGTATGCTAATTTCAGTCTCTACTTGAGCTTTAACAGTTTTATTTTTTTAAATTTTACGCCATCTAATGGAAGATAGATTAAACTGAAATTATAAACAATGTCTTTAGCAATACGTTATACATCTAGTTCGTGTATTTTAATTCATTTTGGAAAAAAATGATGCATTCTTTTTAAAGTTCTACTAAACAGAAAGAGATTTAAAATATACTGAAAAATAAAAAAAAAAGAAAAAATTTTATCAAATATTTTTTAAGATAACAACATTTTATTTTATTCATTTAATATTTTGTTTTTATAAAGATAATACTTTTTCGTAGCATTATGCTGTAAGGTAGATTAAGTTATCAAGTAGGATGGTGAAAATGAGTAAGATGAAAATCATCCAATTGATATTTCTAAATTTTTTTCTCTCATTCAATCATTTTAACACACAATAAATTGATTAAAACTAGATTAAAGATTATTTCGATTAAAAAAATGTTCCCATTATGAGAAGTTTAGGTTTTAGAGAAATTTCTCAAATTATTTTCTAGAAACCATTACTGAAAAATTTTAATGTGAGGAAAAAAATTTGCTCTGATATTCCAGTAATGAATTCTAGAAATTTAATCTGAGTCGAATATACCCAAAAAAAAAAATTTTTTGTTTATTAAATTAATTTTCCTTTGCTAATAAAATCATTATTTGGTATTAAATTACTAAAATCATTTTTCCTCTCCTTGAATTGTTCAGAAAAATCATTAAAAGTCTTGGCTTATTACTTCGATAGCAACAAATTAGGTAACCAATGAAAGTAATGAAAAAATAAAACCAACAAAAGGGATTGACTCTAATAATTTAAGCAAAAGTTGATTTTAACGAATGATCTTGAAATTCAACATAACCAGATTCATCACTAAGCTCATCAGAATCATCGTCAATTCTCATTTTCCTCATTGAAACACCATTGACAATATTGTCAGCTTTAGTGAGTGTTCCACTTTTCGTGACTTTGACATTATTTTCTGGCTGTGATATAATGAAATTTCCACTCTTGCTGCCACTATTTGTGCTAATTCTTAGATAAAATTTTCCACTTCCATTAATTTCTTCCTTCTTTGATTCTGCCATTTGTTCAAATGTTCGCACACGGTCAAGAACACTTCCACGTCTTGGCAGTTGATTTTCTTCAGCATTTGTCGTGACTGTGCTCGACGTTTCGCAACCACTCGATATCGATGAACCTTCATCACTATCTAAATTCACACAAATAGTTTTTTCACTCATGCACAATGATGATGGCGATTCTGATGTCAAGTCATCGTCACAATATTGTGCAGGTCGATTATACAAATTAAATTGATGTCGATGCGTGGGTTCCATTGTGTAATCACAATTTTCACTGTTCGTTTCAAAATCTTCGTCAGTTGGTTGTTTACTCGTTATGCTCTCATCATTGCCTTTGTCATTATCAATATTACACGCAATTACAACAGCTTTAGTTGATTGGCGTCGCAATGTGTCAAGAAGTGAATCTTGGTTGAAATAAATGTCACTTTCATTATCCTCAAGCTCATTATCTGACTGATAGTCAATCAAATCTGACATACTCATGCAGGTTCGTTGATTGCGCAATGAAATTTCATCGTCAAAAAGATCTGACATGCTGGCTGTTGTAGTTGTTGATGTTAATAGTGCAGTTTCAGTTGTGGGCGTTTGAAGTTTCATTTCAAAATATGACATCAAGTCATTTGATAGTGGATCTTTTGAATCATAATTATTGCACAAAAGAAAGCTTTCAAAATCTTCATCAGAGCCAAGGTGTCGGTTAATATTAATTGGAGCATTATTTTGATTGGTTACATCTTCTGCTGATGGTGAAGTTTCAACCTTTTCAAGTTCTTCATTTTCAGACTGTTTGCTATCATTTTCAACTTTTTCTGATGTTTGTGGTGCAGTATAAGTGGGTTTATATGTTGGTGGATAAGATTTTTGCGTAAGAATCGTACCACGCAGTAACCTCGACTTTCTAATCGAGTGACCACGACGACATCTTCTTCGGCCCAATGTCACTGACGGATATAAATGATCTTCCTTACAACATGGCCTCATATCATCACGTTTCTTTCTCTCTTCCGATTTCTTTGCTTTCGTTTCATCACTCATTTCTTCTTCATCTTCCTCATCAACCATTTCCTCAATAGAGAAAAGTTTAGGTGCTGATTTCGAGCGTTCAAGTGGCGGACGATAATTATTTGCTCCAGTGCTCAATAAAATCTTTCTTCGAGGCATAGATGGATTATCATCAGCAGCATTTGCTAGACTTAAGCGTGCGTTCTGCTTATTGATTTTATCGCGCTTAAACTCACGAAGCGCAATTGCCAAATTTTGCTACAATTACACAAAATAAACATAGAAGAAGAAAGAGAAAAAAAAGATTGAGATAAAAACATAATTCGATTCATGAAATTTTTTAAATTACCTTCAACTGTAAAGCAATCTCTTGACATAAAGCTTCTTTTGAACAAATCACAGCATGGCATCTAAGTTCGTGCTTTAATTTGCGTCCCTCGTGTCGATAGATCCAGCAGAAGATTTTAGGATATGATGTTGGTGCTGAACAGAAGGTTATTCGATGTGACCAATATTCAGTAAGTCCATGCTGTCGTGTTGTTGCCTTCAAGCCCGATGGACAAACTCTTAATCTCATCAACACTTCTGGTTTGTTGTTTTGTGTATAATTTCTCCATAATGTCGCTAAAGGTTTTTCAATGCATGCATCACCTATAAGAGAAAACAAATTTTTTAATGTTATTTGTTTAAAAAAAATTAACTTGAGCATTTTTTTTATTCAACATAAATAAATAATTTTGATCTTTGTAAATTAAGGTTATAAATAATTATTAGCTTGCTTGTGTAAATTATCATCAATTGCAGTATATTTGCGAACAAATAAGATAAGATCAAAGTCAAGATCAATTGAAATTAGCTTATTGCTTTAAAGAAAACTTTTACTAATTCATACACGTGCCACATTGCCGCAAAGCATGTGAATTTGCTCGACTTTCTAAATGCTTGAAAGAGGAAAAATTGATTAAATTTGCAATTTTGTACCATTCAGCTGTGTCGTATAGGTTTTACTCTTGACATCGAAATAGCACTCTCAAGGAGAACTTCTCTTGTTTTTGCTACATGTATGAATGTAAAAGTTTTACTACAAAATGATCAGTTTGTTAGATTGACGTTCGTGTGTAATTTCAAAGCTGTGACATTCCATGAATATTGTTCAGAATGCCGTGAATTTTTAAAGAAGTTTTAATAAATTTGAATAAGCAAGAATAAATTAACAATTTAGTGTCAAAAAAATTTTCACTAATGAAATGTAAACGCGACAAGAGTTGTATTTATGAATTACAGTGAACGCTTTTATCAATCTAGCTGATTTTCGTCACTGTTATTGCATCATATTACATTTTCTCATTCATCAAAGAGAAGACTATTCATCAACATTGTGTTTATGATCGTTAAGGTGAGATATTTAGCAAACGATTGTTATTCTTCATCAGTAGGGCAATGTACCGAAGCAAATTTTTGTAACTCCACTCCCCGTCGATGAGATTTTTTTCGCGCTCATCTCGCATTCATCAGCACAACATGAGCACAGCTATCAATTGGCAATAAAAAGCCAGAAAGAATTCTTTTGTAGCTTTATTCAATTTCTCATCTTTCAATTTTTAAAAGATGAGCAATGAATGAATGAATAGATTCAAGCAACAAAAGCTAATTAAAATAATACTTATTGATGAGATGAGGTTTCTTACTCGCTCGTTTGTTTATTATTATTTCTTATAAACGCTTACTTATTTTGACGTTTATTTGCGCGGCAAAAAATAACAAAAAGTAATTATTTGAAGAAGTAAAAGTAATCAAATGAAAATGAAATAAAAACATTTAGTTAAGTCAAGTTGAAGGTCAAATAGAGAACTTTTGATTCCTTTGATAACATCATGATAAAATAAAAGAAGTGTTTTATTTATCTTAAATATTTATTTTTTGACCAAAAAAAATTTTTTCTTAAACCTCATCAAAGATACCTGAAGAGAATTGTTCTTGAGCTGTCTCAAGCAATGACGCAAGCAAAATTTAATCATTAAATCAATTTTGTGCCCAAATGATTCTCTCGAGTTAACATTTCATTGTTTCTGTTTAGCAAACACTTGAAAACCCAAAAGAGCATTTGAAAACGTATGCAAATGGTATTCTTATAAGAACAAGAATAATGATATTGAATTTTAATGAAGGAATTTCCAAAAAAATATCAAAGACTTGTTAGGGAAAAATTTAAATTCTTAAAAACCCAAGGCTTTGAAATTAGCGTGAAATTCGAAAAAATGCATGAGCAAATATTTGTCACACGTGTAAATCATAAATACTCTTTTCTGACCTTATCAGAAAATTTTACAATTCATCATAAAAATATTTACTATTTTATGGCGACATAACTGATTACAGTTATCAGTAGAGAATTAATTTCGCATTATTAAATGCTTATTGTCACTATAATTGATTAATTAGCAATTTTATACGAAAATTCTCAAATTGTAGTTGTGTACCTAAATAGTTCCGGGAAAATCATCTCTACTCTCTATCTATAGAATGAAACGTGACTGTGATAGAACGTTGACAATATGGAATGAAACACGAAAATAATTGCAATTCATTTCAGGTTTTTTCATTATTTGTTACTCGCTACTTCCTCATATCATCGTTTGCTGTGTAATTCGCGCACCGCACTTAGAAGTAAAAAATTCGAGACTAAAAAATGATGATGACTTGAGGAAATTTAATTAAAATGTCAAAGTAAATGAGTGAGAGAAGTTTTCATACCATAAAATATTTATTTTTCTCATGCCGCTATTTGTGATTGTTAAATGAGCGAGTAGTAATAGACAAAGTGTGCATTATTGAAGGTCAATTCTAAATGAATGCATTGTGCTTAAATTACTAAAGCTTAAAATGTTCAACTCCCTTTTTAATATGTGCAGTCACTATTTGTGAATGCATTATCAAATCCCTAATAAATCATGCTACTGCAATTGTAGAATTTAAATGAAGACATAAATCATGGCAGAAAATGCAGATCGGTGTTAACAAAATACTTTTTTGAAACCCACGTGAGAAAATTTATTTTTTCCTTTAAATAAGAACTCCAGTCAATATCATTGTGCTTCAACAAATTGAATGCTTCTATTCAACTTCTGTTTATTTTTCTTTTTCCCTTTTTACTTCTTTTTATTGCATTGGCACGAGATGATGATAAATCGCATTTTATAGAACATAAAAGTGTATAATCCAACATCATAAATTTTAATGCAATATCAATTCTCATTCTCTTGGCAACAATTCTTTAACAAATTCTTATTAATTTGTCCATCTTCATTGAATCGTTTCAAAGTCCATACTGAAACTATTTTTAACAAAAGATTCAAAAAGAGAAACAAACAAATCACACAATAAACTTTAGAATTTAATTTTACGGTAATTATACACATATTTTTTAATTGTATTCAAATCATATTTGAAATATCTGTAATTTATTAATTCGTATTGACATTTGATCTTTCTCCACAAACACTTTTCAAGAGAAAATAACTTTTTGTTTGTTCTCGACGTCCTCCTTAATGGAGGAATCTTTTTGCGCAGTATTTAAAGAATTGGCAGAAAAAAAGATACAAAATAAGAATTAAGAATTGTTTGACATTGATGAGTTTGTTGTTCGATGAACTTCATAAAGTTTTGTTTATTCGTGAAGGAAGTTGAATGGATAAATTGATTACCTAATAATATTTTCATTATCAAGATGTTTTTCAAATTGACGATAAGCACAATTAATAAAATTTAATTGTCCTTGAATATACTGTGAAGAGCAATAATGACTATAAATAGCAACTCTATATTGATTGACGTAATTTATCAATGATTTATCTCTTTAATTTTTTTGATAACTATTTTGGTTGCGCAATTACCCTCAGAGACAATTGAAATCGCTTCACATCACTTATATAACGCCCAAATAATCATTCCGATGATTAATTAATTGAATAAGAAATCGCCTTGTCGTAATAAGCTCATTTCTTTTTTGGAAAATTGATTATTTGTGTGTAGAGTAAGTGAATGAGAGAAAATTATTATTTCAACAGTTGTGAAATTATTTGTTGCCACTTTTGGCTTTAATAATCACTCTCGATCAAGCTCTCTATTTTAAATTTTCATAAGTTTTCTCCCAATGTAATAATCTTTTGCAAATTAAAGTAGCAATAAACAAGTTAATGTAATAATTAGTTTCTGAGTGAATTTTCATTATTCACAATAAGTCGGACTAAGACAGAATTGCCTATGGTGGTAATATAGTATAATCTGAACACTTTCAATAGCTATATTACCTATAATCCCTCTCTAACTCACTCATCGCAATGTAAGAAAGGCGATAATTGAGATTTCATTCTTGCAAATAATAAAAAAATAACCGCTTATCGCCGCCCATTTGATCTACTTCCTTACTATTATTATGTATTTGCACCCATAGAGAAAGATAGAAAAAAATGAATTTTTATTTCCTTATCATTCTTGTAATTCTAAAAATAATTATAAAACAATTTGTTGTATTCATAATTAAGTTTTCAAGTTCTTGGAAAGGTAAAACAAAAAGTCAAGAGCAACATTAAACTACTTATGTGTATATTTACACACTTAAAATTGTATTTTACTATTGACATCAATTATGGCGGTATATCTAGCCTCGATATTTTATATATATAACTATATGCAAAAGTCAGAGAGATACACATTTTTTATGGCAACAAGTTTCGCATATACATGTTCATTTTGTTAAATTTACAGTCAATGGACAATCAGTTCAAGATTACACTCAACTTAGTAAGCAAAAAAAACAACTCGTTATTCCAGCTGGAAGCTTTTGTATTTATTTTGTTTCAACGTGTCACGCATTTTCCTTTTTCCTCACCTAACTTCATAAATGCTTAGAGCTAAAATTACCAAAATTTGATTTTTTTAATGTGGCAAGAGAGAGAAAAAAATATTTTTTCGAAATAACATTAAGAGTCCATTAAATCAATTTAATTAGTTCCACATTCAATGAGCATGATTTTTGTAGCAAAGGCAAATAATCACGTATTTCATGGGTAATATGTGAAGTTGCACAATTTTTTTCTGATCTAAAAAGAAGAATGTTTTCATCATCATAAGGCTAATGACCTCACTCAATGTTAATCATTTTTTTCATACACGAAAAATAACTCTAATTTCAAAAATTATGAGCGAGTGAGAGATGAAAAAAACTTTCACTCATGTATGCATGTATAGATAAAACATTGTTTCAGGCGAGACATATTTTTAATGAAACAAAAAGTGCTTTGTGTTATTATTGCTGCTTTTAGGCCAGATGAAGGTAATTACATCATTTGCCATAGAGTACATACATGTCTATGTCATTTGGCTAGCTACGAATGTATATGAACGACAATAAATGAATGAATGAATAGCAAAAGAGTCTTGGGGATTAAATTGACTTTCTTTTGTATATCTCAATACAATGTACAACGGCCTACATGCCAAGTAATAGCATATGAAAAGAGAAATGTTGTCATTAGATAACTAAGAAATAATTATTCATGGAAAAATGTCAACTAACGATTAAAATTGATCCATCAAAATAAAAGCCGCTAATTTTCTGCATCAAACTGAGGCGCTGAAAGCTTCCAACTGTTTTTTTTTAATTTCATTAATTAATGCTCTCCACTCAGTAGTCAATCAATTCGTTTATGCACATTGACGAATCAGGTTACAAGCCATGCATAGGCACATTGATTGGCCTATTACACAACGGTCTCTCTATACTATTTTTTTGCGCGCGCTCTATGATCTTGGAATGCCTTTACATTGATACATTTTCTTAAATTTGAATGAGTTAAGTTTTGCAAAAAAAAAAAATTAAACCTCTCACTTTATCACATATTTGTGTGAGTCTATGCATTGTGTTGGCAAATTGACCTCATCTAATTCAAATATGGCAACGCTTATTAACTTTATGGAATTTATTTACAAACCGACTCGACTTAGAGGCTTTTTCATATACTTCGCTAAATGAATAAACAATTATCAATGGAATGCAAAAAACTGTGCAGTTTGCAATTATTCTATTAAGATCTTGTGGAATTATTTCTTAAAATAAACTTTAATATTTTTGCATAAAACTTTATAGACATAATAATCATGTTATGACTCTAACTTATGAGCTCATGTAATAATAATTTCATCAAAAAACAAAACTTGTCGACTCTTTATGAAAGTACATATTTGTTTAGGCAAATAAGTGTGAAAACAAAGCAACAATGGCAGTATATTCATTGTGTAATACACTTTTCTTTCCATGTTCATCGTAATAATAATAAGTAATCCTCAATTGAGCATTAACCAAAAATAAATGAAAATTACGTTAATTATGATGATGGTAATTTACACGTATAAGTTTTATAAATACATATGAAACCAGATAAACATTAAAAAAATCCGCTAGTGCTCGCATACATAATCATGCCAATAAAGCTTCTTTTCACTCTGCAATTAACAGCGCCCACTTATTTTCATTTTTTAAGCAGTTTCAAAGCAAATCAATGAGCTCATAAGTCTTTCACTTCATTGCAGTGAAGCATGCAAACAACTAAGCCAGCCGTCAGCGGCAGAGAGTGAAACTCAACTCTCATTATCAACTTAACCTGCTTTATTGCAAAAAATAAAATAAAGAAGAGCTACAACGTCATAATGAATATGTGTGTTTACACTAACAAAAAATATGCGAATGAAGTATACAACAAATATTTGCTCAATTCGGAATTGAGAAAGTTGACATGACAGCGCCCAAATATTTATTTCGTCTATTTTGACTGAATTGGTTTTTCGGTCGCAAGCATAATTTTATTTTAAATTTATTCACTTGTCAATGAACGCTAATAACATTATTTTCTCTCATTTTCCATAAACTTTACTCATGACTACACGGCACATGCCGAAGCATTTACATTCTGATGTAATTTACTCTCACCGCCATCATCGTTGTAGTCGTCATTATTTGCTGAATAGCAAAAAATTCCAATTAACATTTCTGCAGAAGAAAGTTCACTAAAGTCTCGTTTTTTAGTGTGCAGAAAAATTTTTTCTTTCTTTTCTTTTCCTTCCTCATTTTTCGAGTCGCTTTTGTTGTTGTGTGTGAAATTAAGATTGAGCTTTGATATGAATTCTGTTACAGTGCGCGGAAAAGAGCAAGCAGAGAGAAAGACGTGAATAAAATAAATCATTCATCTAACATTTGATCTCTATGTGCAGTCTCAATTATCGTTTAAAAATTGCTTTGGGAAAAAAAATAATTTTTTTCTGCAATTCATGTGTGCGGAACTTCTAGTCCATAATTCTATTGTTTTTAATTAGTTTTCTCAACGCCCTTACTTTCCATCATCCCATCCATTTCACAATGAATACTCAATCAACGCTGCTATTGCTGCCGCGATTTCTCATTTCATTTTTCTCGCTTTACATCTTTATAATGCACTAATTACAACAGGCATGTCATGACATTTCCAACATTGTTTTTGTTCACAATTGCAGTTTTAGAGCTACGATAATCGAGCTTTTCTATAATTAACTGCATTAATGTCGAGTTTAGTGCTTTATTATTTAATTACTTTTTATATTTTGTCGTATTATACAATTCACAGAATTCTGGGAAAGCAAATAAATGTGTTTTCATAAATAGAAAATTTTTCCATTCTGTAATGATAAAAGAATTTTTAAGACGCAATAGGAAGATTTATGATTTTTAAATTTTGTCATTTAGTTTATTGAAAGAATTTTGTACATTTACTTTTTCTCCAGAACTGCACTGAAAATATTTCTCATGAAAACGAGCAGTGTCATCAACTTATATAAAAGCTCTCTCATGTTATTATTACCGAGAATGAATGAAAAAAAGCATTCACCGTTTTTCGAAGCAGATTATCATTCCATAATTAGCTATAAAATGCAATTTCCATGTTGCGCTTTGCAATTAAAGTTAAAATGCCTTCCGAATGCCGCTTTTATTTTTTTGTGTGCAGTCGGCAATTAGCAATTAGTCATCATGTTAATTTAGTTAATCGAAGATAAAAGAGAATGCACTAATGAAATTATAATCTTTTATCGGCAAATAGCAAAAATTTCATCAGTCTGCAAATGGCATAATAAATGATAAATAAATGGAGACCTAACAGCGCGCGAGACTAAATTCCAGTGAATGCTCACTTGTTTAAAAGTGACAGTAGAATACCTTAAACAATATGAAATGACTTTGAGCTTACTTAATGCAAATCAAAATGTCCAGTGATGCAAAGAATAGAAAAAAGAATTAATTGGAATATCTTTGATGTCACTTTGATGACAATGATGATGATCTGAAGGCGGTGCAAAAAAGAGTAGATAAAAATCAAAGTCATAAAATGAGAGTCTGTCTACAGGGCGATTAAAAGCCACAGATATTGCGCTTGTATTTTTCACGGAAATGCCGCTACTCATGCATCAATCAATTGTGAATTGCATAAATTGACTTTTTGATTTTTCTCTCATTCATTCACAAGAATTCTCGGTTTTACTTTATATGTGTATATTTTGCAATTTAATGAGACATTTCTGATCGCTTTTATAATCAACTGAATGTGGCTGGCAATGATTTGAAATTCTGAAAGGCGCCCTTTGTTGTCATTCAACAAATTTTATTTTGAATTTTATGAATGCAATTTAAAAGTCATTTTAAGATGCAACTGTCAATGAACTCAAAAACATGTAAATTTTTGTTAAACTCGTAAAAGAATTTGCCAATTCCTCGGTGTGATGTTAAATGGTGCGCAACAGAGCGCTCAACTCAATTTAAATGTGAATGAAATTGCATAATTTAATGCTTTTTTCTCAATCATTATTGTTTCCATTTCGACGCCGCGGTTTTCCATTCTAATGTTCTCTGACTTGCTCATTTGATGTAATTCTTTATGCTATTATCGCCAACTCTCTCTCTATAACTTGAGTTAGCTTTCTTAAAGTGTGCACACAAATTCCTCATTGAAATGCTTTACGATTCCGTTTACCACAAGCCATGTGTGCAAAGAAGAATGCCACACACTCGATAAATTTACGTCAACGGCTTTATAAAGGAATTCTTCTTTCGATTCGCTCGCTGGCTGCTCTTTTTTTTCTAGATTATGCCACGAGCTCATCGCATTAATATCATTCCAAGCAAGAAGGCGGTAGTAAAAACAAATATTCATTTCTGCGGGCAAATGTGAAACTATGTTATGCTAAATATTCACGATTTACAGTAATTTAGATCATTGAAGGCAATGTTTTTATAATTTTATAAATTTTTTGCATAATTACTTCCTTCGCTAATGAACAAATCAACTCTTTTTTATCATCTGGAAAATTTTCATCAATCAAAAAATGAAAATAATAATTTTTTTCACGCTTGCGTCCATCATCATTAGAAGAAAAAATGTGAGAAAAAAAAGTTTTACAGTAACTATCATTAATTTAAATGTATGGACCACTTTTAAGCTCATCATTGCCGACCGTAGTTACGGGCAGATGATGCTAAGCTGATTAATTAAATGCCTTGTAAACCAGAACAACATCATCATCTTTATAATGAGAAGCGTTCAAGTGTGTGAGCGAATGAGAATGAAAGAGACAACAATTTAAGTCGATATAGCACAATCATAATAATAATTTCATTTACTCTGCCAAGTGTCAGTGTACTCAAGAAAGCATTTGCTGCTAACAATTGCCAGCCAACATTCAAATGGGAAATGTATACATAAGTAGATTGAGCAGAGCACTGAGAAGCTTTTAAGGTTTACAGTTAGTCGTTTTAGAATTTACTATTTTCTCTATTGAGGGAAATTTAAAATGCAAATTATGAGGAGGAGGGCAAAATCGAATAATTTAAATTACATTTGCTTGTAATACTAAACGACGACACTATGAATTTTTTGTAAATTCTTTATAGAAATTTGTAAATATTTACCAACATCTTTATCTTTTTATTTTCTATTCTATTAATATTTTGTGTTTAATCAAGTTTTTTATGCTAATTTTGATGGATTCTGTATAAAAATTTGTTTTGCAAATAAATTTATTTTGATTTCTTAGAAATTTCTTAATCATGATCATGAAATCATATTTCTTATATTGTCAAATTATGAAGATTCCAAAATATGTGTGTAAACAATACTATAATCATCAACATCTTCATATTTATAAAACTAGAAGTTTCTAACTGTTTTTCTTCAATTTTTAATCTTTTCGAGTGTCTTTGCCTTATTTCTTTTGCAAAATAAGTCGAGAATTAAGAATAGAAATAAAAGAAAATTTCATCAACACATAGCTCAAGTTGCAAGTTATTAATATAAAACTTTATAACTCACCTTTTGCCCATCCCGTTAAGACATTTCCAAGATAAAGCACTTTGTATTCGGGATCGGGCGGACTAATTTCAACACTACTATGATTTCGCCTTAGCAATTTACCCAAGCCCTTCGTTATGCTCTTGATTGCTTTCTTATTGACAGGCTTATCCATTGGCACATTACTCAAATCCAAGCTGCTGAGGTTCGTGGTGCATGTACTAAGATTGAAATTGTGCTCGCTCACTCGCAACACAAACTCTTCATCACTCTCTTTTGAATGATTTGAAAATTTCTCCGACACTGATTGTGATTTTTTCAACTGATTATTATTACTATTATTTGCACTATTGTTACTCTCTGATTTTTTGGTATTATAAGTATTGCCGAAAAGTCGCGCAATGGATGAGCTCTTGATGAGACGTTGCGGACGCGACGATTGTTGATTATTTTGATCTTTAGTCGTCTTTTCTTCGTCTGTCTTCTTTCTCAGTGGAAAGTGAAATAAATGAAGCTTTTCAAGTGCAGAAATGTGCGTTTTGACAGCTGACTGCAACTCATTTGTTGATTGTGGACTCTTTGGTGTGGTTGCTGAGCTATTATAATTATTACTTCGTAAAAATCCCTTCTTCAGGGGATTGAAACTTTTTGACGACACGAAAATTTCTTTTTTCGTTTGTGTCGATGTCGGAATGAAGTCCACTTCGTCGCGCGACGACTCCTCCTTGTTTTCAACTTTCGAATCCATAATATGATTTTTATTATAAACTCTTATTTTTTTGTTTTTTATTTTATGTCGTTTATATATATGTGGTGACTCTCTCGTGGCGTTTGCTATTGAGGGCTCTACTAATAGCTGATTAAAAACCCAAAACACGATGCATATAGAGAGCGCAAATCACGCGGGTCAGTGAAATTTTTCTCTTTCTTTATTTGCTTTTGCTAATCAGTTGCTACTATTCCAAATTTGTGATTGTATTTCTGTTTCTATATATGAAAATTTCTTTTTCTTTCCCTTGCGCTGCTCAATTGGGAATTGGACTGAATTTAATTATATTTCTATCCATGTCAGCCAAGTTTAATTTGTTGTTTGCGTTTATTCGACGAATCATTCAATTGGTTTGCTTTGCGGTCCGTTATTCAATTGAATTGTTTCCTCTGTGCGACATCGTCGAGTGCTTATTACGAATTAAATCTATTTCCAAGCAATGTTCTCTTCTTATGGTTTTGACTTTGATATTTTTTAATCTTCTACAATGTTGTTTCAATTGTTTTGTCTCTCAGAGACACTTGTTTTAAGATTATAATTGCTTTTGTGCAAAATTATACATATTATTGTTTCTATTTTTATCGTATAATTAACGGAAAACTCAGTGGTATGAAAATTTTTTGTATATATTCTTTTATATTATATTAAATTTGTAAACACTGTGCAATGCAATAAAATGGATTTTTAGATTTTTATATTTCCGGAGTATTTTTCAATTCAAACAACAAGTTTTTCCTGATTCCACATATATACACACACACTTGCTTCTGCTTTAATTGAAATAATTTATATTATTTTTTGTGTTAATTATCTGTGAATTATAATTTTGTATCTCTTATTCTTCTTTTTCTCTGAGTTAGTCAAAGTAATTCTCCTTGAACAGTGTAGCAATTAATATTTTTTTGGTGAAACAATTTACCGCAGTTTCACTAAAAAATAATTTATGATTTTTATCTCTGATCCTTCCAAACGTACAAATAGTCAATGATTAACTGAGCAGCACCATAGCGTTTAGCTTTCAACAGCAATTTCTGTAAATAAAAGTAAACGAAACAAAAATCCATAATTAAATCCATATTCATTATACAGCATGGTGTAATTGTAAAATAATAAAAATAAGTATTAATCTTAATGAATTCCATGTTTAATGCGCGTAATGTAGGTACGCAATTTCATATTTTTTAATAATTTTTTTAACCGAAATAATGAATAGAGAGACAACATGTAAATGATCATTATAATGCTCTTTAGTGTAGTTAATTGAGGTGTGAAGTGATTATAATCAAAAAAAATTGGAGCAATGATGAGGAAAAAATAATATTTATGTGAATGAATTTCAGGAAGAAATCTTATTCTTCTAAATATTTTTGGTGATCACCTTGATAAATAGAATTCTACTTTGGTGTAGATTTTTGCTGGAATTTTGGCAATGAATATTAAATGAGAATCAGAAGAATTAAATGTTTTAAGCGCATTTTTAATCTTAACAATTACAATAATAAATTTTTGATAGCGAATAAAAATTTAAATTTACCGAAATGACAAACTTAAATTCTTCTAACTTTCACATGAATAATTTGATTCAAAGTGTAACTTTTTCTATTGTTCACTCAAATCAGCCAGTCAAAATGAAAATAATAGCGTACATTTCCTATAATCACTTTAATAATAGTTCTAATAGTAAGAATTATAAAAGACAACAAAACGTTCTCGCACATGCCGTTGCCACCGCCAACAGATTCATCAAAAACTATTCAAGTTCAATGCAAATATAAATTATCAATATTGCTTTTTCATAAATAAATCAACACCCAATAAATAATGAGAGACGTGAACAAATATAGAGGAAAAAAATTACAACACCTATGAAAGAAATCGATTTATTTTTAGTTTTCTTTACGTCACCACAGCAATAGCCATGTACACAACATTGGGTTGTTAATTTTTCTCTTTTTGTATTAAAGTGCGAAAATAAATGATTTTTTTTCTTTTTTCGGCCTTATTGCTAAATCACACGAACTTTTTTTTCGAGAGCCAGAGCAGCAACGAAAAATTCATTCTCATGTTTATGCTAAACATTTTATTGATCATGAATGTATAAATCTCTGGTGTATGCTGCACATGGTGTTATTTTTGGCAAAATAATAAAATTCTATGCTCGCACATGCATCAAAATCCTGTTCTTTGAGTAAATATAAAAATAAAATTCAATCAACAGTTGGGCAATTGAAGTTCGATAGCACTTTTAACCTTTACAAACAAGAGAGAATACAAAGTAATTATTTTTTTTGGTTGCCATAATTGTTTTTTTTTCTTAGTTATGCTTGATCAATTATATCATAGAGATTTTTTATATTATTTGTCTGTATTTCGTTATAATTATAATTCAAAAAATAATAATGGCAATAATTGAAATGTCATCTATCGCAAAAAAATTGAAAAAAAAATTCATCGCCAACAAGATCACATATAAGAAACTCAAGAGGACTATTAATTGACTGAAATTTTCAAATATGGTAATATTACAATGCTCTGGTATATCATTACATTTTCTTTCTTGCTTTTTAAAAGCAATTGCATACTTTTTATTCATTAATTTGCTTGTTAAATTGAAAGCCACTCACTCTCTTTTACTTGTTGTCTGCAAAAGCATTCTTTTATGTCTCGAACAGGCAACAATGAATATTACAAATGCGTAGATTGGTATTTTTCATGCCTTTTTTTGCAACAATTGAAATGAATAAAAGACATAGTGTGAGTATAAATAGCAAGCTTAATGGATTTATAAATTTTTTATAATATAAAATCCTTGCCTAATCTGAGAATTTAATTCAAACAACAACAATCATATTTAAAATGGTTCTAAAAAGAATGCAGAACAAAATGAAATAAATTTTCAAGGGCAACAACATATCATCGACTACGCAGATAAACTCTCATTTATAAGAGAGTGTGAGCGATGTGACAAAACAGCGAGGAGTGTCTGAACGTGTGTACTGCAACGTGAGCGTCTGTTGTTTATGATGATCAGTTACTCAAAAGTTCATTTTTGAACGTCGCTCTAAAAATAGAGATAGACTTGTTAAAAGACGAAGAGGGTATTGAGTTGTTGAGTTGAGCAATTAAACCAACACATATTTACATGTAATAATTAAAGGTCACAATTGCTACTGCTGCTGCTGATGCCATGCGTAAATAAAATGACCTCCGAGAGGAATCGTGCAATCCCATGTGCAATTGCTTCATTAGCTTTCATCAATTTACTCAATTTAACAATAATTCAACTTTATATATTTAAAAACATTCAGCAGAAATGATATCATTTATTAATTTGAGTAAAAAATTTGCAATTTCAATTGAGCGTCTCGCAATGGAACAACAACATCAAAAGCAGTTTTGTCTACGTCATTTGAATAAATTATATACAAGACTGCGGAGAGAAGCTTAAAATCGTATCAAACCGCACTGTCGTCTGTGATTAGAGATCAATTTAGTCTAATGTTTGCGGAAGTTCCTTGGAATTGATACTTCGACAGTAGCTACAGTTCAATTTATTAAATGCACGCTTAACAATGTAATCGTTTGTCACCACCAATAGTAAATGAATTAAGCTGTTTATTGAGTTAAAAAATTATGAATTATAGCACGTTCGTACATCATTTTATGCAAAACAATATAAACAATGGAATATTTGTGCAAAATTTCCGCTTCCAGTAATATTTGTAACTGATTCAATCTAATAAAAATCAAGTGTGAAAAAGAAATTTTTCCTCACAAAACGTGATGGAATGTCAATCAAAAAAGTAGAAAATTTAGATCATCAATAACTTTTCTACTTAAACAATGATGTCACCAACTGTAAAATATAATAACAATTTTTTAAAATTGTTTCGCGCATCGATGAAATCGAAAGACTTCAAGAACCATGCGAAGAATCGACCCAATTTTTATTATTTGACGGTTCCAGCCTCATTCATTTGTATGAGAAAGAGAAACTTCATGCACCATCTTTAATAATGTTACAGGAGAGAAAAAATTATTTAGCATGACCATCAATCATCTCCATGATGAAACCTAGAAAGCAAATTTTATAACGACATATGAAAATTATAGTACATTATTTACTTTTGGTTATGAAATAAATTCTCCATGAATCACGAAATTTGAATTGCTAGAGACGAGACAATCAATAATTTTTTTCAATTCAATTATTAATTAACTCAATCTTTCTCACACATACAAACATTTTATCAATTGATTTATATTATTTCATATTGTTTATCAAATTGAATTGAATGTGCTGTCTGCAAGTTGGAAGTTAGCAACATGGCTAATTTAATGTTAAGTTTCTATCAATTATTAAGTCAATGCTTTATTACATATGAAAAAACTGTAAAGTTCTAGTTCGATGCATCATTAATAATTATACACAATCTATCACGCTGACTGCAATCATTTGCTTACATCTATTGAATAAAAGCATATTCCGTTAAAAAAGTTAATTTGCACACACTGTATATTTGTTAGAAAGAAAGAATATTATCAGTAATCAGCTTATCAAATGAAATTTTACTGTAGAGCAAGCGACAATTTGCCATTAGAATAGCCGTTGGAGCAGCATATAACTTGTAAATTGATAAAAGGGAGAATCTTGAATGTTAGTCAGGCATGAGAGTGGCATGAAGGCGTCGAACATGAATGAAACCAATATATGTGTCAGGAGTGAAATAGCCTTGAATACATCATTACAAGCTCAATAATAATGGCCCAACTTAATGTACCTTTCATTCATTGATGCAATAATGCCCTGTGAATAGCTTTTTATTAAATGCTTTATTGCCTTTCACATTTTTATCCATATTCATCGTCATTGATCGTTAAATACGCAAAAGAATTTCAATTCGTTTTGGCTTTCTTCATCATATGCGGTATATGATTGATTTTGATCATAATTTAACAAATACCAACCGCATTGATGACAAATTAACAATATCAACTTTCGCAAATGATAAAAACTTTTCTTTCATTTATATTTTAGGCTTGGCCCATTGACAATTGATGTTCTTTCATTCATTGCCCAAAATGAAAGAAAGGTTTAACACTTTTCTTCTTTATTGAGGTTCAACCATTTTCATGTTGTTCGAAATCTTGCTTCTCTCATCTCTTTTTTAGTGACGACGAATTTTTTTATTTTTGGTTATATCGTTTACATCAAATTTAGTTTTGTTGTTTTATTTGTTGAAAAAAATAAAGACGATTAGAGAAGACAATATTTAAATTGCAAATATGGAAAAGAGTGAAAAAACCTGTTGAATGCCGCAAACTGGAGATTCAGAAAAAATAGAATTTAAAAAAAAACGGTTAAAGTGAACGTTTAATAGAATTTATGATATGTTCGATGTCGCCTTGACCACATAATTCTACACCATAGTACCAATCTGAACATATACGGCTCATATAAAACAATTTATTTTTAATCTACTTGGAAGTTGCTTATTGCAAGTGAATACTGAATACTCATACGGTTATATTGGCAAGTTACGAAATATTTCCACATATATAACAAACATCATGTGATTCCGATTTCGTTTATGAACACTATAAAAAATTGCATAGCACACAGAATAAAATATAAAATATCGAGTGAGAAGTTTATAAATATAAAGTGAGCAGCTCAGTAGTTGTTTAGCTTTCGGTCAAGGGAAGCAATTTAACAATTTTATTTTATCGCATGCAATTGATGCCAAATTGAAAAATCGCAATTTAATAGTATATTGTGTGCAACCTGTGTCTACATAGCGTAATAATTTATTAGTTTTTAGAAGACCGAGAGCGAGAGAGGGAAAACAATTGCACAAGAAAGTAAGCACAAAATCTTTGTGAAATTGAAATCGAAAAGAAGTGAACGAATGAAAGAGAGAAAGAAAAAAATTGTTTATGTTTATGCATGCACATGAGATGATCAAAATTCTCGCGCTCCATACGAACGGAATTCCATAGCAGCCGCAGCAGCACGACGCTGATCTTAAATAAAAAGAGACATGGTGTGAGAGAGTAGAGAAGAAAAAATTATGCTTTTTCTCGATTTGCTCACAATTGAGTCGCAAAAGAGTGCATGAGATGAGTGAGATAAAGTCAAAGCTACGGGAATTGGGTCAGGTATGAGAAAGTGTAACAAGCAATAAACATAAAAGAAATGAAATGAATAAGAGAAGAAAAATAACAAACATTTCATTGGCCTTTTATTTTCTCTATACATTCGCGATCGCTCTCCAGCATTGCGGATTAAAATTCTTTTGAAGGCAAAACAATCAACATAAAATTGTGAAATCAAATGCGTAGACTCTGTTATTGATTGTAAGTTGATGGAAACTTTTGTTTTTTTACTAAAAGAAAACTCCTAGAATATGAATATTTTAGACTGATTTTATTTAGATTTCAATTTATTTGTTTTGATTAAAATAAAAAAAAAATTGAACATTATTGTTTACATGTTGTAATTTTAATTAAAATAGGAATTTAAAAATATTCGAAACTTGTTTTGATTACATTAAAAAAAAGTTTTATTTTGCTTCTACAGAATAAATGTAAAGTCGTAATAGGTAAGCGTCTTCGCCTTAGTGAAATCTTTATATATTTTTACTTTTTTCGTATGATGATCGATTATAGTAAGTTTTTTTTTCCATCTTATACATATTCTCTTAATCTTAAATTCATCTTTTGGTTAATGATATTTTTCTGTTTGCTCTCGCACTCACTCTCTCGCATAGCAGAAAAGAGTTAAGTAAAGGTGCCAACTTCAAGGTAGACTGCATTCTTTTCAAGAACATTCAACATGAATTAGGGGAAGCGAGTAAATAAGTTTTTAATGTCAATCTAAATTTATTTTTATATTAGCCAACAATTAAGCATGGCATGTTACTTCGCTCAATTAATTCCGAGACAACGTAGCTAGCACATTGCCCTTCAATTGTCTCGACTCTTTTTTGCATGCTTAAGAGCACTCATTATACTCTGTACGTGAATTTGACTCTTTTTTACACTTTTTTTTTTTATGTTAAATAACCCATTTCTACAAAGCATGAAAATTTGACGCATTACAGCCAAAAATAACAAGAGAGAAAGAAATGAAAGAAGAGACGAGCAGGTTCTCACTTTTTTCTCTTCAACAACTCAACAGCGGCAGCACACATAAAAATTATTTTGTGGTCGCTTACAAACCTGTTTTTATTTTGTATATGCTCCATGTTTTCTCATTAAATTATTATATTCCCCCTTTCGATTGAAATAAACCATCAGCAACCAAAGTAAAGATTCTCCAATGTCTTAAAATACTCTTCTTTATTTCGACAAGACATTTTCGTGATCTACGAAACTGAAATTAACTTCTCAGTCATGTAAATGTTGAAAAATATATGAAAGAATCTTCTTTTTTTGAAATTTCTGGTTTTCTTCATTAACTCTTCTTCTTTTTCTCTGGAAGAATGAAGATTAAAGGAAACAGAAGCAATTGAACAAATTACAATGTATATGCTTTATATAAAGAGATTTGATGAAGAGAATAAAAAGGAAATCAAAATTAAGAAAATCAAAATGCATGAAGCGTCGAAGATACGATTGAATTGAATTGAAGTATGTGTAAAAGAAGGAATCCGCTCCAAAAAAGTTAAAAGGTAGTTGAGCAGGTTCAAAAATGTTTCATTTTAACTTATTTACTTCGTTGGAATGTAGGTAAGCAAGGTTGAGTTTTTTATGGATTTAAATGTTGAAGTTCTACTAAGATTGCCTGCATATATCATTATATGTACGAGTTATTAAAGCGAAAAATTCTTCAATTCCTTATAGAATAGCCAGTTTCTTACGCATATCATCCATAAGTAATCAACTAAACTGCCGCATCACGAATGCTTCTTCTCTCTTGTCTTTATATTCTTCACACTTCTACCGAAATAAAGATGTGAGCAAGAAACCATCATAAGGGCATTGAAAGAGAATACTGACGACTAAACAATGAACAATGTATAATTATAAAGAAACTTATACAGCCGTGCTACATTGAATTCCAAGAAATCTCGACTTCTTATTTAAATCGCTTTTTCAATCATAATTATATTTATGTAGGCTCTATCTCGTAAATGTAATCACTTCTTCTTTCAATGAATTTAGTGTGGTGCATCGTAATTGGAACATTCTTTTTTCTCTTCATTTTACTACGTCTGGAATTTATATTTTTGTTCTTTTTGTTTTTGCTTCATTGAGTTAGAGATAAGTAAATAAAAGAGTTTTTTACTCTCTCTCATTCCGGACGTGGCTCTGGATTTTGTTCATTAAATTTCTATTTTTCCTTCCTTTTATCTCGTTCGTATGTTATATACAGCTTAGCATTCGTTATTGTTGTTCTATGTAATTTTTAGTGAAATAATTTAGGTTAAAGTTGAAAGCATTGTTTCACTCTATACATAAATAGCAACAACAACGACATTATTTTAATTTAATTCAAAAACTACCTAAACATAGACAAATGATAGGAAATTGTATTGAAATGTAGCAGTAACAGCACGTGTTGACATAATGCTATTCCACCAATTTTACTATTAAACTGTATTCTGCTGGCAATCTATAGTGACTGACATTGATAAAAGTCATTTCGTGAAGAAAGCAATCGTTTTACGCAATTAAGTAATTTTCTATTTTATAAGAGATGAGAAGAAACTCGGTCACAAAATAGCCAATCATTTACCATTATCATCATGACATCAATTACCCTTCACTTGATGCACCAATGTACAATACACAATCGATGGCAGACAGGCAGCAGCATTTTAATGAAAAAATAGCAGAATTTCTTTTCTCCATCTTGGGTGTGCCTTATATCAAGCTTGACCTTATTTACGTTTTCGTATTGCAATAACTTTTTATTTAGCATGTGCATACAAAAGTGAACATCATTCAGTTACATCATTATTGTCATAATTTTTTATAAAGACAAAACTCATTGACACTTAAATATTTTAATAAAAAACGTTATATAAAATCAATTTTAACAGCTCTCAAAATGATCAAATTGTTATTAATTTTCAATTACAGAGAAAGAAAAACAAGAAAATTGAAGGAAGTTGGCAATCATATTTATCAAAATCAAAAAATTCTAACGCTTTATTAGTCAGCTGGTTCGGCCTTTATTATTAGCCCACAGTGAACATCATTGCGATCAAGATGATCATTTAACCGTAGTCCAAAGTCGATTCCAAATGCGAAAAGTGTTATTGATCTTTGGCAGCTTATTGGTGGGCGAAAAACTGAGACACATAAAAATCAAGTAATTTATCGAATCAGTAATTTATTATGTAGGCGTTGATGAGGATTTTTTGAGTTGTATCTTTGTCTGTATACACAACAGGTGATTTTAGCTGCCATCAATCATCTCTCATACGCAATCAGATTTCTTTTTGGCGACGAATAATGCCTTCTTGGATTGAATATTTTATGGGAGGTGCATTCATTCATATCAAGCTATAGCTTGTAGAGTGTCTCTAAATGGATGTTTAATGTCTTTAACCTTCACCCACTTTTTATTCAATTCATTTGCACGCATCACGATGCTGCTATTTTTGCCTAAGGAATGAATAGTACATTGGCAACAACTGTGCATATGAGGGACTTCTTTCTTGAATACCTCTTTGTATATTAATTGGTTTTCTTGCACAACAGGTCAGCAAGGACTTTATATAATTGTTCATTTTATAGTGACTCTTGCCAAATTAATGACTGCTAATTTATAATTCTTAATTAATCTACAAAAGAAGGCAGAGATTTCATTAATTTTAGGTCTCGTTGATTCATTAAGAATTTCAGTGTGAAATAAATAAAATGTCTGCTCATTAATACGCTAAAACCAATTAAAATTTCTGATTCTATTTATTTTATAATTAGCAGCCATCAACAAAACAAATTAAAAAGCATTGAACAACGATTCTTTTTTGCTGCAAATTGTCAATTGACCCTTTTAACTTTTAATAAAATTGACTTTTAACAAATTTTCTTTTTTTAGTCAAGCAGACACATGGCATTAAAGACATTTTTGCTTGAAACATGAAGAGCATTCGGAAGAGATACTCGCGGCAATATATTAATGTGTATTTGCACTTTTTACAAAAATTTGTTCACACATGTCATATTTAACTATGACGCGGGTTCTTTTTAATCTTTTCGTATTTTTGAGTTTCAAACGAGTTTTATCTTTAAAAAATGTTTGACAATGACATTGAATTCTCTACAAATAAATCCTAATATAGACTTTTTAACTTATGTCCTCAGGTATTTTAATTTTAAAAACAAATTTGTTAAATGTTAGCATGTATATTTAGAAGGATCATCAGACTTTTATGAGCTTAAAGTCGCGACTACTTTAAATTCTTTTTGATTATTTAACTTATATACATAAATTAGACCTGTTCCTTCATTGTTTCTATGTATGACCTGTGATATTTTTCAAATAAACAAAAGAGATAACATGAAACTAATTTAAGAGTTAATTAGATAAAAGCTAAGATAAATCTTTGTATTCTGTATAGAGCTGGTTATTGGCGCTAATAACCTGATTCACTTAAAATTGTGAAAAAAGTTTCACTCTCAATAACAATACAAAAACTCGTTGCTGCATTGCATCCTCATCATCATCACACACATGGTTTCTGATCTATTCAGTCAGTGCATTGAGGCATGGCACTGTAACATTGCATACAATGAATGCCGATACATAAATTATTTCTGAAACAATGGTTCATTCGCGCACTTTGAGGAGGGATTTCCTGAGTTGAGTCATCACTTGCTGCAGTGAGCTAGAAAAGTGACAAAAATTGTCTCTGCCTCATACTTTGAACGTTTATCACTGTCGTCAGTTATAAAGGATTAAAAATTTTAGATGTTATTTTATCAAAATCTTACTTAAGATACTTGCATTCACTTAAGAAACAGGAAAAAATTTAGTCGTGTACATTGAGGAAATTCATTTTAATTGAACATAATTCCATATTATCGAACAACTACATACACGAAAATAATGTGGCAAAAAAAAGAAAGTCGATTCAAGAATCAACAACAAATATGCGTTATAGCTATCATTAGAAGTATACTCAAGAAAATTAGTGACTTGACTGCTTCTTATCACCATTTTCTTATCAAAAAATTCCTTTTGTTTTCTAATTCATGAGTAAAATTTCAATTTGCGTGACCAAAAAAAGTTCAAAATTGTTAGTTTCTTTCCACAAAAATTTTTGTATGACCTTTTAAAAGTTTCTTAACCTCTAACAACTTAATATTGTCATAGTATAACTCTTTTGGAATTTTAAATAAGTTTATATCAGTCATTGGGTTCATCATAAAATGTCTCTATTACTCAATAGCTCATTTTATGAGATAAGAAGTGAAGTATCAAAACAAAAATTTTGATTAGAAAAAACATACATTCGGCATTGATTGAATATTTGTTCAAATTTATTATCAAACTACTTTTTGATATGATATACACAAATGAATTGCACAATTTCGACTATCAAAATATTATTTATCTTATCATATTTTACGTCATCATGAACTTCAACTGCTTATAAATAAAAACTTCTTCTTATAAAAAAAATTCAAACAAAAAGCATACACAGCAACAAAAGTTTTCAGTTGTTTCCTCAATTATGAGTTGTTCTGGATTAATTAATTCAATTTGAGGTGACATTTGAAGTCAATTGAAGATGCGTGTATTTTCGAGCTTACTAAAAGAGATGAGAATTGGAACAGACACAGAAAATAGAAGAAATGTTTATGTGAATATGCATCTATTTGACCCATTGACTCGACTGCAGCACACAAATGAGAGAAAATGAAAGTTTTTGTGTCTCTAAAAATGTTTGAGCAAAACAAGAGTTCTCATTTAAAGTTACTGCAGCAGTAGTAGCCGAAAAAATTGAATTTCGATAAAAAATCTTTAATAAATAAACAAAATTGTGCATTGTTTCAAGCAACGTGATCAAGTAGAAAGTTTTATTTTTATGAAAAGGAATTTCCACTGAATAAACACAACACGAAGTAAGAAAGAAATGAGCAATAAAAGTTGCTCGACAGACACGATCAACATAATGAACAAAATGAACGAACGAACGAAAATTCAAGCCTCAAATTCACGCGCTGAACTCTTTCATTATTTATATTTTTGCATGCAAGCTGTAATAATATGAATATGAACATAAACAAAGTGCCAACAACTCCTGAGCCATTTCGCTCAACTCTTACGCAATTTTTTCCTCTCGAATTTCTCACTCGCTCACCATTATGCACCACGAAAAGAGAGAGAAAAATGAGCACTTTTCTCAACATTTTCGATCATGCATGCATTTAGTTTGTGGTGCGGATAATTATATAAAAAACTGCATGCATGAAGTCTAACTAAGTTTAAATTTATTTTTTTCTTCTCAACAAAAAACAATGACCACAAAAAAGACCCTTCACTATGCATTCTTTTACTCACAAACTAGTTATTTTGCTGCTATTTTACTTTTCTTATTAAAATTTTTCTATTCTCTATCCTCAAACTCTCCTTCACATTCATTCATTCACATAAACATGAATCTCAGTTCAACACAATGCAATCGTAATTTAAAAATCTTTAATTAAGCTTTTACTATTTAGTGCAGCAGCAGCAATCGATAACAACAAAACCCTCGTCGTGCCACCAAACTTTCAATTTATTCTCTCATGAGATGAAGAAAGAAGGAAAAATAAAAGAAAATCATCGTTATCAGTTTTAAGAATGGCTTAATGTTGACCATGAACTATTACTTTACAATCACTCGACCTCCAGTAATTGCATTGCCCAGAATTGGACATTGGAGATTTAATTGTTTGTATAAAAACACAAGTCTGATTAAAATTATTTCTGCCTTTCTGACTGTTTATCGCTCGGTGTACAAGCAATTCAAAGAAAGAGCAGCAGGTGAAGATAAGCAACATTTAAATTTAATGGAATTCAAATAATCAATGATAATCGAAGGCCATTAAGGAATTTTAATTGCGCTTACCTTTATATCGATTCACAAGAGTGTTATTGCACTTTTAATTGGAATATAATTCTTCGGGTGCAACTTAAACTTTTTTCTTTTAATTTAATTTGTATGTTTTTTTTTATTATTCTCTTTCTTTGCTTCACTAATTTACACTATTTTAGTGAAATTTCACATAAGTAGTCTCACAAATGAACTGTTTTATTTGAAGATTAATTAAACACAATAAACTGTTGATGCCTTTTGAATTAAGAAAAAATTATGTGTAGCAAAAAACTCAAACAATTGCTCGCTTATTCGCATTTAGTGCGATTACAAAATCATCAATTTTTATTACACACTGTTTAAGCTCTTTTCAATTCCATACACAACTCTTTCGCTCTCTTCTTTTATACCTGCTTTTAGTGTTGTTTGAATAGATTGTAAGCGACAAACACAATAGACGCATATAAAGTTTATTTTATGTATCAATTCCACAAAAATAAACCACAATCAATTCTTATCGAAAGTTTTTATTTTCTTTTTTGCTTTATCTACAAAAGGATAAAAGAGTTCTTTTTGTGTCTCTATTATTTATGAATTATTTCATAAAGAAAAAAACAAAATTTGCCGTGATAAATTCCGTAAGTGGTCTGCTTCGCTTGAAAACTCAACTGAAACTGTTCGTTTCTCTTTTTTCAATGTTCCACTGTTTCCATTCGACATTCGTACGGCGTAGAAAAAGAGAATCATCAACACAATAAAAGAAAATAGAAACAAGTGCGATGTTTTGTTGTAGTAGTAGTCGGTGTTCACTAACATTCTCACTCACATTAACTCTCAGTTTCATGCTTCGACGATCAATGATATTGTTTGAGTTAATGCTGTAACAACAGGTTAAAGACAATCATCTACCGTGATACAATTTATGTGTATGCTGCTATTGCTTTTATGCTCTTCCGATGTTGCGTTCAAAGAAAAACAAAACATTCGCGATCAGATGAATCATAGACATTTACATAAACATGAGTAATCAATCTGCAAACACTTGGTCACATTCCATTGTTACTGCTCATTATAGTCCATAAAAATTCAAGCAAACGCAATTCTTGGTAAAGACCGAAAAATATTTGTCGGTAAGCCACAATAATTATTCACTCCTAAGAATGAATAAATTTTTATTTTTATTGGTAACGAGTCAAATTGATTTTTCTTTCATCGAGAGCAGAGAATTAAAATAATAACTCTTTTCTATGTTTATTTAAACTAAATGGCCTTCATTTTATACCGTTTATAAAATTTTGCAGTATTTTATGCGCCAATAATATTTAGAGTGAAACATTTTCCGCGATTCTCACCTCTATTTTAGAGATATTTTTTTAGGAAATTGAACCATCAATGATCAATAAAACACGGTGTAGGATCGAAAATTGATTAAATATGGCTATGTTTCACAATTTTGAATAATATTTTCATGTTTTTAAAAATATACAAATGTGTTTTACATTCACGTGTAGTTGTTATCATGGAATTTTTTATTTTAATTCATTTTTACATTTTTAACTTTCGAGGTCAAACATTTAAATAATAACAAAAGCTTTATGAACTTGAAATATGTATTGATACAACAATCAAAATAAAAATACGGGAATGTCGACATATTCTTATCAAACAACTTCCACATAAGCTCATTTCAAGTCATATTTTTTGGATAATTTAAAAGTCTCAATGATGATGATTGATGTAATTTTAACTGAAAATACTTTTAGTTTTCAATGTATGGCGCCATGTGGAAGAAAAATTGTTTATAAACTTACATCAAGTTCCTCATTACTTGCTATCTCATCGTTTGAGGAAATTTCCTTGTAAATAAACTCTCTCAATAGCATTACACGCTCGTTTGCTATCAGATTCTATCCCACAACATTTGCTCGAGATTATAAATTTTTTGTTTCAAGTTCATAGCTAGAGAATATAAAATCAACCTCAAAAAGAATCAAAAGGGAGTAGGTAGGCAGCAACCAAGGCATACATAAATTACTAATGAAAACTTGCGGTTTAATCAATAAATGAAAAATTTCTGTTTCGTCTTAAAAAATGTTGAGGAAATTGAAAACTTGTGAAATTCTCGCTCATCATCATATTCATATTCATTTACAACCTCATTTCCATAAAATCTCACAATGTAAAGCAAGTTAAGCCATTAAGATATTATTTATCTCTCTCTCTTTTTCACTGCGCAAGATGCTGATCATTATTATTGTTTTAAATTGTAAATTTTTGCAATGAACTCACGCTATAAATCAGCATCTTTATTATTTTCCATCACATCTTTATTGACTTTTTTCACACCAACTTCTTGGTCATTATTGGGAATCATGCCAAAAAAATATTCTTACGCGAGTTAGAAATTTCAATCATTGATAAATAATTTCAATCACATGAAACGCTCATCAATTCATACGAAAAAGATTGACGTTATGCATTGTGCATTCTAAATCTATTACCTGCTTCCGGCAATTAGATTAGTTGTGTATGTGAGAGAGAAAAACGTGAATCAAAACTTACAAAACAATGCATTTCGTGTAAATATTTCACTCATTCAAGAAGCTGCTGATGCTTAATTTATCATAAATTTCCGACATGTAAAATGTACTCAATTATTATTTTTTCTTGACTTTCAAGATGCTCTATGGACTCATTTACGTAATTTAACTTTGATTTGTCTGTCTCGAACAAAATAACAAAAAGATACACTTCACATGTTGCAAGCACAAAAAAAAACGAAAAGAGAGAAAGAAATTGATGGATATTAATGGTAGATTGAAGTAGTGTTAGTGTTAAATCAACAAGCGCTTCATTCCGAAAATATTTCATGACGCAAGACTGAATATGTAAGCATTAGAAGAAGACACTCGGGTCGAGTTTTTTGCAAGACTTTCAAATTCTTCTTTTTTCGGGGATTTTTGTTTATCGCATCATTAGTAAGGTGCCAGAGAGTGCACGTATACATTAATTTATTTTAGTACATTGCTCAATTATCGATGAAAGGAAATATCATAAATTCTTTTCGTTCTGTGTAAAATCTACCTTATACTCATAAAAATGCCTTGCAGCATAAATAAACAAACAACACACCAGCACATTCAGACATATTTCGACATTTTTGTTTTTGTAGTTTTTTGAAATGAAGTTGAAATTGAAACACAGTCACTTTTAAAATTTTGTTAAATTACTTGTTTTTACTGAGTTTTACTTATCTAGACTTCCAACCTTTTCTGGAATACTCTTTTATGACGACAAACTAGCACTGGTATTTTTTTATCAAAAAGAAAAAATATTTGTCGTCATTTGATTTTCTATTGTCATTTAAGTTAATGAACCACATTATGAATTAATGACAAATAATTGAATTTTCTCCAATGTCAATAGAGGCAATGCAATTACTGGAGGTCGAGTGATTGTAAAGTGATAGTTCATGGTCAACATTAAGCCATTCTTAAAACTGATAACGATGATTTTCTTTTATTTTTCCTTCTTTCTTCATCTCATGAGAGAATAAATTGAATGTTTGTGGGCACGACGAGGGTTTTGTTGTTATCGATTGCTGCTGCTGCACTAAATAGTAAAAGCTTAATTAAAGATTTTTAAATTACGATTGCATTGTGTTGAACTGAGATTCATGTTTATGTGAATGAATGAATGTGAAGGAGAGTTTGAGGATAGAGAATAGAAAAATTTTAATAAGAAAAGTAAAAACAGCAGCAAAATAACTAGTTTGTGAGTAAAAGAATGCATAGTGAAGGGTCTTTTTTGTGGTCATTGTTTTTGTTGAGAAGAAAAAATAAATTTAAACTTATGTTGGACTTCATGCATGCAGTTTTTTATATAATTATCCGCACCACAAAACTAAATGCATGCATGATCGAAAAATGTTGAGAAAAGTGCTCATTTTCTCTCTCTTTTCGTGGTGCATAATGGTGAGCGAGTGAGAAATTCGAGAGGAAAAATTGCGTAAGAGTTATGAGCGAAATGGCTCAGGAGTTGTTGGCACTTTGTTTATGTTCATTATCATATTATTACAGCTTGCATGCAAAAATATAAATAATGAAAGAGTTCAGCGCGTGAATTTGAGGCTTGAATTTTCGTTCGTTCGTTCATTTTGTTCATTATGTTAATCGTGGCTGTCGAGCAACTTTTATTGCTCATTTCTTTCTTACTTCGTGTTGTGTTTATTCAGTGGAAATTCCTTTTCATAAAAAATAAAACTTTCTACTTGATCACGTTGCTTGATGCAATGCACAATTTTGTTTATTTATATAAGATTTTTATCGAAATTCAATTTTTTCGGCTACTACTGCTGCAGTAACTTAAAATGAGAACTCTTGTTTTGCTCAAACATTTTTAGAGACACAAAAACTTTCATTTTCTCTTCATTTGTGTGCTGCAGTCGAGTCAATGGGTCAAATAGATGCATATTCACATAAACATTTCTTCTTATTTCTGTGTCTGTTCCAATTCTCATCTCTTTTAGTTAGCTCGAAAATACACGCATCTTCAATTGACTTCAAATGTCACCTCAAATTGAATTAATTAATCCAGAACAACTCATAATTGAGGAAACAACTGAAAACTTTTGTTGCTGTGTATGCTTATATAATTGTTTGAATTTTTTTTATAAGAAGAAGTTTTTTATTTATAAGCAGTTGAAGTTCATGATGACGTAAAATATGATAAGATAAAATAATATTTTGATAGTCGAAATTGTGCAATTCATTTGTGTATATCATATCAAAAAGTAGTTTGATAATAAATTTGAACAAATATTCAATCAATGCCGAATGTATGTTTTTTCTAATCAAAATTTTGTTTTGATACTTCACTTCTTATCTCATAAAATGAGCTATTGAGTAATAGAGACATTTTATGATGAACCCAATGACTGATATAAACTTATTAAAATTCCAAAAGAGTTATATGACAATATTAAGTTGTTAGAGGTTAAGAAACTTTTAAAAGGTCATACAAAAATTTTTGTGGAAAAAAACTAACAATTTTGAACTTTTTTTGGTCACGCAAATTGAAATTTTACTCATGAATTAGAAAACAAAAGGAATTTTTTGATAAGAAATGGTGATAAGAAGCAGTCAAGTCACTAATTTTCTTGAGTATACTTCTAATGATAGCTATAACGCATATTTGTTGTTGATTCTTGATCGGACTTCTTTTTTTTGCCACATTATTTTCGTGTATGTAGTTGTTCAATAATATGGAATTATGTTCAATTAAAATGAATTTCTTCAATGTACACGACTAAATTTTTTCCTGTTTCTTAAGTGAATGCAAGTATCTTAAGTAAGATTTTGATAAAATAACATCTAAAATTTTTAATCCTTTATAACTGACGACAGTGATAAACGTTCAAAGTATGAGGCAGAGACAATTTTTGTCACTTTTCTAGCTCACTGCAGCAAGTGATGACTCAACTCAGGAAATCCCTCCTCAAAGTGCGCGAATGATCCATTGTTTCAGAAATAATTTATGCATCGGCATTCATTGTATGCAATGTTACAGTGCCATGCCTCAATGCACTGACTGAATAGATCAGAAACCATGTGTGTGATGATGATGAGGATGCAATGCAGCAACGAGTTTTTGTATTGTTGTTGAGAGTGAAAACTTTCCATTTCATTTGTTTTATTTCTAGAATTATTCCGTAACGTTCTTTTGAACGAACTTTAACTTTTCTAAATACAGTAATTAAATTTGATTGAAATTCATTAAAGAAATGTGAAAATTCACGAAAATATTTAAGGTGATTTTCCATTCAAATTGTTTTCTTGATTATGTGACTTTCACATGCTTTTCTATGTCTAAAGCAAACTGAAGCCAAAAATTGACGCATGACGATTTATTTTGTGGTTTTCTAGGTCATAACTTTTTAGCAACATAAAATATATCAGTGGCATTAATTGAGCTCTCGTGTTATAGAACTATTTGTCATTATTTTGAAAATATTGTCACAAACTACAAACTGCCATCGTTATCTTACTTTCGCTTTATTATAGAACTAAAAATTGTTTTTTACTTAACTTTCATTACACATGCTTGATTATTAAAAGGAAAAATAAAGTGTTTTCTGACATTTTTGTGAACGTTTCTATTTTTTGGAGTAAAGCAAAAAAATTTCACAATATTCAAAAGAGTTTCATGATTATCGATTTTGTTCTAATTATTTGATAAAACATCGAGGCAAGTTCAAGCAAGAAACGACAAGTCTGAATAATAGCGATGAGAAAATCCGTTCACTGATGCGTATTAGCAAGTACATACGAAATTAATTAATTAGTGTCATTATATTGTGCTTTATCGAGAAGCGTGTGGTGTGGCGACAAAGGCTTGATCCGAAAGGAATATATATATATATATATATATATATATATATGAAGGAATGAAAAAGCATTTTGTTTAATTTACACTTTCTTTTCGAAGACATTGAATGAAAAAGGTATAAATATAAATCTACTTTTGGCTTTATCACGTAAGCAAAATTAATTTTTTATTTTTATAACATATTTATTAATGTTGCCTAAATCAATTATGAACACTAAAAATAGTTATTGGAGTTATTGTACTGAATTATGATGATTTTATTTTGAAAAACTTAATGCTAATGTAAGAAATCTGAAATATTTTTTAAATAAACATTTTGACATTTTAACTACTGGAATTATAATAAAACAAAAATATTTGAATACCGTGAAATTTTGGTCAATGAGAAATTTATTTAAACACTCTTTTTATGTCGGTTTTCGGTATTTACATTGAATCCAAATTCTGTACATTTTTAACATTTTGAATCTATTGACCTGAAGACGTCTGTCAACAGTATTGTATTCTTCAATAAAATTTTTTGACGTGAATAGCTCTCTCAAGTCTTCTTGAGTAAAGAAATAACAACGAGTGCCATCACCGCGAAGATAAAAATTATCTTGTAAACATTTACCATTTTTAAATCTCAGCTGTGCCATATCGAACTTACCATAATCTCGGAAAAGCACAAGTCCTCCAGGTTTTAAATATTTATAAATATTTTCTACAATTTTTGGGAATTTTTCAGGAGTGATAGCCGAGAGAACGAAAATCATTACGACTATATCAAGAGAATTTTCTTTGAATGGAACATCCCAATTGTCGCACGTAGCATCAAGAACAAAAGCTTGGCATTTTTTATCATCATATTCAGGATTTTCTTTGAGAATTTTTATAGCATGCTCGCTAAAGTCACTAGCATATACCATTAAATTCTCTTCAACACTGTATTTTAAAATAGGTAGAACAGTGTTCCCCACTCCTGAGCCAATTTCAAAGATTCTTCTACCTTGTCCATACTTTAATTTATCTTGCTCATCTATTTTATTAACCACATTGCTGCTATCACCATAAACTTTCTCTGGTACTTCCAAGTTCGGTGCTAATTCAGGAAATTCTGTAAAAAGCCAGTGTCGATCTTTGAAAAATTTATTTTGATGAATACCATAAAATTTATCCCAGTTTTCGGCTTGTGATTCTTCGAGCTTTTTGATTTCATCTTCGGAGAGTTTTATGTCACTATTTTTTTTGACTGCTTCCTCTGCTAACTGTTTCTGTTCTTCACTCCATTCGACATTGTCCCTATAAACATTAAGATTTAATGATGCTACACTTTTTTAATCTATATTTTTGTTGATAACTTTGGTCATTATTTCTCAAAAATTACCAAGCATTGAAATCAAATTCATTAAACTCTGGTTTTAAGAATCTATCACCACCTTTTGGTTTCTTTCTATATCTTGTTTTTTCTAACAAATCTTTAGCAAAACAAAAATTTCTTTTTTGAAAATTACCACGCGTTATGTTGAAACACCGTTTCATCATCAATAGTGTCACCATTTTGAGGTAGAAAACGATTACCAAATTTTGGCCTTTTAAAACTTTTAGATTCTTTTTCAGTCATTTATTTAAAATTTTTAAATTCTGAATTTTTATCACATGTGATTGTTTACTTTTTTCTAAATCGGTTTTATTGAACCGTTTGAACCGCTTCATTGTAAACATTAATAAACATGTCTTTAAGAATTATTAGATTGTCTCAATTGCCTGAAAAATTAAAGGGAACTATTTTTGAACGATGGATTAATTATTGGAAAGGTCTTGGGCGTGATTATAAAGGTTAAGTATATTGAATTATTAAGAATTCTATTTAAATTAATATATATTTTTAAAATTTTTAGAAGTCTCAAAAGATTGTGTCAATTATATTAAAGCAAATCCAGTTCGATCTACAATTTATGGTTCAATAGGAACTTTTGCTTTTACTTGTTATAAAACAAATCCAACTTTTAATGATTTTACGGACCAAGTAAGGACTTCAGAAAATCTTGTAGCACTTGTTCATCCAGATTGTCAAAATCCTCACACTATTCAACATTTGAGATATTTAGAAAAATGCAGAAATGATGATAAAATTAGATTAACATCGCTTTGGCTCTTTTCGATTGTATGGATACATGATTTCCCCTCAAAATTAGCTACAGCTGATGCAACATGCAAATATCTTCAACCAGAATATGCGACTTTTCATGAACGAATTATTGATATCGGATTTTTCAACAAATTTTGGAATTTAGAAAAGAAAATGAAAGATTATGATATTTTTGAATGAATAATATTCATTTATTTAAATAAGCAATAAATAGAAGTTATAATATTATGAAAAATTTTGACCTTCCATAAGTTTTTGTAGTTTCAATATGAAAGAAAGAAGATGCATTTGACAAATAATTTGTTTATTATCATTTGTTTCGAAAAACTGTGGTAATCCCAAAATAGATAAAGTGTTTGCTTGTTCTTTTACTAATAGATCCAAGTTCTGAATAATTGCTTTATCTAATTCTTTAAGTTTTTGTGCATGTTGCTTTTTTAATAAATGAATTGTATGCAAAATTTCTTCATTATCATTTAATGTTGCCATATAGCTTTCAATCTCTTTCTGGTCATTCCTAATCTGATCATCTCTTTGCTTTTTATACATTTCCTCTGCTGCATTTTGATATTCATTTAACTTTCCAACTACATCAAAAATATGCTCATCGTTTGCTAATACATTAGCTAAAATATATTAATAAAATGAATATGTAAGAAGATCCACAAAAAAATAAAAAATAACATACCCATTGTTATTAAATTTTCAAGTGGAATTCTATTTTGAATATCCTCGTCAAGTCTTGAATGAAAGTCTTTTAATTTTTCAACCATGAAATATAACTTTTTCTGCAGAATAACATTACTCTGATCGTTCATTTTAAAATTAATTATTAATTGTGAGAAAAAATGTTTTATTTTTTAAATACCAAATTATTTTTAAAAAATGTTTCAAATGTATTGGTGAATCAAAACAAACCAGACATCTCAAACGTATTTTTCAAAATTAAAAATGTTTTTTGTGTTTCATAAAATTTAATTAAAATAGAGTTCTCAATAGGGCTATAACAGTTCCTTTTTTAAATATTTTAATTTTGTCAAATAAGAAAATGCAAATCTTTTAAGAATTTTAAAATAAAAACTCTTTTTTAT
The DNA here is from genome assembly GCA_018290095.1 of Polypedilum vanderplanki. Classification (NCBI taxonomy): domain Eukaryota; kingdom Metazoa; phylum Arthropoda; class Insecta; order Diptera; family Chironomidae; genus Polypedilum; species Polypedilum vanderplanki. Next base: position 14,005,607 of record CM031379.1, read on the forward strand.
TCGTTAGCAATTCAGCGCAGAAAAATTCAAAAAAATAAATGGTTTGTCTCTTAGCTGTCTTTAATTTTATTATGTCTTGTTATTCTCTTATAAAATCAAATCTTTTTACAATTATTTCGTGTTTGATTGAAAGCATCATTAATTTCATAAATGAAAAGAAAAAACTTTTTTAAAACTCAATTTCACGTTGAAAAAATAAATTAAAGTTAAAAAAGTTTTATGCGCTTTGAAATATGATAGAGAAAAACAAGCGCAACACGTTTCTCTCAGCAGCAACTCAGACAATTTTTCATTCGTAAATTTTTTTTTGTGCGAGCAGTCGTAGTTTTGAGAAAGTCTTATGTTATTTATCGGAATAATCGTGTAAAATAGGTGATAAATTGGAAAATAGTGTCGCAAAAAAATCAATAAATATTAATAACCATCAGTGCAAATTGCACATTTATGGAAATATTTTAAAAAGTGTTGAAAATAAACATAAAAAGGATTACTCACTGTATACATTACTCATAGCAAAATAATAAAAAAAAATATTTGGAATAGATATTCCAGAAGCATTTCAAAATGGGAACAATTACTAATTCTTGGGGAATTGAACTATGGGTAAGTAAAATAAACAAGTTAATCGACAAAAGGATGTGATTTTAGTGTTTAATTGTTTCCCTAAACAAACAATAAAAAAAGTTGAGACTCGCCTCTCGCAGCTCTCTTTCAAGGGAGTTTCATAGTCATAGTGCGCATTATCGACTGAAATGATTCATATGAAAATGCAAAGAAATGTGGAAAATTACTGCAAATGGCAATTGCAAAATGTTAAAATTGAAAATGGAATGAAATTTATCGTCATATAACTTGTCTCAATATATACATGCAAGTTAAAGAGAGATTTCGTGTGGTAGAGTGTACCGTGTAAGAAGAGAGCACAGAAAAAAAGTTGCAAAACAAGCTCTTATATTACTGAGAAATAAAGATGAAAAAAGACGTAAGAAAAGAACCAAAATCCGCAGTTAGCAAACTTATAAGTGAACGAATGAATGAGATGGAATAAAAAATGTCATGTTTAAAGTGCATGAATGTGTAGACTTAGACTCAATAGGCTTTAACGACTCCAACAAATCATCATCATCATCGTCAGCCACTATTATATCGAAATAATTTCTATTGTGATTAAGCGCAAATACACACTCATTGCCAATTTGATGACTCATTCACTTGAGTTTACACTACTGATAATTTTCTTAGTTTCTCGTTTATTTTATTGTCAAAGTGCATAAAACTCTTTTTATCTAATCATGAAAAATGTTTGCTTAAATAATTTCTTCTTATCGCTGTTGAAAGAAGCTTTTAGTTTTATTTTGTAATTTTTTCATATCACGCATTTAAACTTGCCTTTTCTTTATTCATCACTGTCAGCGTGTAGACAAAAACACTAAAAATTCTGATAAATTTCACCTGTTATAGCAAAAGATTATCAAAAGTTGAACACAAACGAGTTGATTGAGGCCATGTTGTTATAACATGTACACGAGTTTTTTTATTTTGTTGTCGATAGACAAGAAAGAATGTCAAAAATGTGTCAGTGGAACTATTTTTCATTTTTTGGGTGCAATACACACATTTTATTGGCTTTTTGTTCAAATGCATAAAAAGCTATGAAAGAAAAAAGAATTCAGGAAATGCAGAGATTAAAATGCTGTTGGCTGTGGTTGCATAAGAATGTCGCCCACACTTGATTTGTAATTGTAAAACATTCATTGTTGTTGTCGTCATAAAATAAAACATTTAATTGTCACAATCTCTGTACATATGTGTCCACTTCACATCGGGAAGGGTCAATAATCTCAATTAAAAGTATATTAAAAAACTAAAGAAAGAAAATTAACGGTCAAAATGCAATGTTGCCGATTTATTATATCTAAAATTATGCCAAAAGCACGCAATTAGCCCTGAAATTTGTTTATTCTCGCGGTCGCTTACGTATGTATATTTTTTTATATACATTTTTTTCTTCTGATAAAATTCTCGTGCGAAAAAACCGGTCGAGAGTTTGTTTTAGTAAAAAACGTATACGAAGAGCAAAAAACATTTTTTGGCCTTTCATACACCCACGATTTGATCTTAATTTAATGACAGCAACACATATTCATAAACGTCTCTGTCTGTCTGTTTTAAATAAACTAAATATACCACTCAAGTGAATGAAAATAGTCAAAAGTGATGAACATAAGTTTTCTTTCTTCCTCAAACAGAGAATCTAAAGAGTGTTGATAAATCTGCAATCTTTGCATTTTAAAAAGCTCATTTTCTTCTTTAAAAAAAAACTTGTTCTGTCATTTTCAAAATGCTAATTTTCATCAATCTTCATTCGCGTTAACAACGTAACTTGTTGATGATGATACTTGTTTTTCAGTAGTCTCTTTTCTCTATCAAATTAAGCTCTTCTTTTCATTTGATTTGCAACGTACTTACTCAATGTTTTTATTACTCTCTTCTTATCTCCTAATTACACATATATGAACTATATTTATATTGTTGGGAAATATAAATAACAAGCAATAAAAATTAATATTATTTCTATTTCGCTTATCACTTCAACACTCTCTCGCTTACTAGCTCTATATGCACTCAAATTTCCACTCGAGCATGAAAAATCAAATAATAAAAAGCCGCAGGAATGAAACATAGAGAGAGTGAAAAGAAATTTGGGCCAGAAATAATAATATGAGTCGATTGTGTGTCGCATAAAATGGATTTATCACGAGACATTTAATTAAGCCATTTTATCAAATGAATGTAAATTTTTAGTCGCTTTTTAACACTCGTTTGTGAGTGTGTGTAGGTGATAAAAAATTTCTCACTTTTTACAAAAAGAAAGATAATCAAAACGAAGTTTTTCTTGAAATTGAGATTTTGCAATTAGAGTTAAAGAAAAGAAAAAAAATAGAGGAATGTCAAAAAACACCTCTGGGTGAAGAAAAAACATTTGGAATTTGAGTTCAAATGTTGCCTTTTTTTCTTTCTTGAATTTTGTATTTTATTTACAAACAAAAAGATTTCAAATTGAACATTACACAGGCAAATCGCAATTAAAAAATTTCAAGTACAACAAAAAGTGCCACTAAAAAGCGTTAAATTAAATGAGAGGAAAATGTGATTAAAATAAAGAAATTTTGCTCGTATATTGTATGTGAGTTCACACTTGTATCACGCCATGAACTTTGCAATGCCAAAAAAATTTCTTTATTCACAATTGGGTCAGAGAGATGAAAAAAGATTTTTCTCTCTCTCTCATTCACATTGCTCGCTCTTTCTTTCGTTTGGGCAAACAGTTAATTCACTCGCTCACTCACCAAGAGTGTCGAGGCATCACGAATTATTCATAATTGAAAAAAGTTTTTTTTTATCTTTAATAATGAAATTAGCTTACGATGAAATTGTCCAGATTCGATGTCTGATCGCTACATGACGTCGACAAATGTACATGTGATTGTACAAGAGCGAATATGAGAGAAAGATAATTTTCAGTTACTGCTATCTCGTGACGAAATCTTCGAGCATTCTCTTTGTTTTAAAGCTCCAACTTCACTTCCTATAGGCCGACTTTAAAGCAAAACGCAATTTAGTCAATTTTATTCAATCAGTGCGATGCCAATTACTTTGAAAATTACTGAAAATTGCAACGCTTTGTGAATGACTTTATGTGTATTAAGAAACAGAAAGAATGGGTTTCTCTTTCATCATAAAATGAATGAAAATGACAAAGAACTTTTTTTATTTCTCTTCCTCTTTTCACTGCTATCATTCAATATAAACATCACATTTTTGACATGCATTTGAAAGTTTTCCTATTGATAATTTTGTTTATTCATAAGTCAAATGCAAGTCAAGTGATTATTTCGTGTATAAACATAATTAAGAAAAAAAAGAAGAGTTGCCCTTTAAAATTCACTTCCTGTCTTAACCTAATATTCTCTGGCTCGCTTGTCCAGTCAAAATGGCGAACAACAATTTTTTCGGGTGAATGCCGATGAAGCCATATACCAAGCATATGTGTGAGGAGTGACTCTAAATGTACCTATAACTCGACCGACCAGCAATAGCAATAGCCAAGTGTTTTTTTTATTTAGAGAGCTCAATTATTTAATGCTGTTAACGGAACAACGATTTTTCGTTTCCATACTCGATTGATCGCATCTCTCTCACTATAGTAATATTTATGCTCGCTTTTATAAGAGAACAGCATGCTTGATAGGAAAGTGCGGGAAAAAGAGAAAATGAAGAAAACATTTTTTATCACATGTGGTTGTGTTGATGTTGATATTTATCAATAAGCATAAATAACTAAGGCTAATGATAATCAATATTAAAATGCATTAGATCGACACGTTTTAAGGAATGTTTATAACTTATTTCTTTTAACTTTTAATAATTTTATGACCAAAAAATTATAGTTTATTATGTGTAAGACCTGAAATCAGTTCAGGTATGTGTTCATCATTGACTTGTTGTTCGAACAGCAAAGAGCAACATTAAAATCGATTATATTATTACTGACATTAATGAAAATTCCGTTAGACTTAAATTTTACTTACTCTTTATTTCTTGTGTAAAAGTAAAAATATTTTTTGTTTTGTTTTCGGGAAACTGGATCATTAATGAATCTATCCAAGTAAAAAATACAATAATAAAAAATGAGTAATGAAGCATTGAGTTGCACAAACTAAGAAAAATCAAGAGATGAAAAGAGAGCAAGATTCATTAGAAAAATTTCTCTATAAAAAACTGCAGTTCACATCTTCGTTTCATTACTTTAATTTTGATTTTTAAAATGGCCTTGAATTCAAATTTTCAATACAATGTAGCAATGTCTATTCTCTCCCAATATGTATCAATCAACTTCATAAATGGAGTGATTTCATTCATTCACTACATTTTCGATTAAATTACTCAACATTAGCTCTACTATAATTAATTATCGTGCACTAATGACATGAACTGAGACAGTTTCTTCATTCATCAACGCTTTATTGGCATTATGTTTTATTATATGCTATCGCGGTCTACATAAATGTAATTACTTTTCTACTGCAGATGCAGATATTAGCAAATTACACAATGAAGCGGAAACAAGGAGCATTTTAAAGATTCAGTGCAATATGTGCATGACATTAATTGCTTCGCGAGTAAAGAATTAAAAAGTCGACATGTGTGATTAAAATCTGGTATATTTCAAGTTATTGTACATAATGAAAATCAAAAATTTCTTCTTTTTAGACTCAATTTTTGCTTGTTCGGGTAAGGTTTCCTGTTTCCGGCATTTCACTCTTTAGAACAAATAAAAAATCATTTAGTGGACGGCGACGACTGAGCCAATTGTATAAACAACATGTCGGGTTCAATATTAATTTTCTGTTTGTGTTTTATGCATTAAAAAAAGAACTCGAAATAAAATAATACGGAGAGTATTTAAATTTCTTTTTGCAAAAAAACTACCTAACAATGAAATGTGCAGTAAATAGAAATATTTTTATGTATTGTTTATTCACTTCTTCATACCGACACAGTTTTCTCTATTGTGAAATGCCTTTCGCCTAGTTAGAAACACTTAAATGAGAAAATGACTAGCTTTTGCTTCCATTTAATAAATGATAACGCCAACATGAATCATATTTTTCCCTACCTACCTAGTCTCGACTTCAACTGTGTCTGTGTTTGAATTCATTAATAATAATATCACTCACACATGAAATTATCGCAATATTGCTACTGTTAATATTATGTTTTCATCCACTTGATGTTATATTACCAATATATGAGGTTGCCACTTTAATTAAAATAGAAAACCGAAGGCAGATACGGCAATATGTTGTTGTGCAGTGCAAGTGAGGGCAATGTAATGAAAGAAAGAACATTAATGTTAATGCTTGAGAAAATAAATTTCTCTTCTATTCAAAATGAAAGTGTCTCAGACAGAAGTAGATAGAAAGATGGTTCGATGTGATAGTATATTTATTTATAAGTACCGTCCCTTTAATCGACATAATGAACTAAAGAATAAATTTTAATCTCTTTTTTTCTTTCAAATACACAAACTAAAATAAATAGAAGAATGAGAAGAAAAGGGCATGGTAATTGAGGAAGGTTCAACACGAGAAAAACGAAGAAGTCAAAACTAGTTTTCAACATGATTGAGTTTTGGAATGTTCTTCTTATAAGTTTCTTACCTGATTCCATAATGAAATGAAAATTAATCATTTATTCTTATTGGACTCGATAAAAATAACTTTTGAAGATTTCAAAAAAAAACGAATCTTTTTTGTTGTTCATTGACTTTTAATTCCATTACTATGCAGTGGATATTCTTAGAAGATCAACATTTGTTGGGTTTCACAAATGATTGTTTTATTGCCAAAAGTTATTGAGTCTTTCGCCACACTGAAATGTGATTCTTCTTCAACGAGTTGCTCTGACCAACGAGACGTAAAAAAGTGGAGCTAAAAACAAACAATCAGTAATATTACGCCTTTTCAATTTAAATATAATTGTTCCGAGAGTGAAAGAAAGAGATGCAAAATTGTAATAATGGCTGCAAAATATCTCATCTTTCAGAAAAACTGTTATTTTTCACTCGTTATTATTAATTCATAAAAATTGGGTTAAAAATGGGTTGTCTAAAAGATCGTTATAAAAAATTTAAGCAAATTTTACGGTTCTGACATTTCGCTCTATACGATGACTGATCAAAAGCAGATCATCATCACGCTATGTCTTTTCTCTAAATTACCCTATTGTTGTTGCAACATCTATAAACTCATAAATATTTTTTCGTCCAGCATTTTGCATGAACAACAACAAAAACATTCAATTAACATAACTTTGAAGTATAAGGAAAATTAGAACAAGTTACCGGTGCTCGACAAAAAGTATTTCAAAAATCACACACAAAAAGAAACGTTCTTTTTTCGTGCTTACCCAATTCTTGTTCTCGCGTATTTTGAGTGAAATGATCTGTGCGTATGCGTTAGAATGACTTAAAATGAGCACGAAGATTTACGACTTTTTAAACAAGAAGAAGAAAGTGAAAGAAAGAAAAAATTGAACATAAATCACATTGAAAGCGACTAATTTTCTATATAGAGTCTGGCAAAATGCAATGTGGTAACATTAAGCAAGTGATTAATACAAAACGAGTGAACTGTTTGTGAATATGTCTGCCTAATGAAAAGAAATTTAAAAGAAAAGCCATTGCAGTCGTTAAACTTTATTGCCACAAAATAATTTATTGTTTAAATAGTTAAAGTGCGAGTAAGGAAAAAGAATGAAATTCTCTGATTGCATTAAGATCATAAACCAGAATCACAAGATAGAGTTGTATTTAACAACCTGTTATCAAGAATTCTTTAAAGCTAAAACGGTAGATGCAACAACAAGAAATTATTGTTTGCAAAATGAAAAGAGGAAGAAATATTAAAGAATTCTAATGCACTCGTATAAAAACGGCTAGTAATAATTGCATAATTCTTCGCATCTCAACCAACAAGTGCAACGACATTTCAACATGTTGAAATAGACAAATGGAAAGACCGGATCAGTCAACTTTTCAAACAAGAGAGTTTTTTACAAGGCTTTTCTTTTTTCTGCCATTACAATTGACAATTAAACGGAAATCTCAATTTAAACGCGCACTCATATATTTTTGATCTTGTAAGATATCGATTGATATTGCATCTTTAATTGCGAAATTTATTGATTTTCTCTCTATATTGAAGCAAATTGTTTAAGGTGAGATAATTACATCCTGAGTATAAAGACATAAAATATTGCTATATTGCCAGATTTTCACTACAACACTGAAACAAGAAATAATCCTAATTTAAAAGAAAAATGTTTTCAATCGGAAATGAAGTAGAAGTTCATGCCCTGAAGAGTATAGAAAACATAATTTCATTACATTTCTACACTGCCTGTTGTCAAGTATTCTTAGATGCGATGACTCATTCAAAAATTCCTTCCCAACAGCAATATTGACTTGTAGAATATGAAATGAATTTCACCCCTCATCCTTCGCATATAATAATTTTTTTCCTATGATTGTCGTCGTCATCGTGTGCCGGCAAAAAGTTATACAGACACATAAAAATAAACTTCCCATTTTATGGAATAAATTTTCTTTTTTGATTCATTCAAATAATAAAAGAGTACGAATGATGTTTGGGGTGAAAGCATAGTGAATAAAACAATGTCCTTGAATAATGTCTCATTATGTTGTTGTGCTGTTGTCAATGATTGCCTTTCTCCTCCTCCAAACCTACTCATTATGCGTCATATATTTTAGATTGTTTATTTTTGCTTGTTTTCCCTGACTAAAGTATAATGAACTTTTCCGCAGTAATGTGAAACGAAAATGAAAATTTTCTCTTAATCTATTTTTGGCACTGACAAATAGGAAACATTTCAGTATAAGATAACGATAAAACATATAAAAGATTAAATTTCTTCGATAGAAAATTCACCTTTAAGTCTTAAAAATGACTTCAACATTATTTCTAATTATTGATTATGTGTCATATGGGAATAAAAAAATTAAGAACCTTGAACTACCCTAATAATTTTTATTGCATTATATTCACCCACACGTATCACATGTGCATTGCTGCGTATCTATTTATTCCAGAGGGGTTAAGTAAATAAAAATTGAAGGACAAGATCAGGAAGAAAGTGAAAACTTTCTGAAAATGGCAAAAAAATCCAATTTAGTGAAAATGAGATGAAAACGATTGAAGCGTGAAAAAGAAACAAAATATTTTGCAATATTCAATCAAAATAAATTCAGAATGATAAAAATACAATTTTTTCTGGCTTCCATTTTGTCATTTCCAATCAATCATCGATATGAACGTATATAAAAATGATTTCACTGATGATATGTTAAAGTTAAAGCAACTCTACATGACAACCATATATCATTTAAAAGGTAACGCTCATCGCTCATCGCTACCATATGCATGTACATGGCATTTCACTTTTATGTCTCACTACAACTCTATGTGCGACTCGATATGCCATATGCCTTTACTATACTGCATGTTGCCAGTTAAAATGTAATGGCTACGATAGAAAAAAGGTCAAAATACTCTTTATAGTAACCATAAATACACGTATATGTAGAACCCATCGTATTATTATGAAAATTGTTATATAATTCATTTGAGTATCAACTGGTCTAGCTTTTTTTCAGTATATTTAAATATTCATTACCGTAAATGAAACTCTCTAATTGTTGATGAACATAAGTTTGTTCATTTATAGAAGAAGCACTTTGCGAAAAAGAGCTAAAAATTCAAATTATTTATGCTGATGAGGATGATGATGGTTTTCTTGCCACTCCATTCACTCACGAACACACCTTTTACAAAAAAGTCTAGCTATGAGAAGAAGAGTAAAATCACTTGATGATGTCCGTTTCGATGACTCTTCAAAAATCACAATCGATGAATCAATTGATTGGAATTTCGTGACATCATTGAAAAAGATAATGAAAAATGGACATTGCACTATACTAAAAGGCAGTAGCCGCCTATTAATTATATTCACTCGAAGTGTATTCATTATTATGCAAATGAATACTCATTCTCATAGCTTCATTTGTCTCTCTTTTGCTCTTTGTAATTTCGTAACTTACCAGGTCATTTTAATTGCGAGCATAACTGTGTCACTAAACAATTGGACACCTCTTTTTTGCATAATTCTCTATTAAAGTCATGAGAAGAATGTTTAAATGCGCAATGTTGATGACTTTGAAGACGTCAGACATGATAATTTAAATAATTAAAAACATGAAATAGCTTTAGCGAAGAGAATTGAGAGATGAGACATCAAGGTCATCTTTTAGTCACATGATAAATCGTCATTAATCTTTCTCTAGCATTCATTTATCTTTTCCATTTAAATCTTCCCTCATTTCAATGAGATATTCATCCTAAAAATTTGTTATTTCTGAATGTTTACAATGTGATAATTAATAGCTGCATGATTGAATAATTTTTTGATTCGAGTTTATTTGTTTTTGACCCTCATGAAATGCGGTAGCAATGAATACCTTGTATCAATTACTCTCTTTCTCACCTAAACCTCATTTGCAAATTTTTTGCATGTTTAAAAAAATATGAGGGTGGAAAATTACCGATGAAAATTCAATTATCATATGTTTGAGAAAATTTTCATTTAATCAAGGGTCGACAACGATAAAAAAGGGATTTTGATTCACTTTGATGTGCTAAAAATAAACAAGTGAATTGTGTAATCATGGAGATATTCATAATAATATAACACTGAGCATGAAAGCGAGTGAACAAATGAGAGAACGAGAATCTGTTCATTAAATTGCTTATAATCCAAAAATAAATTGCTTCACATGGTTAAATGTTTGTTAAATGGCAAGCGAATGAAACAGAGAGAAAGAGAAGAATTTTCAGTATGTTTACATGCGATTTTAATTAACCATAGCTGCCTCTTTCACTCGGTTCCGTCAAATTTTCTCTTTTTACTCTTTCGAAATTTTATTATAAATATGATTTTGGATGCATCAGCGAGTACACAAATGAAATTTCTTCATAATTGAGTTATAACAACTGCACGCGCTGGTTAAATTAATGCAATAACTGCCATATGATATGACCAATTTCAATAATTTCCTCACTCTCCACACTTGTGTGTGGTAATTATTCTCCACAAAAAAAGTTTCACTTGTCAGCATCAATCTTTCTCCTTTTCTCTTCACATTTCTCTTTTGATTAAATTGATAATAATTTAAGTCAATTAGAGTGACAATTGTTTTTACACGCTCATCATATTGTTGGATCAAAATGGAATGTGAAGAATCGTGATTATTCACACATTACATACACACAATAAAAATTTGAGGTGTTAAATTTCCGCTTAATAATAAAAAATTTGATGACTAACCAAACTGGGCTTTTCTGCAATTTCATCGTCATCATCATGTTCATGATTACTGAAACTTAAGTAGCAGATATTTGAAGAAGACACACAGCAGCTGCTGCTGTAAAATTTATTACATGGGAATGCAATTCTCGTTCATGCTCTTTGGGCAATTAGCATAAACATGATTTCTCGTTATAAACTGTCGTACCGGCTTTCATAAAAGAAAGAAAAAGGAAAGATGAATTAGTTAATGCGTCAAAATGTATACTCTTTATGCAAAACACACCGCTAAAGACAATGAAAAAAGAAGATCGAATTTTTATTTTGTGTAAAAGATGAGAAACAGTTGGTCATTTGTTTTCAACCCACCTATTTTCATCATATTATTTATTATTAAAGAATCCAATATTCCAAGTACGATGAATAGTGAAAGTAATCAGTAGGTCGTTTTTTATAAAAATATGAATAAATGAATTTTCCATTAGATGGACTTCCTTTGTATATTCAAGCCCTGATCTATAATTAAACATGATAAAAAAAAACTTTGATCTTTCCTGCATTAAATGAATAAAAATCTGATTATTATTGATTAACAACAAACATAACAAATAATGACACATATCCCTCCGCACATACACTATTATAACTTAAATTTTTTTGAAATTCAATGCCTTTCATTTCATGTAGGCAAACGCGTATATGTTTTTACCGGTTAAGCTTCTTCTTCTTACATGTATGCTTTATATTTTATGCCTCTAAGTGAAATAAAGTCTTTTTCGCGATTCTTCATTCATTGCCTGCTGTTACTAACGTCTCTTTGGTTATTGCTACTAACGGTGTCTTTTTCTTCTTTTGATTCTTTCTCTCTCTTCAATTTTGCTTTTTTTCGTAAGCAATAGACAAAAGAGAAATAATAAAAATTGTTGTGCTTTTTTGAAGATAATAAGAAAACAAAGAGTCATGACTTTTTTTATCTTTAATCAACATTTACAAGTGAATTTCTTTTTTTTTAACCATATGTTTTACATCAAAAATTTTTAATTTTTACAAGATGAATGATAGAAAATGTACACGTGTTAGAAGAAGAAACAGAGAGCTACCGAAGTTCTAAGAATTTCATTGTATTTAATTAAAAATATCTGTATTTATTTGTCTGAACTCAAAATGCACATTCAAATGTGGCAATTAATACTTGCATATGTCTTGCAACTGAATGTATGTGCTGGAAAGATAAATATTTGAACTGGTAAAATCCAAACAATTGAATTATCACTCATTCACTTACTCATTCGAATGAATCATATAATTTATGAGGAATTGGATTTCCTATGTCGAAACAAAAATAGTGCCCATATAAAGAAAGTCAATGCATAAATGTGCACTCTATATTAAATATCAATAATATATGCCCACTAGCAAATGCTACAATAATCCTGCAATTTCATACATATGTTCACGTCATTCATCTCCCTTCGAGACATTGAATCGTGTTCATGGCAACAAACAAAAGCAACATCAGCAGCAACTACACTTAAAATCAAATGAAATTATTATTGAAAGAAATTTATTTTTAGCCTTGGAGTTATTTGCTTACTAACTAGCGCATTTCAACATAAACTTTCCGCTCAAATCAACTTCTTCACTTCATTCACTCGTATTATGATATTTGAGAAGAGAAAAAAATTTTTCGTGCGTTCTTATCGTTTCCCTCCGAACAAAAGTAAACAATGCGCAATCGTTCGTTCACTAAAATTTTTTATAAATATTTCATTTTAAAAAAATGTAAACATTCAGTAAAAATGTATGATATTTTTTTCTGCAATGCATAGCATATCAACGTATAAATTTATATGGAGAATAGTTCAGTGTCAAAGTCTACTACACATAATCGCCATTTGCAATCATATCACATTTGTCTTCCTTTTTGATATGTGATGTGCAAATATTAAGAGAGTGAAGAGGATGATAAATATCAATGATAGTTTCGAAGTGATAAAGCAGACGATGTATGTGTCTAACTTCATTCAACAATGCATTGTTATAAATGCAATTTAGGGTGTGCATCATGATGAAAAGAAAGAAGAATTAATTTTTGCCGGTTTTTTAAAATTTTTCGTTCACTACTTTGTGAAATCGTTTTAATGATAAATTAAACATTCATTTTTGCTTGAGGGTGACATTGAAAATAGGAAATAAGTTCATATTCATATAAAAAGTAAAATATCAATGATTTACGATCGACCATAAAAAATATGAAAAGATGACTTGAGTACTATAGTACTATAGAGAAAAAGCTGTCACAATTTGAGTCTGTCTCTCTGTTGACATTAATTTATTTATTTACTCTCCGTTTATGAAAGCATCATTGACATTTCGAGAAAAATTTGTGTCTGCCATTTCTTGACGAAGCTAGCTTGAATTACTAACAAAGTCTACACAAAGACAGCGCTTGTAATCTTCCACAACAATTGAAAATTAATCTAGAACTGTGATTATCTAGATAATAAAATTGCATGTCATGGGTGAGTTTCGAACCTGTTACCACTAGCATGTCACACTTTGCACACAAGTGTCTTGATGATTGAACCATGAGGTCATTAAAGAACCACAATAAAATAATACAGAAAATGCTTTAATAAGCATCATGTATAGAGTTAATTAGTTAAAGAAATTCTCTCTTACAGTTTGTGTCAAGGACAGTTTAATTAACACATTGAAAATTTAAAAAGACTGAAGCGAGAGATTCGAAGTAGTTGAGGGTTATCTGAATAAATGAACAAATTACTGCTGCAAAAACAATCGATAATTAGTCATTTTATCAACAACAAGCGAAAGAATTTATTTGTTACAGAGTGAATAAATAACTGTAAATATAAATAATCGTGCATTCTTTATCAAATATTCAGTTTCTTTTGTAAAACGAAACATATGACGACAAAACAATTTACTTTAAGTGAATTTCACTTGAAAATTATTGCAAAAAAGAATCATAAATCATAATAATCAACAACTACGCCTTATTTCAAAATAATGTAATTAAAATATTTTATCTACTTCCATGGCATTGCTTAGTATTTAAAAAAGTCTTAATTTACTGCCAGCGGATACTTGAAAATTACCTCAAAGAATTGATTTTTTCTGCAGTATAATTGCAAATAAATGCTGGTCGTAAATTTTATTTCTTTTAATGCGACTTATCCTTGAGACACAACTTGCCGATATTGATGATGTTCTGTCAATTTTTTGCACAGCCTAATAAATGTTTACATCGTATGGCCTTTTGTGGCAATCCCTTTTTTAACCTTGCTTGAACTAAGTAAAATCATCATCTTGTGGACAAGCTCAACACATTAATGGACTTCCGTCATTAAAGTCGTCCCACCACATTTTTTTTATTCATGTAACCATATTGCTATAAATTCTCAAGCCACCTTGTTAAGTTGAAAGGTTCTTTATTCGAATTTAGATTTTATTATAAAATAATTTGGTTTATAAATTAAACAGCGGGTCTCGTTAAGCCATTTTCTGTCATTCAAAAGTCATGACAGCTAAAATTTTTAATTATCTATATTTCACTGAAATTTTACAATAATATAATGGTAATGCATTGTAAGGCATTTAAATTTCAATCAAAAATTAATAACTACAATGTACTATACTTGCTTATTTATAACACATAAGTAAAATGCTCTTTAAATTTTAAACCAACTGTCTAGCATTACAAGCAGGTATACTTTCCGTTAAAAAAACCTATGGTTCTTTCAACTTGAACATTTTTGAGTTCAATATTCTTTTAAAGTAGATCTCATAATCCAATTAGTGAATTCAATAGTATTTTAAAGAACATAATCGCTTTCACTCTATGTAGCCAAATTGTCTATTAATTATATCTAACAGTGAATCATATTTGAAATATTCATAACATATATGACTAGTTCTTATTTTGAATGAGTGTTTACTTTATCTTTTATGATTACTCAAAAATATTCCATTCTTCTTCTTTTTTCTTTATTTCATATTCATTACAACCCCTCTACTTCATAAAAATATTTTTAATGGAAAATTTGCTGCATTTTCATCAACACCATGTGCATCCCATACTTTTTTTATTAATGTCTAGTACTCATAAAAATAAGAGAATAAACACAAAACCGTCAATTGATCCTGAATAGATAAAGTGCCAAAAAATTTTATTGCAGGCAGACAGGCATGCTATAATATGTGAATGGAAACCAATCCTGTTGTAAATCTGCTTTATATTACTCAAATAACCATCATCTGTTTGTTGTTGTTCTATCGCTTTATAAAAGAATCAAGCACTTGAGTTAAAATTATGGGGGTGTGAAATAATGTAAGGGGCATGAGATCAGAACAATAATAATAATCACAGCAGTAGTAATGAATTGCTATTTGGAAATAATTGCTAGTATGACAAATTTCCGTAACATGAAAGAAGGTCCGATGAACTCACCGAATATAATGAGAACTTACCTTAAACACACGCGTAAAAAATTCTTCTGGAATAGAATGGAATGAATAATTTCGTTCATTGATGTAGGAAACAAAAAAGGCTAGTTAGAAAATAACAGTGCCGCTAGTTGTAAATTTGTTTAAGAATGATTTAAAAGATTCATCCAACCACATAACCAGATGGCTTGGTATCTCTCTGTTGATACTGCAATAATCTAATTGGAATTTTCTTTCAATAACTGTTTTCTTTTTATTCTATATATGTTCTATCGCTTAAAATCAAATTAATTTCCATTACTAGTCGAAAGAGCGGTTATTTTTTATGTAAATGAAATTAGAATAAAACTGGTTGAAAATTTTCGGTAAATTCTCCATAAAATAAATATCCGCTTGAAAACCATATTTAGTCACGAATCATTGAACGTGCATATATGCATAAAGGTCGCTCACTTTAACCTTCTAATTGCGAATGCTCTAAATACTGCTGACTGCAACATGTTAAGTGTTAAAAAATTTATCCATGTGTTGTTTGCATGATATTTCTTTTACGATAAGCTCCTTCACTCATTCACTCACATACACACTTGTTTCCTCAATCAACTGAATACACAAATAAATTAGATTTACAACTAACTTAATCCAATTCTGCAAGTTGCAATAAGATTAAATAACAAGTTTCGCAATAATCTATAAATTGCTTACAAACATTTGCTTCATTTACAATTGTATGTGGTCAATAGTGCTTGTAAAAGATGAATAAGTCTCAGGAGAGATATTTAATTTGAAGTATAAAATCTTTAGTCTGCATTCATTCGCATCTCTAACACAATACTATTGCGTGAAAGTATCATTAATCGAATTTTAAATGCATAATTGGTCGGTAAGTGAGTGAATGTGTTATCCATGATTGAGTTTTTTCAAAAACTCGGTTCATTATTGTTAAGTCACATGACCGAGTACGAGTGTATTTCTTCTATCCATTACGAATGTAAAGTACACTAAACTTTCTCTCTCGTACGCTATTGATATTGCCGCAACTGACACTTGACTTAATCTAATTTCACTCAATGAATTTTAATCAAGAAAAGATGGTAGCAGATGATGTTATACAACATTTTACACTACCTAATCAATCTCACATATGTATAAAGAAAAATAAATTTACATACACATTTTTTCTTCTTCCTTAAGCTATTGTTTCTTATTATGATGATGAAAATTTAGTGATTATTATGTGCAAGCTAAAAAATGTCAGTTTCTCATGTTAAAAAATATTTTTCTAATCATCTAATCTAAATTTGCATTTTGTTTTCTACTGACTTGCATTCCGTGCATGAAGGAGAGAAAAGAAATATTTGCGCGTCTTATGCGGTGCAATGTTGTGAATAAATAATTAAATACCTAAGATGCTCTCACTCTCTCGTAATACTTTCTTTTATGATGTGCCTAAACGCTTATTTGAAGCTCTCTTTTCTTCATTCAATGCACGGAAACTACTACTCAGTACTGTAGTGCATATTACATGTAGGCATATAGACAGTACAACTCTTTTGAAATAATGTATAAATGCGTTTTGTTACATTTTAATGCCCAGTTGGACAATAAACACTTTCGAAAGAAGTAAAAAGAGTTTTCTAATCTATTGATGATGATCTGCCTGATGTGAGTGGGCCCTCAAGCGAAGACACATTTCACCTTTACAAAACAATGAAAACTCATTTATTAACTTCTCTAATTATCATCATTATTACAAACTGATAGCATTCAACGCCCTATGATTTGATTTGATGATTTTTTTAGAAATCTTTCATGCATTCATATGGTTCATAAATTGAGGGTACTACAAAGATCAAATCAATTACTTAATACTTACTTTATAATCGAATCAGAGGAGTGAAGAAAAAAATTGTTTAATATGCACATAACATAAAATTATGCAATGTGTATACACAAAATCTCAACTTGGAAAGAAGAAATTTTCTCATCATATCAAAGCGGTAGCAATAGAAAAATGTTTTTATCTTTATAACGGAAATAATTATTGTTTGTGTGAATTTTAACCCTCACTTGTTGCTCTTTACTTCTTCTAATCTAAAGCAATGCGTTTAAACAGGAAAATTACTGAATTTGACAATTTTTCTCTCTTTGAAATTAATTTAATACTCCTCCATGAGATGACCACACATTCGAAAAAATCATTTCACGGAACTTTAAAAAAGAGATCACGGTGTGAGGAATTTAAAAATGCCTCGACTCAATTGGAAGCAGTTCATGACTTGCATTAATTTACTCATAAAATTTTGTAACTCTTTGTCTGACTTTCCTTTCTCAAAAATACTGGCCAATTGGTAAAGAGATTCCAATTGCATTTTTATTACAATTTAAAGAGCGTTTTTCTTCTTTATTTATTTGTTAAAATTCATTGCATAATATCCAGGTTGTTGTAGCTTATGCGAGCATCGTGACTTCATGACGAGAGTTTTAAAGAAAGGTTTTTGATTCATTACAAAAAAGCAAATACCATCAATATTCCGGTCAAATAAATTGCGAAACAACTTGTACATGTTTTTTTTTTTTGTTATAATTAGAGAGATCATAAATGTCTTTATAAATATACAAAAATGGACACGCGAATCATAGGAATTCAAAAGTCGATCTTCGAAAGGAGATATTGCCAAACATTGGTAAATTAACAAAGAAAAACATGCCGTTAAGATTTATATTTGACTATAAAACGAGAAAGGCAAAAAACATGAACGTAAAAAGAAGTTTGCATGCATGATTTATCAAATTTTTATCTAATATTTCTTCGCTTTTGGCTTAATTAAAAGTAAGTTTACATTGTGAGAAAACAGAAGCAGCATTGAGATGATTTATGATCTTCTGCGAATTCTTTTTTTTTGGCAAAGTAAGTGAAATTTCTTTATTATAAAAAGATTGACTTAATCAAATTGTTTAAGTGTGTGATCTATTAATAGATAAAGAATAGTCTACCTAGTTTTCTAATACAATAAAAGCGATGATTGATTGTCATTAATTATGAGCTTAATGAGATCTTTTTAATTTTAATTTTCTTTTAAACACTTTTCGCTAATTAGACCAATTTGAATAAAACTCTCTAGTTGTCTCACTGCTTAATTGTGGCCATCATGAGAAATTCTCTCCAACATAAAAGCCCAAACATTTTCCATTTTTCTTTCTTTCTTTCTCGCACTACTGAATGTTTAGTAATATTTTGTAATTTAAAGCATGTACTTTGCTAACTGCATAAATTTCAAATTCTAATTAAAACTCTTTTCTATTATGTTTTTCTCAACTCATTTCACTTTTCTTTTCTACAAAGTCTCTCACTTTTAGTCATTCGTTTCCTGATTTCCCACTGAATTCATCTCTTTTGAACAGTCGCCAAAATGGAAAGTGTTTATATGATTGACGGAGAATACGGGCGAAAAATATTCATTATGAGTTGCAAACAATTGAGCTCCTTCCTTTATTTATAAGTACACTGTAGAATATTTAATTAAATCATTAATTATTGATGAGTCACACTTAAAATAATTTTTTATAAAGAGACGCAATAATATTCATGAGATCATTTTGCGAAAATAATTGAGTTTAATAAACGATTCAAGTACTAACAGCAGAGCTGAGCGGTGCAATATTGAATAATATGAAAGTTGTTGATGAAGATGATGAGTTGAGAAATATGTTTAGATTTTCACTAAAATGAGAGCGGTTGTTTTATTAATAGACGCCACGATCTTCATCATTGCTAAGCACTTGCCTGTCAAGGTCTTCAACTACATCTCATTAAAATCTGACTGCGCTAAAATTAAGTTTCTTGGTGGTGTATAAAATGTTGCACCTGTAGCAAAAAACACTTTTAGGAAGCCAAATCAGTGCTGTTTATGAGAGTCATTGAGATTGACTTTGAAACTTGCTAATGAAGAGTAGAAGAAAAAGAAAATTTATGGAAATAGTCATCATAAAATGAACCCATCGTTATTGTATAGTGACAAAGATTTTGTAAAATGCAAATTCACTTTTGTAGTAATTTCACAAAAAGTCGGCAGCGTATTATGCAATATAATTTCAGTTTAAAACTCTAAAGCGCAAAAAAATGAATAATTCATGCACAAAGTGCGTATGCTAGCGCACATAAACGGTCTTCAATAAATTGTCAGAGTAAACATAGTATTTTAGCCCATGAAATAAAGTGCACAACATGGTGCATTATATCAAATCGAAAAGTATAGTGTTTTGCACATCGTGAGTCGCTCTTTCTTTCCATTTTTCTGCCGCCAATTAAATTAGGTTTTCAAGGCATGTATTTTGTCATTCACTTTGCAAAAAAATCATGAGCATGACTTTTTTCATTGAACTTTAAAGTTATAAAATAAACATCAAAGATAGAAAATTTTTATAGCTGCAAATTGAGATGTTAATAGACTTTTTTCATTTACGCAATTTGAATTACTTCGCACTCAATGATTACTTCTTCTTAGCTCATAGAGCACTAGAGCACATTCACACGTTGTAATGGGTTGTAATGAAGTCATGGCAACCGTCACTACAAAAAAAGTGTCACAGACAACAAAATTACTGAAATTACTCTGTGAAAACAACTTTTTCATACTGAATTTGAATGTTGAAACTGGTCAGTTAAATTTAAAGTCTTTTTTATCATTCTCTTTTAATTTGGTGACATTTTCTACGTGAAGCGAGAAAACCTTCGATCGACCAATTTTGACGACGACAAAGAGTTGTACATAATCCAATTAAGCGTAAAGTCGTGGGATTTTTTTCCCATTCAGTTGCAGCTCTCTAATACAGTTGGATGTCATTAAACTTACAGAGAATGCACTTTATTAGTAAAGTGTTTTACTTACAGTAGCCGATGCGTCATACATTAACTAGTTTGCTAAATAGAGCGGAACACTGATCAGCATGTGTGTGGTTTGTTATTTTTTGCAAAAAGCAGTGCGTCACACGTAGATTTCTATGAATTGAATAAAATAAACTGTTTTAAATCGCAAAAACTTAATATTTTTAAACGATAATAAAAAAATATCAAAAATGATGTAAAGAAGGAAATCAGGCCTTGGCGCCTTTCGTAATCATTTCAATAACGTTAAAATATGAAATGAAAATCAATATCAATAAGAGAAATCTTAATGGACAGTTTTGCGTTTATTTATAATCCCATATTGTCGAATTTTGAATAAGACGAGAGTGTTAGAAAATTTTTTTTTCAAATCAAACAAAAAACGATTAAAGAAATATTTAAGAAAATAAAAATTCAAATGACCTTGATCGTGATCGAAAAGAAAAATGAGCAGCAGCATCAGCTGAATACCAATAAGCTGAAATATCCAGAATTCGTTAAAGAACCTTTTATAATTTTCAAGAGCTTTGTTGCCAATTTTTTTTATTCATCATCAAAACGATCATTCTCGATAGCACTCGCAGCACAACTTAATACATTTTTGGCTGTACACAATGACATCATCAAAAAACACAGAGAGATGTAAATTGAAGACGCAAAGGAATTAACGAACTTTCTTGCTTGCTTGCCATATAGCGACATTTGCAAATAATAACATACTGTCTTCATCTGGATAGTGACACGAGAAATGAATTGCCAAAAAAAATTATACGTTTTACGCGGGATTAATGAACGCGTTTGCTCTCAATTGTGTATGAGAAGAAAAGAAAGAAGCGAAAAAAGTCTGTCTAGGCATTCAAGTGCTAATTTTGTGAAACTGATATAGTGTTGAGATAAACAATTTATAATAAAAAAGTCTGCTCAATGTCAACAGTTGTTCCGACAGTTTTCTTCCACCTATCTAGAAATCTTATTTTCTCTCATTGTTGTTGTAAATCAGCCAAAATGTAATGAAAATGAAAATATTTTTTTTTCTTTTCGCGCCATGATCATCAACTTAATAATGTTAAGTGTCGGAAATTTCGTTTGAAATGTCATAAAAATAAATACATTTTTATAATGAATGAAGAATGATTATATTCTGTTACAATATGAAATCAATTAAATAATTTTTGAATGAGTGATTTATATTTACATCTCGGCCACATAATAATAAATAGTGGGAAAATATTTCTCAACCAGATATGGAATAAAATAGTTTATTGTGAAACACGCGACAACGATTTTTATTTCACACAAAAAGTATTTGATTTTGTGGTTTCCATTTGATGACTATCACATTCAAGGTTTATTTTGATATTATTCACATCCTTTTAAAGAAAAATGATAAAAAATATATGATTATGATTAGATTATGACTAATAATTTCTTTTTATCATAGGATCAATTTGGGAATATAGCAGCACACACATTAAAGGGAATCGAATTTCTTGACAAGTATGGAAACTTTGTGAAAGATCGCTGTGCCATTGAATTCGAATATGCATCAAAATTGAGGTATGATGACGAAGATATAAACATATTAGCCCACTTGTATTGAACGATCAAATTTCAACCTAACCAATCCCTCGATAATCTTTTTTTTATTCAAAATTCCTCTCTAATTTTACTTTTTTGCTCTAATATAATTTGTATAAAATTATCATATTTTATCACTCTTGTCTTTTTCTTAAACTCCATTCACTTATTTTTTTATGCAAATTAACGGCTATCAATAAAAATATTCAACAATTTTCATTACACTTTATTCTCTCAAAAACTTTTTATGATCGAAAATTGAGATCATGCTCTTGAATTTTTCTTTATTATTTTCTTTGCCATTGCCATGTTGTTTAGTAATTCAAAAAAAACATACAGATTGATAGTAAGAAGGTGGAGATGATAGACCTTCAAAACATTTTTTTTCTGTCTTTTTATGATATAGAGGAATGCATAACTCATTCAATTCATATATAATTGTTGTTATAGCGGGTGTCTATTCATTTAGTAGGAGGTTTCTGTCTGTACAAAACTTCAGTTTTATTTTTTCAAGTACTCGTCTGATCGCATAATTTGTTCTCTCCATTTCCGATATCAATTTAAACAAGAAAAATAAAGCGTAGTCTTGAAAATAAAGAAATTCTTTTTATCTTCTACGTAATTCCTCGTAATAATAATAATAATAATAATCAAGTAAAGTTCAGTCGAGTCAATTTCTTAGCGTACGTGCATGAATTGTAAGAGAATGTTTTTAATTTAATTAAGAAAATTTGCTTATGTTTTCTTCTCTACAATCTACTCTACTTTCTGTGGGTGTATGACGATCTTTTGAATCATTGAAAATTGTTCCATTTAATATGCAATTGTCAATTGTTAGCAAATTGATTTAATTTTGTCGTCATGTAAAAATGATTAATTCTTTTTCTTAACGTTTAGAAGCATTGTCAAATGAATCAGGAAATGAATTCAATGCAAGAGATACATTAAAACAAAAAATAAAACTTCATAAATCATGATGATTGTTGTTGCTTCACTGGTATAAAACTTGCATTTTTATATATGAATTTTCATTTGTTCATCACACGGAAAGAAAAATTCTCCATTTTACTCGTTCACTTGCACGAAGCTTATTGCAAATACACAACAGAAACAATGACTTTCTTCATTTCATTCAAAACAAATTCCAAAGTGAGAGGAAAAAGTTTTTTCTTTTTTTTTTTATAATGAAATAAAAAAGATAATGAAATTTTCATAACTTAAAAAATAGTTTTTTAACTCATACTGAGAGTTTGAATCGTAGAACATAGAGAGGAATAAGAAAAATATATAGATCTGGGTCATTTTGAAAGCAAAAAATTGTATGTAATTAATAATAAACGACAACGTACGATTGCCTACAATCTTGATTATGATGACGATGTAAAAAATCCTACTTTTTTATAGTCGAGAAATGATAGTGAAAATAAAATGACATTGTAATCAAACATTATGCAGGTTGTTGCTTTTCTATATAAAGAAGTTTATTCACATCTAGAGGTTAATAATTACCAACTTCATGCTCTTGATGTGATCAATTTTGTGGTCACATAATTGACCAAAGTATAAAATTAAAAAAAACTAACATTCTGTTGGTTTTAATGTGTTGATCATTTGCCGGTTAGATTTTAATCATTTTACAGTTTATTTCCTTTAAAATAAAATTGCTCTGCCAAAAAATTACTTTTCTTCAAGTTTTGATTTTGTACAGAAATAACTTTAAAATTGTTTTGTTTTTTGAGAATAAACGATAAAATTATGTGATAAAATATGAAGATGATTTGACTCTAACTTAAAAAGGCGTTTTAGCAAGGCCACATCGAAAAAGACGAGGTGCTAGAGTGGTTAATAGGTTGGACTGCTATGTTTTCAAAAAGTAGAAATCCAATGGGCTCTGCCCGCATGGGTTCGAATCCCATCCTCGTCGAATATTTTTTTTGCTTCGAAAACTAATGGTTTTTGTTTAAATATTTTTTAATTTAATTTTTTATTTTATTTTTAGACGACTCGCAAAGAATTATCAACCAAAAGGAAAGAAAGGAGATGACGAAGATAATGAGTAAGTATTGTTTATTATGTGAACCTTACAAATGTTATGAAACATTTTTAAAATGAAACAAAAATTTTATCAGATTTATTTCAAAGTGTTTCAGAAATATTTTAGAAAATGGAACTAATTTTTTTTCTCTTTCACTTTCAGATTCACATCACATCAAGCATTCAAAAGTGTGCTCAAAGAAACAAATGATTTAGCTGGGCAGCGAGAAGTTGTAGCAGAAAATCTTCAATCGCAAGTCATTGCTGGTATTAATCTACTTTCAAAAACGCTGCGTGAAGAAAGAAAAAAGAGTCTTCAAGAAGGCACAGATCTCCAACAGAATTTAACAGCTCAATTGGCTGCACTCGATCGAGCAAAAAAGAATTATGAAAAGGCTTATCGTGAGGCGGAAAAGGCAGTAGAAAATTATCAAAAAGCAGACGCAGATTTTAATCTTAGTCGAGCGGAAGTAGAAAAACAGCGACATAATATGACATTTAAATGTGCTCAATCAGATGATGCCAAAAATGAATATGCCAATCAATTACAGAAGTCAAATAAACTTCAATATTCACATTTTCACACATCATTACCTGCGGTATTTAATAAATTACAAGAATTAGACGAGAAACGGACGCAAGGACTAAAAGAGTTCATTAAACAAGCGGCTGAAGTTGAATCACAAGTCGCACCAATTATTGCACGATGCCTTGAAGGTATAGTGCGAGCATCAGAATCAATAAAAGAAAAGGAAGATTCAATAAAAGTGATAGAAAGGTATGGTATTTTATAAATTATTATCTAAGGAGTACATTTTAAATAAAATTATTAAATTTTAGATATCAATCAGGGTTTCAACCACCAAACGATATTCCGTTTGAAGATCTTTCCAAAGCAGATAACGAGTCATCACACAATTCACAAATTAATTATGCCATGAATAATAATGCAACGATGAAAGGAACAATCGGTGGTAAAGGACTTAAAAAGCGTGTAGGAATATTCAACATTTTTAGTAGCAATAAAGTAAGTAAATTTTTACTTTTTAAATTCTTTTTTGTAAATTGAAATTTCATATTTAATCAAATTTATTCTTCTATTTTCTCTATTTCTTCCTCAAATCAAAATTCAATCACATTGTTGTAAATAATTTCCCTTCATATTATCTTCTAAAATTATATTTATAAAAATACCTTGTAAATTATGGTGATGGTGTCATTTTGCTATATTTATTGCCTACACACATATATATAAACAAAAAACACCAAATCAACTTCTACTTACTATTCTCGTAAGTATCATTGATGTGAAAAGTCAAAATTTTGTCCTTTTAAAAAATTGCTTTAACCATCACATTTTCCCACAACTGCCATAATTTATCATAAACATCACATCCAAAGCTATAGCTTAATTGACACTACCTCTATTGCTACTTTAATTAAAATTTATCATTATAAAATTTCAATGTTGTAAAAATATGGAAACCAAGCATGATTTAAATGTTAATTTTTATTATTTCTTAAGCAAACAAATTTGGATAAAATTTAAAATGTAAAAAACTATTTGTCTATAATTTTCATTATATAATTTCCATCTAAATGAAAATTGTCTTCAATATAATTTCCTCTAAATGTCAAAAAAAGTTTATACACTTTGAAACCTACAAAATTTGCACAAAATCATTTATCGCTTTTAATTTTCATCTCATATTGCTTAGCAAGGCTGGGACACTTAATTTATTTATAAATATTTATAAATAAATTAAGTGTCCCAGCCTTGTTGCTTACTTTCACTTCTTTTTGCCATAAACACTTGTAAAAACATACACGAAAAAATTATTAATGTCTGTAATGCAAATTATATTTCTAAATCAACGAATTACTGATTATCTCTTCTAATTTTTTGCTCTTCTTTCTCACTTTACTCAAAAATATTCAAATTTTACTTATACAGAAGCTACTCGAAGCCTGCATAACAGTAAAGGTGAATAGAAAATTCTAGACAAGATGATGAACAAAATTTGCTTTCGTGTTTTATTTTGTAATTGTCCTGGATTTTCTGTTTTTCTCTTTTCGTTGTAGTTTATTTTTTGCACGCAATTTCTTAAAAGTTTGCTTGTATGTTCTTTACTTTCACGTTTATAAAGACCAAATGAGAAAACCTTTCAAGATATTGAATTTTTACTCATTAATCATTTTTAACGCACTGGAATATTTGGTTTTATGTGTTTTGTTTGATCATTTTCTTTATGTTTGGTGTTGTAATTATTATTAGAATGTGAGACATTTGTATGTTTAAATTGACACTTGAATCAACAAAGAAAACTGTTTGATTGTTACTAAATAAATTGACAAATTTCATATTGAAACAAATGATTCAGTTAATTCATGAGAAATTATAGTCACATAAATAAATATATGATTCTTATTATTTTCATGGAATGAATCATTTTCTTTATAAATTATTTGACACTTTGTGAATACTACAAAATCAAAAATTTATATCAAAAAATTTTCACAGTTGCTTAATATTGCAATTCATAAAAATAATATTCACTAACAGCTGTCTTAACATTAATTCTATTTCTTTGTAGTAATTTTTTTTTTGAAATTTTGTGAATTTTTTTCTGTCATTTTTAATTTTAAAAAGTCAGAATTCTTATCAAAAAACATTTTTTGTAAATTTTTAAAATAGAATACGATAACTGCTGATGGAATGAAGGATGATTTCAGTGATTTACCACCATCACAACGAAGAAAAAAATTAATATCAAGAATTCAAGAAATTCAACAGAAAATTCAGCAAGAGCAAGGTGCAAGAGATGGCCTGATAAAAATGAAAGGCGTTTATGAAAGCAATGCACTACTTGGTGATCCACAAACAGTTCAGGGAGAATTAAAAGAATGCGAACATAAACTTGAAAAACTCAAAAATGAACTGAGAAAATATCAAATTTTATTGGAAGAAGTGAAAAGTCAAACTGCAAGTCAACATAGTCCACAAACAAATAGAAATACACATCATCAAAATGGAAGTCATGGAAATCACAGAATGTCACGGTAAGTTATGTTAATTATTTTTTAATAGCTTAATTTTGTGCTTAATTCATTGCTCCCCTTTCCACCCATCATGAAGTATTTTAAATATAAAATTGCGCAATAATCTGGAACTGCAATAACTCACAAAATATCCATGAAAAATTTTCTCCCTCTTTCATTTTAACAATTTATTGAAAATATCATTAAAAACTCCCCCTTTTAAACAAATAAAAATTAATAATAATTTTATAGACATTCCAATGGTAGCAATGAGGATGGTGGTGACGATGCGGTTGATGATGCCCGCAGTTTGAGCAGGTCAGCATCAGAGAATAATGTCAATCAGCAAAATGGTGCACAAAATGGGCTAAATAATAACAATGAAAATAACAATAACGGGTACATTTTTCCTATCTCAAGAAATTTCAAATTTTTTGCTCTCTTTAGTTTTTTTGGAAGAAAAAAATTCTAACGTTTTTTGGCTTCAAAAATTTACATTTTAATTTGACTTTGAAAGAAGAAATATTTTACTACTTATGAGATATGAAAATTCCTTACGATTGTTTTTAGGATTTTTGCTTTTTAATTTTTCCCTCTTAAAGTCACTTAATGTTCATAAAACATTGCTTTATTAGCATTGAACTTAATGTGGCTAAATTAATTGAATAACAATTTGACATTCGAAATTCAGTGAAGTTTCTTGCGCAATCCTTTTGATAAAATTTTCATAAACAAACGCTTTATGCAAAACTCAATGTTTAATTCACAAAATTTGCAAATTGTTACTTTAATGTGTTTATGATAACAAGAAATTACAATATTAATCAAAAATTGATCACTTCACTGCTTTCTCGATGTTGTAATTTTTTTATTACTTTAGCTCAAGCCAAATAAATTGACAAATTTGGCTTAATTAAACATAAACTTGTAAAGAGTAAATTATTTCTAGCTTTTACAATAATATTATTTTTAAATATTTTGCACATTTGGTAGCACATTAGACTGAAAATTTATTAATTGCATGACTATTTTTTGATTGATTTGTTTAAAACAAAATTTTTTATTCTTTATTTAATCTTAATAAAATTTTTCTTTTGTATTTCAAAAATCAAGCAGTAGTTCGGCAAGTCCCGAGTCAGGACTTGGCACATCACACTCATCATTACCGGGCTCTGGTCAAGGAAGTACGAATGATCATCATATAAATGATGATATGTATTATGATACAGATCCATTACCACCGCTTGGAACTTGTAAAGCATTATATCCATTTGATGGTGAGAATTAAAAATCATTTATACTTGAAATATTAAATTTTAAATTTTATCAATAACAACAAGTGAAGGCAGTATTCCAATGGCAGAAGGAGAAGAACTTCATGTGATAGAACTTGATCAAGGAGATGGTTGGACGAGAGTACGAAGAATGGCTAATGGAAATTTGATGGAAGAAGGGTTTGTTCCAACAAGTTATATTGAAAGCACTCTGTATGCGTAGGTAAGAAATTTTGATACTTATTTAATTTTTCAATTCTTATAATTTCTTTTTTCTATTTAGAGTGTAAAATTTTTATAAGTTTTCAATTTCTTGCATCAAAAAAATGATTAGAATTTACAAGCAAAAACTTTCTTCATTCATCATTCATGATTATCACATAAAATGATGCTCAGATGACTTTGAATTACGCAATCTTAATGGAAGATTTATTCATAATCGTTGAACGTTGCTCATATATGCACAGGTAGTGAAATTTGAATGATATTTAAAAGAATTTTTTTGATAGAACTTGCGAAAACGTCAAATTTTTTTCCTTAAATTTTTTGACACGAATTGAAATTTTTTTACTCAATTTGGCTTTAAAGTGTTCAAATGTTTTTGCTTGTGAACACTAGTTGTAAAACTGCCTCAATATAACATTTTATCTTACATACCTAAAAATTTTCTCATGATTAAGCCATTTTTTAAAACAAATATCAATTTTAGATGCATTTTTCATTTTGATGTAAAATACAAACAATAAAAATAAAAATTAAAGAGCAACATAATGCAATTATTAATGTAAACCATATTAAAAATTGAGAAAAAAAATAGTTGAAAAGTTTTCCCTTACTCTCTAGCTTAAATACCTACAAAATGCTTTTCCTGCTTGAACAAAAATAAAAATTAGTGAAAAATTGTTGCATTGATAAATCAATGCTTATTTTTAAAAATGTGTAAAAAGAATTCCATTTGAAATAAGAAATTTTGAAAAACTTTAAAATTGGGAAATTTAATTTAAAAGAGAGAAGTTTTGTATTCATCTTATTGGTCATAAATGACTAAAAATATGTAAATAAAATTTCATTTCAAATGTGATCAAACTAGGGAAAAAAAGATTTAAAGATTTAAAAAGTTTCTTATTTCAAATGAAAAATAGAAAAAGAGAAATATTTTGAATAATTAGTGAAAAAAGAATGTAATCAGAATATTTTTCTAATAAAATCAATCAATTAATATTTCTGTATCAAAACTTGTATGTAAATAGCTTCAAATATACTCTTTCTTTCCTATTTTCTTTTATCGCTAAATATGCAACAAAATTGATAATCTAAAAATATATATTGTAAATAAATTACTTTTTTTTTAAATTTCGAATAAAAAGAAAATGAAATGAAAAAAAATTAAAATCAACCAATACAATAAAAGAACATTACGTCCAAATTTTTTAATAATCTTCCATCTCTACTTTTCTACTCTTGCAATATATCATTTCGCTTTCACAAAGCTTTCGTGTAATTCTAATCAAATCAAGATAATTTTTTTTAATCATTTAAGTTAAATCATATTAAAATAAAGCATTAATTATGTCATTTTTCGCTTAATACGATTATCATAAGAAAGAACATACATAAAAAAATAAGTATGAGCGAGATAAAGAAGAATTATTTGAATATTTGAGTCAATAAAAAATTGAAAAAGAAAAAATACAAATAAATAAAAATGTATCATAATGGATATTGTAATTTATTAAAGCATGATACACTCATGAAATAAATGAAACAAA
The DNA here is from genome assembly GCA_018290095.1 of Polypedilum vanderplanki. Classification (NCBI taxonomy): domain Eukaryota; kingdom Metazoa; phylum Arthropoda; class Insecta; order Diptera; family Chironomidae; genus Polypedilum; species Polypedilum vanderplanki. Next base: position 14,035,600 of record CM031379.1, read on the forward strand.
AAATGTTATTGGAATTGAATTTATTGTTTTCAAAAACCTAATCATTTTCAGCAATTTAAGTAAATCAAATTTGTTTTTCAAAGAAATGTCATTGTTCCTTTCCGGACGCTAAAAGGCATAAAATTTTATGAGTTTTATGTTAGTTTATAAATTTCATGTAATGATTACAAAATAAAACAAACATTTCATTCACAGAAACCACTTTTGCCTTACAGCTGATAGAAACAACATGATTACATTTTCAGAAATTATTGAACCCAATGAAAATTTGCATTTAATAAGCAATTTTAAACAGGTGAATCGAATTTCAAAGATGCGTGCAAAATAACTAATTTGCATTCTTCTGTTCTTGAGACTTTAATTATTCGTTGACTTACATCACAATTCAAATTTTCATTATTCTTTTATTAATTTACCCAAAAAATTTTTTGCAACACTGTATATTCTGCTATGTGACGAACGATCCTTAATAAACAACGAATTAATTTTGAATGTTTTCTCTCTTTTTCACATTCTTCGTCTTGAAATTAAATTTTTTTACTAAAAAAAGAAAAAAAATTGGTGGGTCATTGAATTTATCATACATCGAACAAGTGCAAAGACGGTAAGGAAGGGAATAATGATAATTGACTTCAAGCAAACTGGAGCATGATTTAAGAATACAAATTTTCAAAAATAAGAACTTTAAATTCAAGAGTAAAAAATTTCATTGAATTTATCGTATGAAAAATTTACTTTAGAATTTTTTCTTCTCATAACAAAGTACTTCAGTATATTTTATCTTGAAATAGCAAAAAATTCAATAAATAAAGAATGCAGTTCAAATGTTTCGTCTTTTCGTATTATTTTTAGCGCATTTTTGGAACAACAATGCAGCTTATATCTTCACTTTGGCTGGCTGGCTGGCTGGGTGTGACAGTGATAACTAGACAAGGGTAAGTCGTAGAGAGGTGGTTGATAGCTTGTTAGAAAGGTCTCGACGTGTAGGTAAGCCATCAAAAGAGTTTCTTTGGGTAAGTGTTGACCCAAGGGTGGTCCACCACATGCACGTCCATCACATGGACCAAAAAAATTTTTTTTTCACCAAAAAGTTATAAAATGTCATGTCAAAAAATTTTTTTAAAAAAATTGACATGTCGCCAAGAAATAGGATTAAAAATATGTGAGATTTCGTTACCAAACATACTGTTCTATCTTTTCTTTTAAATCTGTTATTTTCTTTTAATGAATTAATAATCTTCATACATTTTAAATTACCGTTTCAAAACAATACGTCCTTTTTTTCTTTGAAATTTCCTACGGCCACATCACTAAAAGCATTCTAAGAAACATAAAATGTGACAGTTTATAGTTTTGAAGTTGTGGTTTTTTACCTATTAAGTTCTGTATAGCTAGCGGTCGAATGCAGAGAATTGATTAGACATTTGTATCAAATTGAAAATTAATTAAAATTTAAGTTTATGTTTTAAGTAAATTAAAAATTAATAAGATCTAAATTTATGTAAGTAATAATATATTTTAAAAATTAAATTAAATTTTTAAATTTACGAAATTTTTACTTAAGTTAATTAATTAATCAAAATATTAGTTCAATAAAAACAAATTTAATATAGATAATTTTTATCTATATTAGAATATTTTTATTATGTAGGGTTTGGAAAACATCTGTTAGTATGTTTATCAAAATATATAAGTCAATTAAAAAACGTGTTGTCTGATAAGTAAATACTGATTATAGTTTAATAGTTTTAATGCTGTTTCATTTCGTTTGACATAGGAAGTGTTGTTCAGTAATTTACAATACATGTGTTGTGATATGTTGACAAATTAATTTGACTAGCTTCAAATGAAATTTACGAATCTTCAAATTCATTCTTTGAAAAATCTATTGAAATTAAAGGCTATGATACTCAATATTATAAATAAAAAATAAGTGCCAAAATCCTGATTGGAACTTATTTAAAAGATTCTGCAAAACAATCTTTATATGATCTTGAATGAATTTGCTTTATGGTAAAAAATAAAGAAACGTTGAATGTAAACACATAAAAATGTAACATAATCAGTCATAAAAAGATAGAAAAACTAAAAAATGCATAAACATTATTAAAAATTTTATGACTTCTTTTTGAAGAAATGCATATTTCAAGAAAAGAACGAAAGAACGTGATGAAAATGAGCTGTGTGTGTCCTTTAAAAGATCCCAAATTTTATCATTTCATGGACTCAAAAAATTGAATTTTTGGATTGTAAATGTTTTCCTTGAATGATATGAATCTTGGTGGTTATATACCTTATATATGCTGTCAAAAATTGTCAAATAAAATAGAAAAAACTTTTTAAATTAACAACTTTAAAATTAATTCTTTTTTTAATGTAATTCATTTTCAAATAATAAATGAAATTTTTAACAATCTTACTGATATTATAAGCAAAAATTATTATACATGAATAAGCAAAAGAGAGTATAGAAATATATGTTTAAAGAAGATTATAAAGTAGCATTTGTAAACAAAAATTGAAATAACTATAAATAGTTAATAAAATAATAAGATCAAGTGAATAAAAGTTTGTAAATTTAATCATGCAAATATATTTTTATCGTTAAATTAAATAGACAAAACACACATTGAAAAATATTCACAAGTATTTTTCGTCTGGATAGCTAACATGCAATATGAAAATTTAATCGTGTGACTTTCACATGTTACCGGCAAATATAAGAGAGAGAATTTTATGTTTTTCTGTTCTATTTGACTGAGAGAGAGAAGAAAAAAATTTCTCTCTTGCATATATGAAAATTACTGGGGACTTTGCAGTTTACTTTTTTAATATAAGCTATGGAAATGCGTGAGATATCAGTCTTTACTATCAAGGAAGAGGAATAGGACATTAAAAATTATTTCCCGTAATAACTTTTTTGGAAATTTTAAAAATAAAATAGAATGTGATAGTGATATATAAAAAGAAATAATTTGTGAGTAAAAACATTTTGGTCAGTATTCGTAGAATAAAACCTAATACAATATTTTCAAGACTTTTAATTCAAAAATTTCACCATGCATAGACAGAAACAAAATTTAAAATTGAAAAAAAACTGACGTGTGCTTCAATAATTGGAACAAATATTGCAAACGAATGTCATCCTTGGACAATTTTTTTATAAACTTGTTGTTATCAAAAAATGAATAAAATAATTTTTTGTGTAACTTTGTGAGCAAAAAAAATAATTAATGCTTTCAAAGGATTTCAAAATTAGGAAATTTTTATTAAAGAAGAGTGTTGTATTGACTTTAAGGAATTACATAACAGAGGTATTAATTTCTATATATAGAAATTTCCATTCTGCAAGTAATGTTAAACTTTAGCACTATTCGTTTATTAGAAAAATTTATTTTCGACTGTAAAATTTTCATCTTTGTCATTTAATAAATGTCCGTAGTTCAAAAATGTTTCCAATTGAATAATCATCGTCAATGCATATTTTTCTATAGTGTATGAAAAAGTTTTAAAGTCAATTAGTCTGAAATAATTCAATTCAACATCCACCAGGAAAAAAGTTAGTTAAAAAAGCTTGTTAACGTTGATGCATATGTAAAATGTATAAAGCTCCTGAAAGTAGAAATCATTTTTTTACACAGTTGTTTACTTCTGTTGAGTTCATCTCACTGTCACTACAAATATCCTAGCAACCACATATTTACGCCAATTGAAATAAAAAAAAAGTTACAAAATATGCACTACAATTCATTATCATATTATTTCAACAGAATTGATATATGAAAAAATTGATGAAAAATATTTTTCAAGGCTGGGACACTTAATTAATTAATAAATTTTATTAATAATTAATAAATTTATTAATTAATTAATAATTAATAAATTTATTAATAATTTATTATTTTTATTAATTAATTTATAAAATCCTTTGAATATTTGATTTTTGAAAAATTTAGTCATTACTGCACTTATATAGCTATTATATGTGTGAATTTAGTTTTAAATACATTTTTATACTCTAATAATCAAATTTTTATTCCAAAATTCGTAAAAACATCAATTTCTTAGCATGAAAGAATACTTTTTAGGCATTTTGACAACTTTAATTTCTAAATTTAAAGCATTTCATCTATGAATATAGGTTTATTTTCTCGTTCATTTGTCTGTCTTAACCATAACTCAGAAACGTAGAATCGTTGAGAGGTTTTATAGCTTGTTGGAAAGTCTTGGTAAGATGACGAATCACCAAAAAGAATTTTTTTGGGTAGGTGTTAACCCAAGAGTATGTATGTGCATTTTTTTGGACCGACATAATTCAAAACTTCTTACTAAATGGTTCTAGAATCCAGAGTTGGCAAAACATGTGCCTGTAGACGAGCGTCTGTACAGATCTGTCGCAGATTTGCCTGTGTGCAAAATTCTTTAAGGTATGTTGCCAACCTATTGTAATATTTTTTGTTTTATCGATTTCTCAGCATAAAAATAGGTTACCTTTAACCGACAAAATTTTCTCTTTCTGTCACAGAAATTGGTCTGTGTACAGATTTTCAGAGGTTGTCAACTCTGCTAAAATGTCATATAAACGTCGATAAAACATGTCAAAAGTCATTTCTGAGGCATTTTGATTCAAGGATACGAATGGACACCCACGGATTCCTAATTTTAAAAATGAATATTTTGCTTGAAATTGTTCATACAATTTATGTGAAGAATTTTATGAATTGTTGATAAAAACACAAATTATGAAGAAATTTTACTTTTTCGAATGCTTATGACTTCTGTTAATTATGAACAAAGCATATCTAATTGTAAAAACATATTAATTATGATAATGTATCGTCATAAAAATTGCAAAACATCATCTTATTTTCTTAATCTTGAGCATTTGATCTATGCATTTTTTAAGAAATTTTGTTTTTCTAAAAAATCATTTGAACTCTATGTTAAAACTACACCATCATCAACTGCATTAATGAAAGTTTCATTCAATTCATTAATGAAAATAAATAGTAAAGAGTTTGTCATTTTTAATCACGATAAATAAAAAAGTATCAAATTTAGAGTTGAATAAAGAGAAGATAAAGGTGCTTGGTTTAAAAAATGTAGAGTTACTAAAAGAAATAACTCTTATTTGACACAAGTATTAGATTCAAACCGAGAATACAAAAAATGTGGAAACATCGCCTTCGAAATTTTAAATGAGGTAACACAAAGTGTTTATTTTTTTTTGAATTTCGAAAAACCCTATTATTTAGTAGCATTTGAACACTTTTAGCAAACTTTTGACTTGATGAAATGCTTTAAATTTAGAAATTAAAGTTGTCAAAATGCCTAAAAAATATTCTTTCATGCTAAGAAATTGATGTTTTTACGAATTTTGGAATAAAAATTTGATTATTAGAGTATAAAAATGTATTTAAAACTAAATTCACACATATAATAGCTATATAAGTGCAGTAATGACTAAATTTGTCAAAAATCAAATATTCAAAGGATTTTATAAATTAATTAAATAAATTAATAAATTATTAATAAATTTATTAGGGTAAAGGATCCTAAATCGGACCCATTTTCATATTTTTGTTATTTCAAACCTCAATAACTCCTTTATTATTCATCCGATTCACTTCTGATTAAATTAGTAAGTCAGAAAAAGCTCAAGAATTTATTATAACATCATATTGATACTCTATATTTAACAATTTAATGGCAATTAAGCAAAACATAGTGGAACCTAAATCGGACCTATGAGATCCTAAATCGGTCCCACATAAGAACCTAAATCGGACCTAAAATTATTATTTTTGCAATTATTCACTTAAATATGATCAGCTCAATCTAAATACTTACAGATTTTTGTTTGAATCGATGGCAATAATGTTAATATAAATCAATATTTATTTTGAATTGATTTAAAAATAATGAGAATGATCATTTTATAAATTTGAAAAATTCTCGGAGAAAACTTTTCTATTTTTCGTTTTTGTTTACATTTTTGTAACAAATTTTCGAATTACGATTTCTCACTTAATACTTATTCAATCTTAGACAAAATTGGATAAATAGAAAGCTAATTAACGTAGAATTAAACTATAATAATCTTAATTTGATTTTAGAGAATTTTTGTAAAATGTTGAAAACGATACTAGCGCCACCAAACTAAAAACAAAATAAATTAGTGGGTCCGATTTAGAATTTTATGGGACCGATTTAGGTTCCGTGATATTTCATGAATAACTCAGTTTATAGGCAACGTAAAAGTAAAATATTGGTGTAATTAGAAACTACGAGTCTTGTTTTATAAAATCAATTCATTTAAGTGGCAGAAAAGTAAAAAAAAGTGATAAATTTTGTAAGATAACAAAAATAGTTTTTGTATGGAAGAATTTCAATTGATATTTTCGACAGTAAATCATTTTTAAAACGCAAGCATTCTCACTGAAATACAATCATATGGATATTATTTAACTAATTATATCAAAGTTTCAATGATATAACTTCATTTAAAACGAAAATTTGAGCAAAATAAAAATAGGTCCGATTTAGGAGTGGGTCCGAATTAGGTTACTTTACCCTAATTATTAATTAATTAATAAATTTATTAATTATTAATAAAATTTATTAATTAATTAAGTGTCCCAGCCTTGATATTTTTATTTACAATTTTATTGGAAAATGTTCTTGTCATTTTGATTGAAATTTTTTATTTTATTATATTTTATGGAAGGGAAATTTTAAATACATATCTGGAACACATAGTAGTTAAATAATTACATTGAAGAAATTATTCAGTTATACAAATAAATAGACAATAGATGATAAAATTTAAGATTTGTCCCATCATCTTTTAAATATTACTTCACTTCTTTAACAAGTAAATTTATAGTTCTGATGTCAATAATGTTTCATTTCAAAAAATCTTATTTAAATTAAAAATTTTTCTGCTACTATCTCATTGATGGAAGGTGTTGAAGATCAATTTAGAAAAAATTTCTTAGGTCTTATTTATTGAATTTAAAACAACTCAAAATATGATTTATAATATAAAATAAAACTTAAAGAAAAATGCAATTGAATATTTTTAAAGCGTTTATTGGCATTCATTGACACGCATCCATAAAACTTTGAAAATGCTATTTTATTTTTCTTTTTTACTCTCTTTCTTCTCTCATTGTCATCATATTCTTGCTATATTTTTGTTCTCTTTCTCTCACTGCTTTGTTGTTTTAAATTCATATGTTTCTTTTTCTTTAAAATGCTCTCATTTTCTGCATACATAAAGTTTATTCTCATCAGTAAAAAAACAGCCTTGGAAGAGATAAGTTGTGAAATAGTCTAGTGTTATATGATTAATCGTTGTGAAACTGTAATCATTGAAATATTTCACTAACAAATAAAAATATAAAATTTGAAAATTTTTATGTAAAGATTTTTAATAATAGAAAAAGATTTTTACCGCATTTTTGGAACAACAATGCCGCTTATATCTTCACTTTGGCTGGCTGGCTGGCTGGCTGAGGCGCGAGATCTCGAAAACTATGTTAGTTAGCGACTTCCGGTTTGCTGTGTTTGATTTGTGCTATCGTTTTATTCCGGCGACGCTTAGTTATATTCCTGTTACTAGTAACATAATTTGGGAAATTACGAATTTAAATTTCCAAATTGAAATTTGTAAACAAAAATTTTTTGTCGCGCAAAACGATTGCAGCGCTACCAACGGCAAATATTGGAACCTAAAATATTTTGAATATTACTCGACCGTTATTTTAAGTCAATGAAGTTTATTGTAAGATTCTGTAAATTTCAGAGTCTGAAACCGTTTGGTATTTTATTTGCAAATAACTAAAAATCAACTAAAACTTATTCAATTAAAATTTTCAACGGAAAACCAACTAAAATTTAATCGATTAGGCTTTTATTTTTAATCGAATAA
>CM031379.1:14044032-14291056 GCA_018290095.1 Polypedilum vanderplanki
ACAAAAATAGCCATATCTCGGTAACGGTTTGACCAAAAACTATGATTTTATGCATTTTGGAATCGTCTAATTATGCTTTTTAAGAAAATACATTCAAATAATTTTTGAAAAAAATTTTTAATTCTGCCGCATAGTGCAATGGTTCAAAAAGTCACAAAACTTTTCATTTGAAACAAAAAAAATTCTATTCATTTTATAAAATAATATTAATTTCTATCATGATAATTTCATATTCTTACATAGAATGAATGGAAAGTTTAGTTTTTCAAAAAATAAATTTTACACAATATGTTGCACTCTAAAAATAATAACACAGTCACAAAATAATAAACATTATTATTTGTATTGCATAATCCCATTGTTTATAAATTTTTTATGATTCATCTTTTTACTTTATCCCAACAGATGATCGAGAATATTGAGTCATCAAAAATTGCATTAGTAATATCAGAAGAAAGTGAAAAATTTCAGCCGCCATCGTTCATTAAAGCACCAGACATCTACAATGTAAGTCAATTGATCACTGAAGAAAGTATGCCCAAATTAATACCTGCACCAGCATATGTGGAAAAAAGAAGTTTCTTAGAAGTTTATAGAGAATTTGCTGGTGAAAATCCAATAACTTTAGATGATATGATTGTGCCAATTAAAAAACGAAAGACAATGACAGAAAACAGTGAATTTTCAAATAAACAAAAATTAGAAATTGCAAAAATTAATGAATCTAATAGAAAAGTAATTAACATGCCAAGAACAAAAATTACAACAGAAAATTTTTCTCAAATTTCCAACATGGGTTTCAGTGTCAATTATTCTCAAATTGTCTTCAAATGTTTTTCAAAATGGTGTAATTTTAAAACAAAATCAAAGGATCGATTTCAACAGCACTTACAAGCCCATCATCAACATGAAAAATCTTTGCAACCGTTTAATCATTGTAATACATGTAAAGATTTAATGGAAGCAAAAAATCTTCATGAAGAGTTTCAGCATATGATAACTTTTCATCTTGAAAAATATTCTTCTGTTAAGAGAATGGAAGAAAATAAAATTGAGGCAGCAACAAGTGATGATTTAACAAATAAATCAATGAATGTAGAAAAAGTTGAGTCTAATGAAAAATGTGAAACTGAAAAAAAGAAAAGTGATTTTAAGGAAGAATGTGAAGCTGAAATAAAGAAAAGTGATGAGAGTATCAAAGTAATTAAAAACGAAAATGAATCAAATGCAAGTGAAATTTTAAAAAACTATTTAAAAGAGGGACCGATTTTTAAAACAGAAAAACCTGATCAATACTTTGAAGATGGTGAAATTATTGAATTAGATTATAGTGATGATGAAGAAGAACCAAATTTAATTATTGAAAGTGAAGAGGCTAATTTTGATGACATTAAAAGTGATCTTGAGAAAATTGAAAGTCCATCAATAAAAGATGAATATAAAAAAATGAATAAAGAAGATTTTTCATCAATCACAAAAATTACTCTCAATAATGAAGCTTTAAAAATTTTGAATTCAGTTCTTGATGAAAATTGCTCCTATAATTCACCTAATTCCTATGTTGATGATTTGAAAAGTAAAATGGAAAAAGATGATCCAAAAAAGTCAAATTCAAGTGCTGATGCTAATGAAAAATCAAAAATTAACAGTAGCTCTAATGAAGATACAAAAAATTCTAACTTGATCACTGATAAGACTGATAAAAGTGTAAAAGAAACGGAAATAAGAGTTAAAAGAAAATACATACGAAAAAAATTTGCTAGGAAAACTTTTCCAAAAAGACAATGCATTAGAAAAATTCACTCGTATGAAGAAGAAGCAGATGCAAAAAAATTTTTCCAAAATGATGAAATTGCAGTGCCAACTGGAAATCACAAAGAGTCTGAAAAGCAAAAGCCAAAAATTTTTGAAAATTCAATTGTACTTCAAAAGTCAATTGAGGCTGCTGCATGCGAACAACAACCAAAGAAATCGAAAGTTGGAAGACCTAGAAAAAATAAAATTAATGGAGAAAAAGCAAAATTCTTTAAAAATTTAATTACAAAAGAAAAGTCTGTATTGAAAAATAGTTCAACAAGTCCACCATCGAATGCTTCTCCTGTTGTATCGAATACTTCTTCTGTACAGTCTGTATCGTATCTTCCAATTCCTCCATCACCGAGATTTGTGTTTATTGTGAAACCTATTGAAAAAGAGATAACTGGTCCGAAAGCTAAAAAAAGTTTTCCCAATAATCCTGAACCAAATGAGAAAACAAATTTGAAAATACTGAAAAGTAAACATTTAATGCAGTGGCAAAAAGTTTCTAGAAGCAACCAAAAGTATGAAATTGCATTTAATAACATGAAAAAGAAAAATTCACTAATTTCGCTGTTCAAATGCATGGGTCGCGAATGTTCTTACACAACAAATTTGAGTATACAAATGCTGAATCATTTAAATCATCATGAAAGTGAAAGAATTGAGAAAGAAAACCAATTAAGGAATAAATATGAACCAAAACGTATTATGTTTCAGTTTGTGAAAAACCAATTGGAAGAAATTAACAATGAAATGAAGCAAGAAATGGCAAAAATTAAAGACTTTTATCTTTACTGTGCATATTGCTTGCGTAAAGAAAAAGACACTAAAGCACTTGTCCATCATATCAATGATATTCACAGAAAGGACATTTATCAATGTGGATATTGTTTTTATAGAAGTTGCTCTAAACAAACATGCTTTGAACATTGCAAAGATTTCCATCGTTGCTATCCAAATTTGATATATGAATGTCCTGAAGTGGAAGCTTATAAAGCGGCAATTAAAAGAGCTGACGATAGGTTAATCAGAAAGAGAATTCAGTTTGTTACTAAACTACGATGTAAACGTAAGTTTTTTTTTTGCAATTTCTCATATGACCAGTGACCGTAAAAAATACAAATATAGTCAAAAAAAATTTTAATGTGAATATAAGGGATGATATTTCTGTCAAAATGAAGTAAACTTCCAAAAACTATATTTAATTTTTATTGTGTAATAAAGTTTTGAAGAGCTTATGTAGATGAATTGTTTAGCTCTCAAGTATTTCTTAATATTTCTAAACTTGTTCAATTTTGAATCACTTGACAAATATCCATATGCATGCATGTATTTATTTGTTGATGTAATTTCGAAATATTTATCTATCACTTTAGTAACATGCAACATAATTTAAATTGCTGGTTTCTAAGTTATTTTTATTGACACTTTACCAAATAAATAATTATTCTATCTTTATACTTGTACATTCTTTTTTGTTTATTAAAAAATACAGTAGGTTTAAAATTAGATATGAGATCATGCTTTTGGCTTTAATTAAAAGTATAATATTTAACTTTATAAAATTCTTAATAAAAGTTTTTACCTTAAGCATTTTATATTTTTCATTTTAATTAATTAAATCTATTTCTATTAATTTAACAGTTTGTGAAATTGGATATTATGCATTGGCTCCATATTTAAAGCACATGGAAGAATTTCACAGTTCAGATGATCAACAACCAAAATGTTACTCTCAAATGTCAATTTTGGAAGAATTATTCAAGCATAATGCTTATGGAATGTATCAATGCTTGTACTGTGTTTATGGAGTTAGAAATGAAGAGAAAATGCGACAGCATTTGACTGAGCATCCGAGTGAATTTGCATTTACTTGTAAAAGGGAACCGCCGAAATATGTTGAACAAGATGAAGAAAAGGTAAATTAAGAAAACGTAAAATGTCGAATTTATTAGTAAATTTTCTAATTTTTACACAGTCATTAACCTTCTATTACACACTTGCATCAACATCAATTATTAATCTGGAGAAAAATGTAAAAGTAGAGAAGTTCACTGAAGATGTAAATGTGCTAAACAATTTTAATGTGGACAGGACAATTGATGAGGTCCTTCGAAGTAAAATGTAAAAATTCCAATTCATTTTAAACTTCTTTATTATTTTTATTATAATTTCATTATTTTCATTTTCTTTGAAATTATTTAATTACTTAATACTTAATTAATTGCTGTGTAAATGTTTAACTGTCGAAATCTATAGCTAAAAAATAAGAATTATTATTTTAGTACATAACAATTGGCCAAAAAATTCTAAATTAAATTTAAGTTAAAAAGAATCAGAAAAAAATCAAAATTAAAAATTTTTAAGATTAAAATATAAATGTAATATTTGTTTCATGTTGCTAAACTAAAAGCTTAGGTTTGAAAAAATAAAATATTTAAAAGTACTTAGTTTGAAATTTAATGAAACACCTGAAGATATTTTTTAGTTTTTTAAATGTTTAAGATTTATTTTTTGAGAAATGAAGATTATTGTGAAGTTCCTAATTGTGACATTTAATTATAAACTTAATTTCTAAGGCGAGATAATTTTAAAAAAATATGATATAAAAATTTTCGTAAAAAATTTAATGAATTTGTTTTTGGTTAAAAATTTTGTTTTGATCACTTTTGATATTCAGTGAAATTAATGTTATCAAATCTTTTTTATTGGTGTTGAAAAACCAAAAATCGTGACTATTCAGTAATTTCAGCGTTAATTGCTTCGTCTTGGAAATTTTCTTAAATTGAATTCGTAAAAATAAGTGTCTTCAAAGTGATGAATGTTCAAAAAATAAAATTTAAGAAAACTGTCAATTCAAAAAAAACTAGTTTTATGTCTAAATATTTTTTTGCTTTACAGAATTTCACAAAAACACATATTTTTCAATCTTTTTATGATTTAGAATGATTCCATATTCCCCGGTAGTTTCACACGATCGTTAGGGGTTTTTTTTTAAAAAATGGCCCAGGGGTGTTCAATGTGTCCTTTCGAAATCGTTTGAATTGAAAATAAATCGGTAACAAAAACTTTAAATATCAACATTTAGCTAATTATTAATAGCTCTGAATGCAAAACGTAATGTAATTTAACTAAACCAAACATTATTTCACAGCCAAATCTATTAATAATTAATAATTTTGATATTTTTGCAAAAAAATTTTTCCAAAATTTATTTCGAAACATTCGAAAATTCAGAAACATTTCGAAAAGGGTGTGAAAAACACGTTTGATTATAAATTTTCAACCGTCGAAATCATCGAGTGAAACTACCAGGCCATATTCAAAATATAACTGATTCACATAAATTTAGATCTAAAAAGGTCTTTTTATGGATCAATGACAGTTTCGCTTAAAAGGATATCGAATTACATATAAAAAAGTTTTTCTGAAATCTAGACCTACAATGTTATGTTTTTTCTTTATGTAATATTTTTATATGCTTTTGCAAAATAATTTCTATAAAGTTTATTCAAAAAATTCGGTGGAGAATGATCAGTTTTATGTAATGCAGTTCAGTATTTTTTGTTAAAACATAATCAATTGTATTCTTGTGAATTAATTTTCATTGTTAATCCTTTAATAAATTTATGCGAGACTAAAATCTTTTGTAGTCAAGAAAAATTGTGTATTTGTGTTGCATGAAATATATATTAACGTGTTAAGCTTCTTATCGTCGTTATTTCTGCTTTTCCGATAGTGTATTGAAATTTTTATGAATAGGTGATTTTCTACTCTTTAATTTATTTATTTATTTTCTGGAAAAGTTCCACAACTCAATTATATTAAAATTTAAATTAATTTTAAAAATGTATTGATGGAAAATAAAATAATTTTACTTCTAATAAAAAATGAAATGAGAAAAAATTAATTTATTTTTTCATTACTTGCTTTTGTCGATGCTAATCGACTCAATAAAATGAATACAGCTGAAAATTCTCGCTCTTTAACTTACATACATTCAAAAATTTCTTGTTTCAGTAATACTCAAACAACTTTAAAATCCTCTCTTCAAATATTTGATCAAGTTTACTGTTTTCTGCTCTCCTGGTCTCTGAAAAAAATTTAAAGCACCGCATTACTAATAAAAATATCCTAAATTATTTTTAAATCATATCATAAATCTACAAATATTGACTTCTGACTTTCACTGATTTTAACTTAATATTATATGAAAAATAAAAGTTCATTTATAAACTAATGAAAAGAAGAGCAAATTATTGCTTTTTAATGTCTATAAAGCGTGAGAATAAGAATTTCAGTGTGAACGTAGAATTTTGTTGACACACAATTTCATGAAATTAAAATGTTTTTTCTCGCTATTTTTCTATTTTTATAAGCTATCAATATCAGAGTTGCTATTAAATGATAATATTTAGAAAGTAGGGTTCGGCACTTGCATGCATACTTGACTGATATGCGCATAGTGACTTGTCTATATGCATGCAAGTTGACATACACAAAATGTCTCTAATTCATTCAAAATTTATCAAATTCGGTCAAAACTTTGCAAATTTAAGAATTATTAGCTTTTATATAGTCAAGTCACTATGCTCAATATCAGTCAAGTATCCATGCGAATGCCGAACCCTAGTAGAGAGTATAAAAAAATTTATTTTTTTCAACTCTGATACTCACAAATATGAAAGTATCTTACCTTTCTAATAAATCTACTGTTGGGTTAAAAAATCAATTGCGTTATATTCAAAAATTCAATTTGAGAAGAAGTATATTGCGAGCATGTACATTCATAAATTGAAAAAATTGAAAAATACTTCAAATGACTTTTTTATAATTGAAATAATTAAGCGAACACAAAAAAATAAGACACTGTCAAATGAAGAAGTTTTTCAAGGTTTTGTTTTGACTTCTTTTTTTAGATCTACAGTTGCGAAAAAAGTAAGACGCAATTTTTTGAAATGAACGGCTGTTGTGTTTCAATGCACAATGTGAACTTTTCATAAAGTTGATTATTAGTTTCAGCGATTACAATTGGTTATACAATTGCCTACGTGACTTCAACCATGTATAGTTGTTTAATTTTTGATTTCAGACCAGTCAAAAATATGTTTAAAAATATACCAAGATTTCGTTATCTTGTACATCCGTTAACAAATTTTTTGCCAAATATTCTTCGTTTTTTAGCAAAATAATCTGATGACTTTGAGGAAAGTCAAAAATAACCTTGCACTGACTTGGCAACGAGATTTTTAAATTGCGCATTAAAAATATTTTCAAAATGGCTGAGAAGATTTTTTGAAAACTTGAATCATAACTTTTTCTGTTGCCAAGCTATTATAAACACAGAAGAAATCTGATTCATGTTAGTAGTTGAAAGAGAGGAATTGTTTGTTCTTAAGTTTGTGTATTCTAAACAAAAGTTATAGTTTATCTTTGGTAAAATATTGGTTATATGATGACTAAGGGAATGAAATTGTTTCATTTCAAATAAAAATGAGTTTATCATTATTGATCGCAATCAAAAGTTAAAGATAGTAAAAACGTGTTGTTATCATCAGTCGTAAATCATTTGGTATTTAATGCTTTTTGTCATAAAAATTTTTGAGATAAAGAATTTTTGTATCATCAAATTTTTCTTATCTACATTCAAAGATGCTTCTGATAATTATTTAATGACTAAGAAAATTTTTGAAATAATCAAACATAAATTTTAGTTTTTAACGCTTGTTCCAGAATAGTAGAATTTTTTGATTAGAATACTTTTGGATCTTTCAAAAGTTTTTTTGTAACATTTTATAAATTGTAATAGAATTTTATTTCAATATGTAACTCTTAAAATGTACAGGTACAATATTGAATTGGTATTATGTGAACCTATTTTAAAATAATTTTATTGTAGGTCAAAACTGAAAATTCAAAACGCCATTACGTATCTCAATAATCTAAACATATTTGTATAAACTAAAACTGAAAAAAGAAGCAAGTATTAATGTTACATTTTAATATATATATATATGAAGGTTTTGTAATTTTAGAGCAGAGTGTTCAAAAATATTTTCATTGTAGTTACTCGATCTACCAAAAAGAAATAAATGTATAAAAACACACTGTCTGCACTTACTGAAGAAAAGATTTTTTACTTTTCACAACAGGAGGAAAAAAATAAGAGAGAGAATTTTATAAACGCGCGTTGCGAGAGAATTCTGGTATTCTCTCTTTAATAATTGTGTGTGACGATCAGTCTCTTGAGATGTTTCAAAGTAACCAGTCAGAAAGTTTTTTACTCTGTATTGTGTGCAGTAAATATTATTTTTATTAAAAGACTTTTTTGAATTAAAATTTTTTGGGTGAAATGGTTTTGAATACTAACAATGATGTCCTAAAATTATTTCATCAAACAAAATCATTAATGCACAAGTTGACTTATAAACATTCATAAAAGAGCACAAGAAATAATTCATCAGTCAGTTAAATCTTTCAAGTGATTAAAAATTAAAAAACATGGCTCAGGTAAATATTTTTTATTAATTAAATAATTTTTAGATGTGCCGATTTTAAATATGTCTATCTCTCTACCTAAATTTAATTCTGGGACTTTTATTTATTATCAGAAAATTCAAATGTGTGTCGCGTGAAAATTTTCAAATAAAAATATGTGAAGAAAAAGATCACAATGATAATTATATAGATAAACGTATATTTTAAAAATTTAACATAATGAAAAAGATAATTTTGAATTTTTCCAAAAATCTTTTTTGTCGGCCGTGTATAAAAAATTTACCAAAAAAATCAAAAAAGAAACAAATTGTGGATCAAATGCTGATAAAAATATGAAGGAAATGTTTTGATAATAAATTGGTGACAAAAGTTGCATATGTGTACAGAAAAATATTCTAATATTATTTTAAATATTGTATGAAAATGAAAAATAGAAATGTCCATGCGTGAAAAAAAGAAAAAGTTTCAATTTCAAATGGTAAAAAGATGTTGATTTAAAAAAATTTGTCCTTGGATTTTTTTTTTGAATTTTTACTCAAAATATTTGATTTTTAACAGTTTTTTCAAAAATCTTTTAAAAATTTATAAGAGTGTTCATACTTTGAATAAAAATAATTAGTTTTTTAATAATAATCTAATTTCCGTCATCATTTACATATCTCTTTAATTGATTCCTGGGGGGCCAGACGTTATTGGTGCTAATTTTAATTATTGCGCGTTTTCTGTGCTTAATTCAAATTAAGCACCAACGATTTAAAGCATGCCGAATTTTTTGTTTTTAAGAATTATTTGTATCAATTTAAGTAAATTTAGATTGAATTTGCATATTTTATGAGCTTTTTCATAAAACTCATTTGTTTACGATTAAATTTACATGAAAATATAGAAATAAAATTTTTTACATGTAACGGTTACTTAAAATTTTTTATAAATTTATTGCAGTTTTTTCGCGGAAATCGTAAAAATTCGCATTCAAATTTAGAAAAATTGAACCAAAAAAAAAATCTATTTGCCCCCCAGAAATTGATTATATAATTTTATTTTTATTATAAGTTCTAAATAAACAAGAGATCAATAGAAAAGTTTGACAACAAGAACCTTGTATTTTGTTTGTGATTAAAGACATTAAATTAAATTATTTCTTAGAAACGTGATTGAATTGTGACACTTCATAGTTTCACATATAACTTGAATTTCAACTTTATAAAAAATTCAATTCCTTTTCTCAACCTTTTTTACATTATTTATTTCAAACTCTTTATTATACGTTTCGTATATTTTCGATACAATGTTGCAATATTCAATGTCTCATATTAAGATTATTTCAATAGACATATTTACAAAAACTATATAGAAAGAAAAAGGAAAAAAACCTGAGCATATTATTCTGCATTTTTATCGTTTAAAAATATTTATAAAATATAAATTTTGAATTTTTAATTTACATAAAACTCATATTCCGCAGACAGCACGAAAAGTAATTTTTAAATTTGGTCAAGAAGTAAATGAACGTACCTATTTTGACAAAAATGACAAAGTTGATAAAAGAAAAAATGGAAAAAGAAAATCTTCCGATAATAAAAGCAACACATCATCCAAACGTTCTAAAATATCAAAAGAAAAACTTAATAAAAAAGTTAAAAATTTAGAACAAAATATGTCAACAGTACAGTCTAAAATCAAGCAAATGGAATATAAAAAACCACCACTGAATGTTTTTATATTGAACCGAAAAAGTGATGAAAGCTTCTACTTACCAGATAACGTTTATGAACAAGTTAATAAATCTATAAAACAAAGGTTTCAACCAATTGTGAAACCAATAATTGATGATGAAATCATTGAAATAAGTGATGATGAAGAAAATAAAAATTCTTCATTACTCAATAGATCTCAAACAGAATTGTTGAAAAATGAAAGTTACATTCATGATGATAAAACAAAAATCAAAATGACAATTAAAGATGTAACATTAATTCCCGATCAACCAAAGTTTCTACCAATAAAATCAAAAGAACGAATAAAATTGGAGAAGGAAATAAAGAAATTTGAGACACAACCTTGTTGTTCTAAAGACATAATCAAGTACGATAAACGTTTGAATGAACTGAAAATTGAAAACTGTTTGAGTTTCGTGAAAGTTGAAAAAATTCCTGGTTTGGATATCAGCGAAAATTTGAATCAAAATCTTCGAATAAATATGAAAGATATAAATCCAAACATAAAGAAGCTTGAACATTCTAAAAAGACTAAAACTTCATTTAAAAAGATGATTCGTACAAAAGGACTCTTTTCGTTCTTCAAATGTATGGCAGCAAAATGTGCTTATACAACTATGAGTGAAGATAACTTTAATGAGCACTTAAACTTGCACGTACAATATTCATATTATTCTGATTACTTTCTTTATTGTTCCTATTGTACATTCGTTGCTAAAGATTCACAAACTCTGATAGATCATCTTAAATCCTACCACATGTACTGTAAATTTCAATGCAACAAATGTTTCTATAGATCTGTCGAAGCAAGAAGTGTCTTTGATCATCAACGAATCCACCATGTTGACACAAGTAATACTAATCAAATTCTCGAATGCCCGAGGCTAAGTAATGAAGAATATCCTTATGAGAAAAATTATCAAAGATTCAAATTAAGATTTAAGAATAAATTAATATGTGCTGGTATGAATTAATTTTGATTTTTTTAAAAGATTTTAATAAAAATCTTTCTTTTTTACAGTTTGTCAAGCTGAATATTATTCAATTGATCTCTTACTCTCGCATTTGGAGACTTATAATGGAGGCGATTTTGAAATAATGGCACAGAACCAATCTCAGATGATTAATCAAAATTTAGCTGATAACAAGATCGGAAAATATCAGTGTTATGAATGTGAAAGAAACCATTTTGGGTCAAATTTATTAAGTAAAAATTTTGAAATAATTTGTAACTGCAAAATTTAAAATTTATTTTTTTCTCTTAAAACAGCGGAAATAAGGAATCATATGCAAAATCATCCGAAACGTTTTCATTTTGCAGCTATGTGTGATGCTGAATCAAAAAGAATCAAAATCTCAAAAATTCGTTCAGGAGCAATTCCTGAGACCATTAAATTTACTGATGATATAAGAACGTTATATAATGACGAAGAGAAAACCTGTATAGAATTAGAATAAGTTATATTTAAATATAAGTAAGATGAAATTTATCAAAGCTTCTGTTTAAGTTTAAAATAACGGAAGAAGTTTGATACCCTGACAAAGTTTAACAAACAAAAAATCTGATTAATGTAACAGTTGAATGCCAAAGCTAATTTGAATTTGCAAATTTAATAAACTTTTGAAAGATAAAATTTTATAATGTTTTTATTTATTCACTATATATTTTATTAACTTGCATCTGAAAATATTTTTAAGAAAACGTTTCCAGCAAGCTAACAATTGTGTAAATATCCACAATTCATTACCGTTTCATATTAACTAATATTAAAACTAACAATTCTGAGTGAATACTGAAGGAGCAATATTTTCTTTCCACAGCTTAATAAATACATCGGGTTTCAATTGCAAATGAAAAATTGTGTATATTATTCAAAAGATTTTTTTTATTACAGTAATGCAATGCGCAATATTTATTAAAGACTGCATCTTACAATATAAGTAAATCATGAAAAAACAAGTTTCGATTTGCAACTTAAAATGAGTAAAAAATAAAATGTGATAATTACAAATAAGTAAATTATTGAACTTTATGAGTTTAATTCAAAAATGAGTGTTCATGATGCCATTTTGTATATGCGTGGAAGTAAGGATAAATTAAATTATCCTTATAATAAAAATGAATACCTAAGTATTTTTTTGTTGTTTCACAACTATAAAAAGAGAGACTTTGTAGTTTTTGAATGAGAATATACATGTTCTTGTTTGAACACGTGCATTTTTTGTAACGTTATAATTACTAAATCAAGTGAAAGTTTAATACTGACATTACGACCTATTTATTTTTTTCACATGGATATTTTTTAATTGTGCGAAATGATTTCGAATAAATTATCACAAAAAAAAAAAAAAATTGAAATAATTAGAGCATACATTTTTAATTATCATACAATATATGTCTCATATTTTATAATATACGAGAATGAATGAATCGTTCTAAAAAAAAATATGAAAACAAAATTTTTAAATTTTTACATTATAATCAAATTATAAATTTATATTATATTATAAAAATTAAAATCATTTATAAAAATTTTGCCTAATTATCAGCTTTTTTCTTCATCTAAAGAAATAGTTTTTTGATTTGCAAACATATGTGTACATATTTAAATTTCTTTGCTTAAGTACAATTTGAGTTATAAAAATATATGAAAACAGCAAATGTATAAATTAATGAACTTTATAAGTTTATTACATTTAATTGATAGAAATGAATATTTATGACGCCATCATTTAAATGCGAAAATTTTATTGCTGATTTGTTTTTTTTTAGCGCATTTTCCATCAGATTTAGAAAAAAGGCGCTATTGTCCCCACTTTGTCTGTCCGTCTGTCCGTCTGTCCATCTCCGTAACTAGTCTTTCAAAAAACGGTTTTTCTCAAAACTTTTTGCACCAATCTGTTGGTTCTGACTATGAGACCGGTGTAACGGAAGCTTTCCGCGAGATTCGTTCTCCATGCCGAGCTATGGCATGCATATGGTGGACGTCCACCACATGGACCAAAAAACTTTTTTTCACCAAAAAATCTTATAATATCATAAAACATAGAAAAAACAAGTCAAAAATGATTTTTGGACATTTTATCCTAAGTGTATGCATGTGCCGCACAGGTGCATCACATGGACCAAAAATCGAAATTTTCCAAATATAGACATATTTATACTCGTTGGAAAGGTCTTGAAGCGTACAATAAGATGGCATAAAAAGTTTTTAGATTGGTGTTGACCCAAGGGCATGCATGTGGTGGATGTCCATCACATGGACCAAAAATTTTTTTCATCCAAAAATCTTAAAATGTCATGAAACGTCGAGAAAACATGTCAGAAGTAGTTTTTGGATATTTAGACCCAAGCATGTTTTTGGCTGTACAGACTTCAAAAAGGCCGGAATAAATTTTTTTGAAACTTTCAATGAATTTTAAAACAAAACTAATCTGTTGCGGGAAAATGCGCTTTTAACACGTCACTGACGGTTAATATTACTGATTTTTTAAATCCTTTTTTATATTTTTTTGTTTATTATAATATTTTTAATAGCTTTCATGCTTGAATAGAAAATGCAATATACTGCAATATAATGTGTAAATTATATTTTCAATATTTATTATTTACAATGTGTTCAAAGCAAAACTTTCATAACTATCATTAAACAGGCATAATAAATATTAATTTCTCGAACTATTTTTTGTAAGTTATCAAAAATAAAATATCTATTAATATTTCATGCAAAATTTTAAATAAGTTTTAACACTTTGTCAAAAAAATTAAATATATATTTCTCTCAATGTAGAAATTACTTTCAAAGTACATAATCAGTAACATTTTATAAAGCAACTACCCAGTGAGAATTTTTTTTTTAACCGGTGTCCGCCAGACAAATTTTTTTCTGGGAAACAGACAAAAAAAAATATTAATGTTTTTAAATACTTTCAGTTTCGGACATCGAACATATTTCATATGAATATTAGCCGGAAATTCCGGTGGGCGGACAAAATTTATTTTATTAGAAAATTTCGGAAAAATTTTTTCACTGGGTAAATCAAAAGTTTTCAATCAGTCACAAGGATCTTCATGATGATCGATTTTTATTATTATTGCAAAAACAATGCTCGAATATCAAAAATTCTTACGAAATACTAAAAAACGTGTGGAAGTTTCTTAATACAAATTTTGATGACTATGTAGCTATTTAAAATTTCACAATCAAATTTGCTTACAATAAATTGTGATAAAAATATTTTTTGTTTATTGAAATTCAAGAATTATTGTCGCCAGTCTCATATTTATGTAAGTAAGCGTATTGATGTCATATGCTTTTCAAGTAAAAAAATTTTACTAAGCAAATTTTTTCTGCTGCGCTCTGCTTTTCTAACTCAAGAATTGAAGTTTTATTTACAGATAACAAATGCAGCAACAAAGTAAGTGTAATGACCATTAAAGATTAAAGGTTATCTTTTTTAACTAATTTTTTCAGCACATTTGTGAAAATTCTCTGTGCGTTAGTCTATTTTAAATCTATTCTGTTTTAAAAAATCCTTTTTTCCAAATCTTTTTAAAGTGTCAGGTAGAAGAAAATTGTTGCATAAGAAAATTTTTTGAATCTTTTTCAATTGTTTAAACATGTCCCAAAAATAACCATAAATAAAAGACTCAAGTTTCAAGTGATTGTTTCAAAAAATTCTTGAGAAATAATTTTGGGATATTCTTAAAGATTTAAGAGAAAAATTTTTTGTAAAAAAATATGCTATTACGCTCACGATGGCTGGCTGGCTGTCCGACTGGGTCAGTCATAACTCGGCAACGGTAAGTCGTGGAGAGGTGGTTGATAGCTTGTTATAAAGGTCTTGACGTGTAGGTAAGCCATCAAAAGAGTTTTTTGGGTAAGTGTTGACCCAAGGGTGGTCCATCACATGCATGTTCATCACATGGACCAAGAAAAGTTTTTTTACCAAATAGTTATAAAATGTCATGAAATGTCGAAAAAACATGTCAAAAATATTTTTAAAAGAAATCAACATGTTGTCAAAAAACAGTACTAAAAGTATATGAAATTTCATTACCAAACATACTGATCTGTTACGCAAAAAATGCACTCTAATTGTCTGACCATCCAAGGCGTCGACATTGATATATTTTTTTTTTCACTATTTACCCAAAGTTTTTATTTTTTTATTATTGGCGTCTTTGAGTTCTTACAGATTATTATTTATCGTAACAAGTGTCAACTTACAAGAATTTTTTATTGCATAATATTTTAACGAGTTTTCATGAGAGATGCATAAAGTTACATAATTTGTGAGCAATTCCTTTCTCTCTGTGTGAAGTAAAAAATAAAAAATATTTAAATCTATGTATTTATTTAAATAGCTATCCCAGGGAATTTGGAGTGACTGTTATTTCTCATAATTTTATTAGTTTACACTTGTTGTTTCCAAAAAAAAATAAGTTACGAAGCCCGTTACACTAAATATTTATTTCATTAAAGTTTAAGTAAAATTTAAATGTCATTTATAAATCATTAGTAAAATCATTTATTCAAAAAAAATTAAATTTGATCTTTCAATAAAATTTAAAATCAGAATAAAATAAATTAAAACCTTTGTTTATGCTGTCCTTTGACTTGACAAAATTTTTTTCCACTTTGATCTGATAATGAAAGAAAAACTATAGAACAAATAATATTTTCCTGCTCAATTATAAAAGAGAGAGACTCTTCAAAATTTTCTCAAAAAAATTCACATTTACTCTCTGTTTTGGTTTGTACCATGCTTACTTTTTGTATGTATTAAACACAACTCGAGTTTCGACACACAAACATTCCCTCATAATTTTTTCGACATTCGTCGCAGTGTACTTTTGTGTGTTAAACATAAATCATCAAATATTCTCCGGAATAAATTTTATTTGCTAAATTTTATAGTTAAATGTTGAAAAAAATTGACAAATTTACCACAAACAGAAAATTTAAGAGCGCAAAAAGAAATTTATAATGTGCTAATTATAAAAAATGTGAAAATTTGTGAATAAAATTGAAAAATAATTTTAATAAAAATTTTTCATTGTGGTAAGAGAAAATTTCATATTTTATACACAATTTTCAAGTGTGTTGGAATGAAATTTTGTTGAAACAGCAACAAATAAAGCATTTTTATAGTCTGAGCTATCAAATTCTGGCACGATTTGTGGTATTTGTTCTTGCTTGAGTTGCTCAAATAAAGATTGAAAAAATCAATAATTTTGATTTTTTGACATGAGAGTCTTAGAGTGAATGAAAAAGTAAATTGATTACAACACTGACCAATGATATAATACCACTTAAACCATTAAAATTTCTAGAAATTACTTCAATTATAAAAGAGTTAAAAAAAATAAAAATTTTCAAATTTTAAACTTATCATGTTTATTATTACTCAGTGTTCAACTTAAAAAAAGGTCTCCAATCAAGTAAATTTAGAAATTTACTTGAAATACTGTTATAAGAGAAAAAAGTAAAACTGGTAAATGTGCGAGCTTGTGTTTCGTTCAAGACTGGGATACTTAATTTTTTTAATTAAATTTAATTATATATTATTATATTTAATTAAATTTAATTAAAAAAATTAAGCGTCCCAGCCTTGATTTCGTTTATATTTTAAAAAACGCTTCTTTTGGATTTTACAAATAAGTATTTTGTCTACACTGTCAGATTATATAAACTATACAAAAATCTATATTTGTATTCAAGACTGATTATTTAGTATTTACACCTTTCCAAAAAAGCTATTTTTCGTATTTTAAAAGTTCTCGAAAACAAGAAGCATTGCAATTTTCAGTAAAATTTATAAATTTTAAATTTCAAGAGTTCAATTTTAACGAAACATTTTCCCCCAAATATTTTGCAATATTCTATCAGTTTTGACTATACTACCTGTAAAACGGAAGTTTTTAAAGAATTTTTCTCAAGTTATGGTCAAAAATTTAAAAATATATGAACTAATATGCGCATATACCGTATTTATGCCTGCATGTGAATACATATGAATTATTCATGTTTCATCAAAATAACATGAATATCACAAAAACCTAATGATAAATGAATGTAAGTCAGTCTGAATCATTTTCAATCAACTGAGATCAAATTTTTTCACTAACAAACTCTAAAATTATATGGAATGTAGAAAATAACGTGTCGAATTTGAAACCAATACAATAAATTTCTTACGCGTAAAATTTTTCTATAAACTACGGATTTTTAACTAAAAACTGCGCTTTAAACACATTTTTGATTGTAAAATTTACTGATTTTTTAAATGATTTAAAACTAACAGTCTCATACAATAAACTCTAATGAAAGTATTCAATGTAACAAATGAATGATAAAAACTTCTCTATTCTCATCTTTTATTTTTCTTCTGGAACTGAAAGAGTTTGTCATTAGAAACTATAAAAATGATTAAAACTGATATTGAAGAAGTATACGATCCCTACATGGTAAGCAGTAAAGTTATTAAATTACCATTGTAGTATATTTTATTCAATAGAATTTTGAGTTGCAATTTTTCATTACTTCTTCTTTATTTTACTTTGAACATTGACCATTATTATTTATCAAGGATTATTTTATTAAATGAAAGAATTGAATTATTATAAATATCTTAATGTTTCCTCAACTATGATTATTAAGTTTTAAAAATTTCACACAAAATCTATTTAAAATTAATTTACATCACAAAATGTTTATTTCTTTTTGTTTCAAATTAGTTTCTTTAAAATGTCTAAATGTCAAATGTGTAGCTAAACTTACATACAAAATAATCATTTTACCAACTCTGCTTTAAGTTCGTTTTGTCTCTTTTTTATTGTTCTTTAAAATGATTAAAAAGATCAAATTTTGATAATAAAATTTTATCCTAATTTTTAGTGTCCGCTGTTAGATTTACAAGAACCATTTGAAATGCATCCACAACAGCAAGGAAACTTCAATTTTCCATATTATCAACATCACAATCAAGCGCAACAAATTCGACAGCAGCAACATTATTTGCATATAAGGCAAGATCAGCAGCGTCATTTGCAGCATCAACAACAAATTCATCAACAGCAAATTTTGAGACAAGAACAATTGAGAATGCAACAGCCTCATCTACAACATCCACCACAAATGCAAGCATTCCATCAAACTGCCTTTCGAAGTAATTCACAATTCCAACAGCAAACAGGATGGCGGCCAAGCACACCTACACAGAATCAGCTCGTTAGACTTTTACCAAGAGTGCAACCTCGTGAGCAGCATCCTTCAATGATTTTACAAAGACAACAGCCTAATTGGATTATTCATAATATCAGACCACAAGTGCAACCACCAAAAATTTTGCATCCAATCACAGTACAAGATGATCTTCCACCTTTAGTTCCACTTGAGTGTGAAATTTCACCCGTTTCAGAAGAATTTGATCAAGCTCCTATTAATAACAATGATGACTTTAAAGATTTTGATGTGACAGATTTACTATATCTTTCATTTGCCGATGACAAAAATGAAAACAAAAATAGAAAAAGAAAAGGTCAACTAATGACGTGTAGTTCACAGTCTAAAAGAAGAAGGACCAAAGCCGAAATTATTGCTGATAAAAATCGAAGTTTGAAACAACTTTGTGTAGATTTTTCAATAAAATGTGAAAGGCTTACAACAACTTCTAGTCATGTGAGAATTTTTGGCAATAAAATTTTTCGTGAAAATTTACCAAATATTCCCAATATGAAGCTTAGCCCAAAAACTATAGACTTTATTCGTATACGAAACCTTGGCTATATGGTGACAAAAAAAGGAGTTTGTTTTTCATGTCTTGGACCCGATTGCAAATTTAAATCCTATGATCAAAACAGATTTAGAGAACATTTAGAAAAATTTCATAAAATTGATGAAAGTGGAACACAAGAAGGTTTTTGTGAAATTTGTAAAAGAAATTGTTGTGGCTTCAATGTGATTGATGAGTTTATTCATATCAAATATTTCCATGCTAAAATAATCGATAAACATCCAATGCATCAAATACTTTATTCTCATATTGTGAATAGAACAAAACTTGAAGAAGATGAAGCAATCATAGAATTAGATGAATCAAGTAATTCATTATTTTTAAATGAAAGTGATGATGAATTTGAAGAATTGCCAAGAGATGATAACAAAGCTGATCAGTTAATTTTAACAAATGATTTCGATGACGATGATTATCATCCAAGTTCAAGTGAGGAAGATGAAGAAATTGAAAATGAATCAACTGCTGAAACATCAGATGATAATTTTATAGCAACATCTGAGTCAGAAGCAAAGTTAACAAGTGATGAAGATGACGAAGAAGAAATTCCAGATTTATCGAGCAGCGATGAAGAACATAGAAAGAAGAAGAAATTAAGAACCAACAAAACTGAAGATGAAATTCCTCAATATATTCTTGATAGAATCAAAAATCATTCAACTTCAAAGAGCAATAATAGTGAAGTTTCACAATTACTTAATGAAAGTTTCAATGAATTAATTGAAGATTTAATGAATGAAAATCTTCCTAAGACATCCAAAGAACAAAAGAAAAGAAAGAAAAAGAAACGAAAAGAACGAAATTTTGCAAGAAAAAGTACTTCAAAATGCAAATCACAAATTCAATTTTATTCAATTACATCTCCGCCTAATTTACGTCCATGTCAAGTTGTTTTGACTCGCTGTGATGTTCAAAAGATTTTAAACTCAAATATTGAAATTTTAAATACAAATAAAGAAATTTCAGAAACAACTAAGGAAATTTCAAGCCCAATAAATGGAGTTCAAAGTCAAACAAGAGAAAGTCTTAAAATGATAATTAAGAAAACAGACAAGAATATTCAAATTGTTGTTCCTGATATTCCAACACCACCATCAAGTGAAGACTCAAGAGATTCATTGCCAACACCACCGCTTAATAAATCTACTGAGAAAAATTTAAATTATGCTATGAAAAAAATTAAGGAAGAAAATAACGAATGTGAAGCAATAAAAGAAAATTTGAATGATGAAAATGTGGAATCAATTCAAAAAAGTTTAGATATGGAAGTTTTACAGGTGAATGAAATTGAAGACAAAAATTCTAATGATTCTTTGGAAAATGATACTATGAATGAAAATCCTACAGAGGAAATTTCAAAAGAAAAAACGAGTGAAGAAAATAAAGAAAATGAGATATTAAATGATGAATCTAAAATGAATGAGATTAGAAATGAAGAAAATGAAGTGCAAAAGGAACAAGATAATGTAAAAGAAATTATTGAGAAAGATAAAATTTTAGAAGATACTGTAAAATTGATATACGAAGTTGAACAAGAAAATAAGCAAGAAGATCATTTTTTGAAGATGATTATTGTATGTGAAGATGAAACTGTTGTTGATAAAATTGAAGAAAATCAAAATCATTCACAAGAGAATCAAGTTCAAAGTGAGTCTGTAAAAGTCATGAATCAGTCAAAAGATGTTCAAAAGGAGCCTGAAATAAATAAAAATGAATTGGGAAAAGATCAAGTTCAAGTTCAAAATGATTCGAAAATGCATCAAAATGAAAAAAAGAAAGAAATTAGTTCAGAAGATTTAAAAGATGAAAGTGATGTTTATAAAACGTCAAAAGAAACTGAAATAGAAAATCCAGTTGGAGCTGAAATTTTAAATCAAGAAAATTATCAAAATGAAGGAGAAACGATCACTTTAAGCAGTCAAGAATCAACATCAAGCGTAGAAATAATCACAAATGATAAAGAATCAATAACGTCAATATTAATAGACAGCAAAGAATCAACACCAGCTCCAATAATTGAAATTGACTGTCAAGAACCTAAATCAACTATTGTTATTGACAGTAGAGAATCTTCACCAACTACTATTGTCGATAGTGAAGAAATCATTTCAACAATTGTAATTGATGACACACAAATTTTAACAGAATGTAAAAAGTTAAAAAATAGTGAAGAAAAATCTATTTGCATTGAAATAGCAGACGATGATGACAAATTAACAACACCAAAATCCAGAAAAACAAGAAATTTTGACAAAGCAAAAGGAATTGTGAATTCAATCAAAAATTATTTTTCACCACAAAAATCAAGTAATAAACAGGAAACCTCCGATACAATCAATGATGCAGTAAATAATAATGAAGAAGTAGAAAATTTATCAACACTTTACCCATGGATTGATAAAAGCGTTTCTAGTACTGTTTACAAAACTAAACGTTGCATTAATGAATTGAAAAATGAATTTTGTCAATTTTCAACTTACAAGTGCATGAAAAAGAACTGCAGCTTTTACACGACTGAGGAGAAAAAGTTTGAAACTCACACGAGCACACACAACGGCGATCATCATTTTTGTTCTTTCTGTCTCTTTGATGGTGTGAATTCTGTCGACCTTTGTCAACACATTGAAAAATTGCATAGGCATGACAGATATCAATGTAATTTGTGCATGTATCGAGCTAGTGAGAAAGTCTATGTCGAATGGCACCAAAAACGATTTCATAAAGATATGAAAGGAAAAATTTTAAAATCACCAGCACAATCATTGATGAAAAGTGTCAGAAATCGAGTTCAAGATAAATTAAAGAATGAAAATCGTGAAAAATTTGTTAAGCCTTATGACTGCAAAAGTGAGTTTGTATTAAAATTTATTGAAAAGTTATATCTGATAAATGATTATAATCTGATAGATATGATATAAGTTAATATCGTATAATGTTAATCATTTAAGATGTTTATTCATAAATGATACTTTATTATAACATTTTTGACAAGTCTTTATGAAATTCGAAAAAATTTTTGCTATTGTAAAGTAAAAATGTTATCTTTAAATGTAACATTCAAAAAACCATCTTATGGAGAAATCAAAACTTCCAAGTATGCAGCAATATTACGTCATTATTTGCCAAGAATTAAAGAAATTTGATCAATTGTGTTTGAAAGACACAAAAGAAGGCAATAATCAATGTCTTTATTGCGAATATGGCAGCGATAATAAAGGTGAGAAAATTAATTTATTTATTTTAAAATGTTTTTATTAAAAACTTTTTATTTTTGTAGATGAAATTCAAGTGCATCTTACTGATAATCATCCATATGAACTTGGTTTCATTTGTCGAAGGAAACTTTCATCAGAAATTGAAGCAGGCACAATTGAAACACTTGAAAATGCAACTTTAATTGAATACATTGGACATAGCACATTTAAAGTAAAATTCTATACAGAAGCAAGAGCAAAGTTAACGAAAGAAGATGAAAGTACCTCAATAAATGTTGAAAACATTTTAATAAATGAAGAAGAACCAGAAGAAGCCACAAAGACAAAAGAAACCTCAGAAATTGTTGACTTAATTAAAGAACCAATTCCTAAAACTTCATCTATTCCAATAATTGATAAAATTATTCACATTGACAGCACTTGATGTACACCAATTTTCTTCTACTAAATTTTTTATGAGATTTGTTTTTACTGACAAAATTTATTTTAGATATAAAATGTGATAAATAAGAATTTTTTCTTCAATTAGGATTTGACACAATGCTTAATTATTTTCTCAAATTATTTGTAAATATATAAAACTGTAAATAAAAATTTATGATAAATTTAAAAAACTTTTTTTGCATTCTAAAAACATTTAAAAATTTTATTTTATCAAAGGAATAAAAATCGTCAAGAAAAATTTTTACTAGTCAATGCCAAATGTATTGCACCTGAACTTTTGGAAAGTTCCAAGAATCTGGATGCTCATCATGTGAGACTTCATTATCAAACTTTGCCCAATCAAATGCATCACCGTTGTCATTTTGCTCTAATTCTTCATCACCAAGCTGTACAGGACCATTTTGAATGATGAATTTACGACCGTTTGTTGAATAAAGTTTAATATCAGTATTGCCATATGGAATGATTTCTTTTTCATCCTCTTTAAGATCACCACGATATGCATTTTGTTTTAAAAACATTCCCAATTCATCCAGATTATCTATTTGCTCACTATTGAGTTTAAAGTCCCTTCCATCAATTTTATTAAGCTCTTGAATCACTTTGAAATATGGTACACCGTCTGTGAATGTTTATAAATAAAAATTTTATATCTTTAAATCACATTAAATCAATTAAAAAACTCACCGCAATTCCATGCGAGATCTTTCTTGAATCTTTCAGTCACATCCTCACCATGCAGTCTTTTCCAAGTATTGTCAATCATCCATACAATATTTCTACTATTCACAGCATGCATAACTGTTGTTTTCTCTTCCTCTTTTTCAACTAATCCAATATTATCAGTTGGAATTTCATTATTTAAGCTATCATCAATTGTTGGCAGTGAAGTTACAAACTCTTCATCCTTATGTTGCTCATTTTCAACATACAAATATTTTAATCGCTTTTCATCAATTACAAGCCATTGCTTTGCACCAATGTCAGGATCTTGAGCCATATATTTTGCCCAAGATTTTCCATTATGAGCTAACCGAATGGCAGCCATTACGCGAACAGACATGAGTACAGCGCTATCAAGGTCAATTCCATGCACTTGTGTATCGTCACCATACTTTAATTTAATGCCAGATACAATAATTCTACTGTGTTTACCATGAGCTAAATAAAAGTCATCAGTTGAAGCGATGCATCCTGGATAACTTGTGAATGTAATGTCAGTATTGGTGACTAAATGATGTGATGGAGTTGGTCCATGATGATAATTGAATCGATAAGTTTTGACAATTTTTAGCATTGAATTGTATTCACCATCAGATGAATGACCAATAATAATTTTTGGGCTCTCACCATCAACCAAATTGATAATCATTTTCTCGACAGTGTCATGCATTTCAATCATATCTTCCTCTTCTTCTTGTACAAATTTGTTGTAATAAACTTTTAAATCTTCAATATCGACTCTAGCATTGAGTAGTAGAAAATCTTCTGATGGAATTTCAAAGTCTTTCCTTGCTCTTTTTGTTCCTTGTCTAAAGCCTTTTTCAATGCCATAAAGTTGTTGATAAAATAGATAAATCTGATGATGATAATGTGATGTTTTGTGTTCCTTCATTGCTATTGTGATGCTGTTCTCGTGATTTCTAGCGATTATCGATCTCATCCATGTACAAAATTTGTCTGTTGCTTCATCTTGTTCACAAAATGATTGAATTGTATTTTTCCATTGCGCATAAATGCTCATCCATGTTAATGTACCCTCGAGAATTCCTGCAGAAAATGCTTGATTATGATCAGCATAACCCGCTTGTGTTTCTATCTCGAGAAAAGATAAACCGAGCGTTGACTTTTGCTCTTTGTAACATGCACGCGCACAACCAGTGTCAATCTTATCAAAATCATTTCGTTGCTTCCAATATTCGACACGATAGCCAGTCTTTTGTGAAAAGTAAGCTGTGGCACAATATGCATAGGTATCATCAATAACAACTCTAAAAATATACCAAAATCAGCATCGATAAAGCAGATTTGTGTCAATGAAAAGTGTCAATTTTCACTTACCGCTCGTATTTCGCTACAAAAATGAATGTTCCAATTATCAATACACAGCAACTGCCTAACATGAAATAGGCAATTTTTGCATTAGTACTTGAACCGAGTGCCTGAAGCATCTTGGATTTAGACATATATGCTTGATTAGTTGAATTTTGATGGCTCCTTTAAGGACGATGCTGCTGACTGCTGACTTACTTATAATTAAGATCGTGATGAACGGAAAAGATCATTGGATTTATTTAGTGATGTCTTTCAGCTTGACTAAAAACACTATACACGTAGTATGTATTTTGATATCTGTTTATTTGGAATAAAAGAGAGAGAATAAAAATTAGCTTGTGATTTCACTTAATATCGGTTGTATAATAAGCAAAGAAAATTCTCTTTTAAAGAGCAGTAATTATATTTTCCTATAAGATAAAATTAAAGAAAAAGATGATGATGATGATATGACGGAATTGAATTCTCAAGAGCATTTAAGTGAAAATAAGAAAAATTGTTTTTCTCTTTCCCAGGAAAAATCAATTTTCGATCGCAGTTCATTAATTATCTTTCTTTAAATGTTTACAAAATACTGCTGATTAGTAGGAGTTCAAAGAGTCCAAACAAATGGCAAACTGATTAATTAGGATTTAAAAGACGAATTGTACTTACCCTATATTGCAGATATTCTCGATATTTCTCTTCTTTTCTTCTATTATTTGTCACTCTCTCTTACTCACGACAACAGAAATTGTATTAAAATGTCTTCACCCCATTGAAAAATGTGATTGGGTTTTATGGATGCTGTTATCAGCTGTTATCAAAGATGAGCTAGTTCAAATTGCGAATTATTCGAGAGACCTGTGGAGTGAAAATAAAGAATATGACTAAAAATAAACAGTTGTCATTGCTATACAGCTTTATTTTATCAAGGAAACATATATTTGAACAAATGTGTGCGTATTAAGTTAGTAACAAGTTTTAGCGCATTTTCTTAAAAGTATTTCATTTTAAGAAAGTCAATATTTTTATAATGCTAATGGGTGATTCCACAGATAATGCGACAATGAATTTTTCAAATTTTTTTACCTCTCTAAATTGAATTTTAAATTTTTTTTCCTTTATTTATGAATGAAAAGTTTTTTTGATTTTCCAACAAATAGAAACTTAATATTAATTTTTTACACAATATTTGGTAAATTGAAACGAATTATGTTAATTAATCATTTGAATCTTCTTTTGGTGATGGAAAAGAAAAATTAAAAATTTGCCGATAAATTTACAAAAAACGATTTTTTAAATTTAAACAAATGTTGTAACAAAAAAATAGCGTTGATTTCTTAAAAAAAATTATAGATCTATAATAAATAAAAATATGAAATAATAAGACATTTTTTGAGCTCATTTATAAGTGTTACGTTTACATTTAGCTTAAATCTATGAATTCAAATAGATTTTGCTTGGTAATATTGAATAATTTAGACAAAAATTGCAAAATAATAAAATGTCCCAAAAAAAGAAGCGGAGATTTTTCCTTGTATTTTTGATATTTCTCTTTAATTACTCATTCATTTCTTAAATGGCTTTGCTATATAGTAGAAAATCACAAATGACACCTAATTCTGGTTAAATTATAATGATTAAGTTGTTAAAAAAAAAGAAAAATATCAATTTTAGAACAAAAAATCTCCGCTTCATTATCCGTGGAATCACCCTAATATGAAACTTACGTAAAGGCTTATAAAAAGTTAATCGGAATTCTTATGATTCAATTCTAATTTAACAAGATTCTAAATTTATTATATCATCATTTTTGCTGTTATAAAATCCTTTTTGTAAGTATTTTACTTGTACTTAACTATTTTTGTCATTTTAAATTAACATAATAAATTTGATTATTAGTTCAATTCTGAAG
The DNA here is from genome assembly GCA_018290095.1 of Polypedilum vanderplanki. Classification (NCBI taxonomy): domain Eukaryota; kingdom Metazoa; phylum Arthropoda; class Insecta; order Diptera; family Chironomidae; genus Polypedilum; species Polypedilum vanderplanki. The sequence goes on from CM031379.1 coordinate 14,070,459, forward strand.
TTATATTAATTATACTGATAATATACTATTTTCTTTTTTCGCTCATACTTATTTCGAGTATTGCATTACCGAGTTTATTTTGTACTTTTTACTTCATTTTATTCATTTATTAGAGAACTTTATGTATGCATTCAAAAAAACATTTTTGTCAAAGTTCAAATTTATGTTTTTGATAAATTCGCCCACTCAAAAAGATTTATAATTATTTTTGGTCAAAAAATACTCAGACATGTTTTAGTTCTCACTATAAATTAATTAAATTTTTTATCGTTTTGTTTTAATATTAATAATAAATACCTATAATTTATAAATTCTCCCATAAAGTAGAACTTTTCCACGTAATCAATTTAGAAAACAAAAAACTTAGTATGATTAACTGCAATTATCACATCATGACTCATTCAGTATGCGATAGAGTAACTGACCATAACCAAAACATTTACGTTTTAAGCTTAACATTTTTAAGTTTTTACTCTTTCTTTTGTTCAACTCTATTTTGGAAATTCCAAATTCCATACGACAACTCATCAATTATCGCCGCTAGGTATGAGAAGTAAAAACATTGAAATTCAACACTCTCAACGAGATTGTAATTCATCAATTATCACCTTTGACAATATGTGTTTCGTTTCGTTTATCATACACATTTGCCGCAATCTAACAAATATAAATGAATGAGAAAAGATCACATTATCGTGCAAAAAAGTAGTTGTTAACATGAAATCGCGATGAGAGGAAGAAACTTTCACAAAATTGTCATATGATGGTCTACAGTTATCATGAATGTTGTTACGAATGAGGGAAATAGAGAACACTGAAGGATTCACGTAAATTGTAAAATTTCAGGTCAAACCGGTTTACCGTGTTTATTACCAAGTCCTTTCTATTACAAAAACAGGTAGTGCGTAATTTATGAGTTCAGTTTTGATGTCAGCTGTGTCATTATTTGACATCACTTTAAACTTTTCATTTTCTCCTCCTTTTTTTGAACAATTCAAAGATAATTCTCAAGTTTTTGTACACGTGTATTGAAAATTTTATAAATTTGAAACCTTGTTTGTAAGCACGATCAGCGGAAAATGATTTTAAACGTGATAACTTAAAATTCCCTTGAAAAAACTTTTCTAGACAAAATACAAAAAAGAAGAAATTCCCTGAGAAATTCTTATTTTAATTAAGTGAGAGTTTTTATGTGTCAAGAAGAAAATGCGTGCATTGCGTCACATAAGCATTTTGTCGCCGCATACGAGACGCTTGCTACAACATAATTTTTCTTATGCCGTCATTCACATAAAAAAAAGAGAACAAATTTTTTCTTCTTACTTTTCTCTCATTGTCGTTCTCAATCAAGTATAAAGTATATCGCGGAAACGCTTAGTAACTAATTATTCCCTTGATAAAGAGAACACGGAACATTTTAAAATCGTTTTATTATCGCAAAAAAATAATACAAAACGTGGAAACACACGACAGCAAAAATAATATTTCGATTCTAGCACACTCGAGGTTCATAGATCACTCACATATAGCACACAAATAAAAATTATTCACATTATCAGTCTGTCACAATACTTACAAATAATTCAATCAAAAATTCCAATTTTGCGAAAAAAAATTTGTACATCAAAATATATCACTACTTTGTGGCTGATTTATTTTTGCATCTATTAAATAAAGTGATGAAATTCCTGTATTATTCGCTAAATGGCGAAAAGCAAACCCAAAAAAGAAAAAAATAGAGGAAAAAATAGATGCGCGCGATCTTTTCAACTTGACGGCTACATTTGTAAAAACACACTGACAGTACTCACCGAAAATATAACTTTTTTTAAAATAAAAATCGAATTCATAGGAATTGAGAGAGAAGAAGAGAAAAATGAGCGAGAAAAGGCTAAACATATGGCAATATAACAGATAACAAACTTCTTAATTGAGTAGAAATACAAGTTGATCACTCGTGAGAGAATTTTCGTTCTCTCACTCGCTCTTAAATTAGCACGTGGTTGCATTTTTGCATAAATATCGTCATGATCGTCGTCATATGAAATTTGAGAATGCGAACGGGGTTAAAGATCTGTTTATTTAATAATTATTTTTGTAATAGAATGTCTGGAGGCTTGATTTATTTAGAGAAAGAGCTCAATGAATGTTTATAAATGAAAAATGAGAATTGTTTATAATTTTTTGTATCGATTGATTGATTGTTAAATGCGCAAAAAATTTAATTAAGGATTTCCATGGAAAAATAATAAACATATAATGGTGTTTTCAACATTTTTTACAATAATTAATTTTTATTACAATTGAGAACTTGAAAGAAATGTTTTTATTTTAGGGTCAAGTTGATTTTTATGAATCTAAAATATTTTAGACATCTTTTGAGAAAAATTTTAAAATTGTTATGGTTTGAAGCTTGAATTAAGAAAGAAATTTCAAAAATTGTAATTGAAATGTAAAAAATAATTTTATTAATGGTTTATGAACTTTTTTGTTAAAATAAAACTAATAAAGTAGAAAAGTAAAAAATTTCAAGATTTGAATAAAAAATTAACATCATGGAATTAAACAGTTTTATCTCATCTCTTATAATTGTTCTAAGAATATATTTTTATTTTTTGAATAAAGTTGACAAAGTATTATTATAAACATCTACTCATAAACTTTTTTAAAACAATAGAAAATTTGAAATAAAACAATGCTTAAATCAGTTTTTCTTTTTTTGAAAACTTAGCTAAGACGCATTATTTCAACGTTTTAAATTTAAAAAATCAGTTAGAAAATTTCATTTTTTATCAATCAAACATTTTCATCTACACTCTAAAAATATTAAATTGACAAGAAATAAAAAACAACTGTTCTTTTATTTAAGTAATTTAAATTCTATTTAAATATTAAAAGATAATCCTGTAAAATGGAAAATAAAAATATGTCATTTCAATAAAAATCCACAAAATGATTGTGTAAATCGTTTATGAAATAACATCACCAGACATCACACAGCACGTAAGTATTATAATACAACAAAATACGCCTGAATGAGTGAACGAGAGAGCGAGAGAGTGCACACAATAAGAACCCATTCAGATAATCATTTCAAAGAATCATTCAAAAGCGATCAAAGCTCCGTATACATACACACAATCAACAATTGAGCTTTTTGTCGCATTTATCAGGAATTATTGTGATGAAAATATGAATTGCACATCGCACTTGAAAGAGAGAATAAGAGGAGAATGGAAAAACTTTCACTCTCAATTTTGCATTATTTAATATTGTCAACGTTGTCTAGAATGAATTTTATGTGTGTATCTATAATACAAGAGAGAGAAAGAAAGAGTCAATGAATGCAACAAATATGATTGAAAATACACACAAATGCAGAAATGAAAAAAGTGTCAACATAAAAAAGTTTTTCATATGCAACAACAGCGAATGAATGAAAATAAAAAAAAATTGTTTAGCAGTGAAAAATATAGGTAAATAGGTAAGTAATTTGCATTTGAATTGAACATTTTTTTTATTTGGCTGAAAATGCCGAGTATAAAAAAATTTTTTATGAATGAAATTATTCCATGTGATGTATAAGCACGCAATATTTACGGTAATAATCAAATCAATAAATAATAATTTTTTGGTGAATGTAAAAGTTTAATTGTTAACAATAGAAAGTCAGTTGTAGGTTGTAGATTATTTAATTATTGACCTTTCACGTAGCACTGTCAAAATGAGTTTATCATTTAAACAATTATAAAAACACGCCAACACATTAAGAAAAGTAAGAGAAATTTTTTACTGTTTTGTATCAAATTGTAGCCATCAATAGAGCCTTATCAACACAAGTAACAGCAGCAGCAGTAGCAGTAAGAATTTTCAAGAGTTTTCATTTCCTCTTTCCTTCAGCACATGCTGTGCCTATAAGCATGTTTTTATGAAGCGACAAGCCGCCTACATTTTCCCCATTATGAAGCCACCCGAAAAAGAAAAAAAAATTAATAACTTTTCCTTTTGATATGATTACATAAATTATTGATTGAATTTTTTTCCATCTCATACTTTATTGCTTGTATAAGTGTGTAGGAAAAAGAAGAAAGTTTACTAAACAGCAAGTAAGGGATGGTTTGGGCATCATCATCATTTTGTGCACACGCAAAAATATAGAGGGCCCATTACTCTTTTTCCAATAAATTACAATCAGTCTACACTATACTACTAAATGGTGCTATGCTTACTCGTATGTATTATAGCTTTCAAAAACACGCATAGAATATAATGCAGCAGTAGTAAGCAATGTTCTTACATATATTTATTTATTTATCCCAATCTCAATTTTTACCGTCTCATTCCTAATCTAGAAATGCAAAGAGAGAAAATATGAGCTAGCCTCTATAGACTTTTCTGCGCAATTTTATTTTTTATTTTGGCTTGTGTGCACCCACACAGTTGTGCATCAAAATGGAGATAAATATGTAAGTACTTATAAATTTGACGCGTTTCTTCTCCTCTTTTATTTTACAATCTCCGTCTTGAGCTCTTTAATGCAGTTCTATGTGTGAGTGAGAATCTTGCGTTGCGCTGTTGTTGTCATCAAGTGGGGGAGATTTTCGCTTGTATTTGATTATCATTGTATACGTAAAATTTTTTTCTCTTTCTCAGTGGAGTCTGCGTTATTGTGCATGGGCCATTCAACCTATAAAAACACAAAAATGGCTGATAAAAAAATTTTATCGACAAATTTTCACTCACTCTCTCGCTCAATTTGCGCTGTTGTCAGACTTTGTTTCGCAATTATTCATTATGATATAGTATGTGCATAAGTAGCACCTAATAGTGACTGAATATTTTTTCTCTAACATATAAAAATGTAAATTATTCTCTCTTTCTCGTTCGCTCGCTGTCTGAGTCACAAAACGATGCCGTTTATCATCAAGAAAAACTTTTTTTTGCGCCACAAATTTCTCTCGCTTGCTTTTGCCTTGATGATTGATGAGTTGTCGCACAAAGATACGCATCACTTTACCATTCTTCATACTCGACTCTTTATATTTTTTGTGTGCTGTGTTGATGGTCTCCATTGCTTGTCATCATCATTACATTTGACACTCTTCAATGTCTCATGTCGCACGCACATTAGTTCTATGCATTAATTTCTTACTGAGAAGCGAAGAGTGTAAATTAAAGAAAAAAAAGTGTTTTGTCATTTAGGTTGGAAATTTTATTAATATCAAAATTTTATATTTTTATTGCAGGAAACAATACACAATGGAAATGTGTGACTTAAATGAAGTTTTTTATGGCTGACCAACACACAATTCTTTTTATATTTTTTAGATGGCAATTTTGCATTTTCACACTTTTGTTTTGTTTTATTTCAATAAAAAAACAAATGGAGGTCAAACTTTAATAAAAATGTTGTTGATGATGAAAAAATTTTTAATTAGGACTTGAAACTTTAAAGAATTTTCATTTTTTTTTTGAGAAAATGTTAATAAACTCAAATAACAATAGCAGATGACAAAAGAGGAAGCTGAAGTATGAGAGAGAGACAATGAGCCATTATATCTACATATCTATCTTTAATATGCTCACATAATAATAATAATAATGTGCCACAATAAATGAGGAAAAGAAGTTCAAAGTTCAAGGCCGAATGTTTTCACTTTAAATACAAATAAAAGAGCGAGAGTGAATGAAAGAATGAATGAATGAGAATGAATGAAAAACTTCCCTTTTTGAATAGTCAAAAGAAAAATCATTTCTTTACACAACATAACAAAATTTCTATACATATACACAAAAGAAAAGAAATTTCAATGAAAAAGTGGCTTATTTATCGATTTTTTCTCCTCCTTACTTTTTATTCTCATACAGAAAGAGTGATAAAGTGCGAGTGAATTGAGTAAATTTAGATAGAATAAAAGAATTTTTCTGCAATGCACCTTAAAGCAATAACAACAACTATAACAATGGAATTTCAGAATCAGCAGCAGCACTTATTGAGAGGCAATGAATAATAATAAAAGAATCATCAACAATCAAATAAGTAAACCGAGATTTGTATCAAAAAAAAAATCTTTCACTCTATACAAGTACAACAGTGTGTATTATTCAGCAGCTCTCATTCTTTCATTTCTTTTCTATAAAAATGTGTCTATGGAATAATAGCAAAAAATATAATAATAAACAAACTGTTGCAACATTCATACACAATCATTTGATAAGCATATTTGTAACTTTTTAAATCCTCATCTCATAACTGTCGCTTATGCCTTTTTCAACTCTCTTTTTGTTTAAATATGATTTTTCAATTTAAAATATAGAAACTTTTCTCTCATTCACTTACATACTATTGTTATTTTTGTTTTTGTTGTTGAAAGAAGCTCATCACAGCAAGTGAACATCAACAGTTTATTTTATTGTTTTGAAACTTAATCAAGATTATTTTTGTACCCCGTTGCATTTTTTTCTCTCATTCTTTCTTTATTTATTCTCTTGTTGTAGGCTGTTATATAGTCAGTTACTTGATTGTTGCGCCAAAGAGAATGATTATGATGTACTTGAAACAAAAGAGTTGTGATTTTAATTATTCAATTATAATATTTATTCTAAAGTGATTATTCTTTATATATTTATTCTTCATTAACTTATATTGAAAGATTTGGCTTCTAAATTACAAGTTTAAATTTTTATACATATTTTTAAAAAAAGTGTTGTTGTATGAAAAAATTCATTATCTCAGTAAAATTTAAAAATATAACAAAATATCAATTTTAAAAATATCTGCTCATATTAATATTAATTTGCTCGTAATTCAAATCAATTTTTTGATTGCCACTTGAGATTTTTTGATTTAAAAGATTATTACTCATCATAAAAATAAATTTCTTTCTCTTTTCTTTGCTTATTTCTGTCAGACATTCTGTCATTGTTAAACAAATATGGAATGAATATGAATGTATTTATATATACATGCAAAGAAGAGAGAAAAAAGGAAAAGGTAAAGAGAGCAAGCAAGATGTGTTTAGATGGATGAATTAGATTGTGAATATGAATGAGTGAGATTTAAAATTGTCAGATGATTGTGTACATGTAAGTATAAGCACACACATCTCAATATGGATGAAGGAAAGAAAAGAAATCCGTTCAATTGCCGCTAAAGAAATTCAGTAGAAAATGAGCGCTATTTCAACTTCCATTTGACGTTATCGAAATAATTTGATCAGCAACAGCAACTTGAAAGTTTCTTTGGCATGTAGCACAAGAAAAGAAATAAAAAATCACAAGAAAGTACGCTTGCTTCAAATCGATAAAAGTCTTGGATAAATTAATTGAATGTATTTTGAATTGAACGTGGCTGTAATTAAATTACTAACGTAGCATTAAATTGATTACTCTTCTAAATATCTTTAGTATACACGTGCGGAGATGATTTTACAGCTTTTCTTTTTTGTATAACAGAAGCTGAAAATTCTAGGAATTTTTAAAGTTGTAGAATGATTGGACAATAAATGACATTAAATAAACTCATTCTTGATAATCTCTGCTGCTCTCTGCACAAAAACCATAAATTTTAAAATCTATTTATTTTTCTTTTTTCAGTCACAGTCAAGTTCAGCCTCCCTCTCAATACATTTAAGCAGCAAAGACTTGACATTTTGAATTTATGTACCGTTTCTCATTTTTCTATATGTTTTCATTGATTTTTGCACCTGGACTTCATCATCAGCATCGCCATGCTCCTTTTTTTCTCCTATATTTGTATGAATTCCCATTTGGATTCTGCCGAATGGTTAAACATATATTCTCGCTTACTTTATTTTTCTCTTTCACACAGTGTGTTTATTCGGGACTTTTAATAATTTATTATGGTTTCTCATTTTGCCTCGTTGAGCATCAAAAGGGACAAACTCCATGAATTTATATTTTTTTTGCTTCACGTATAGTATGATGAAAAAAAATTATTCCTCATGCATGTAAAATCTCGCGCTCTCGTAAAACATTTTTCTAACATGAAAATGGCCGTGTAAAAAAGTTTTCTCTGCTTTTTTGTTTAAAAAAGATTTAATTGAAAAAGTTGAGAGAGGCAGCAAAAAATATCGTCTGTTCAGTATATGAATTGGAAAAAAAGTTTATGCATGAATGAATCGATAACCTAATCATGCATTTCATAGACTAAGCAAATATGTGCTTGCTAAATGCTGCTCTTCAATTTTAATGCAATTACAAATAATGAAATGCAGTAATTGACCAAGACAAATGATGATTGTTGAAATTTTTTGCAATGAATAAGTTTTAGATTCAAATTCAAGCATTGAATAATTATTAATTAAATGTTTGGATATAATCAAGTTGACACTCAATACTTTTAAAATAAAAATTCAATATAAAAAAATTTGTTCTATAAATTTAAAACTTTCAAATTTTATAGTTCAAATTGAAAATACGAAAATAAAATCAAACTTTTATAGAGTTTAAAATTATAACTTTTGCAAGATTTTCACCAAGTCAAGTAATATTTAAGTTAACTTGAAAATCAAACAAGTCAAGTAATGATTCAAGTCAAATTGACATTAACCACTTGACTTGACATTTTAATCACTTGACTTTCGTCATCACTTTTCAAGCTGATAATGTCACATTTATTGTCTTAATAATTATCTTACCAATAATAATTTTTTATTAAATAAAAATTTAAATTATAAAGTTTAAGTCTCTATCCCTTGCATTAAATAAAATCTTCCCACAAAAAAGCATCATCAGCTTCCTATGCAGCAACAATATTCTGTCTTCATTTACTGATAGAAATCATAGGGTCTTACTTTAACCACGGTAAGCATCAGATTTCAAATTAATTTGTAGATAAGTGCTGTACAAAAAAACAACAAATTTCTTCCATACTTTCGTAGATATCTAAATATCACATGACAAGGCAGGCAGGAGTTGTAAGAAGAAAAATAAACGCGCACAAACTCAAATTTCATTGCACCTGGACGGATGTGAGGCTTCAAATCGACATAACAGAGCGAGAGAATTTATGTGTGCTCTATTGTTATTGAAGGTAGGAAAAAAATTCTTTTCATCTCCGAAAAAAATGTGATTTCTAAAGAAACTCCCGCACACACACACACGAAGAAGAACATAAAAAATGCCAAAATGTCTCTCTAGCTTCATTCTTTAACCCGAAATGTGTTTTTTTTTTCGAAATGAAGGATGCTGAAGCAAAAGAAAAATTTGTTTTTTGCTGTCACACCACAGGACATCGAAATCATTAAACTCTCTGCTTTCACACTCTGCTGTTTTTTTGTAGAATCCTGTAGTTTAATGTTGGATCCTTTACCATGTTATTTTTTGCTTTTTTGGGTTCTTAAATACACACATAAAAAAGTTTTATATGATACGAAAATTTTTCATTACTTTAGCTAATTAAACTTTCAACTCCGCGATAATTGAAAAAAATATTTTTATAGAAATTCACAACACGAACACAATGAATCTCTTATAATTGTTTTCCACTTCAATTAACTTCTATAAATTATTTTCATTTTTTATATTTTAATGAAAAATGTCACTGACATGAAAAAGAGGTAATTTACGATTTTTTTGTGTTTACTTAATGCATAGTCTCGTGCATGTGCACATGAGTAAAATTAATCTCTGTTATTCTTTCATTCTTTTTGCCAACATGTCACTTCATCAAGTGCAATAATTCTCCATGCGATAAAATTTCTATTTTCTTGCTTGCTGCTTCTTGCACTGGAGGTGATTCAAGGTAATAACAAAGCAATTGCTGATGCATGAAATTGTCGTTCTTTATACTCTTGCATTGATGATTTTTTATACTTTAAATTGTTACTTTACCAGAAATATCTTTTCAAGTCACATCAAAAAATATCAAAAAAAATTTTTGTAATTTTTTGAAATAATTAAAAAACAGTCAATTGAAATTCAAAAAGATTTATATATTAACATTTTTTTAGTTTTGAAATTTTTCCTTATAGATTGAATTAAAATTAGCTTTAGAACTAGAAACTTCATTTTTAATTAAACAATGCAATGCTAAAGATATAGAAAACCCTTAAAGTTTTAGTTATATCCTAATAAAAATTTATCATATAAATTCTCAATGGACAACTTTCACTTGAAAGTTTTTAAACAAAAAAGTTTCATACACATATATGAGATTTTAAAAGTTTTTTTTATAAACATTCAAATATATATAGATGATGTACATGATCACCATCATTATACATTTTTCATACGTACAATTCTCTCTTTCACTCTTTTCAACAAAAAAAGATTACAATAAATCATCGCAATGTAATTCATTCTCATAGTTGACAGCAAGAGTATTTTTCATTCTGGAATGAAGCACTTGGAGTAAATGTAACAGAAATTTATAATAAATACACATATATGAAGACATTATGCTTGCCAGAATATTGCTTTTATTCCTACATCTACGGAAAGCGTGTATGTCATTTGAAGGTTTCCTTAAACGGTGTTATAAAAAATATTTTTTAAACATTTTGCCAAACATTCATATATACTAAATGTCATCCGTTCTCATGCCCTTTTTTGTGTGTTTTGTATGTGTGTCGTTCACTCTTGGAGCTCCACGAAAAAAATAAATTTGTTCCTCATAATATTTTTTATTATTATTTTTTATTGTCATCTCACTCTCTTTTTCCTATAGGGAGGCAGCAGTAAAAAGATGAAATTGGTAGAAAATTTTAGCACCATCGTATATAGTGAGAAAGTGAAATGATGGAGGAAGCTTTTTATGATTATGAGAAGTAAAGTTTCCTATAACATTAAATGATATGAAATGATGGGAAAAAGTTCATTTATTTATTTATTGACATTTGTTGCTTTAAAAAATTGCTTGTAAATAAAAAATTCATGCATGAAATGTGATTTAAGAGATTTTTATGCTTGCTTAACACAAGCGAGTAAAAACAAACAGGAAATTAGAGCTCCATGTTGTTCAAAAGGCGAAACAGCAGCAAAAAACAAATGTAAACAAACATTTGCAGTGAATATGCAAAACAAAGGATAAAACAGAGAAAAATTGAATTGAAAGATCCAATTAGTGGCTTATGAGAGTTGACAGAGAGTTTTCTTTCTGTATGCCGCATTTCATATGAGGTATTGTATCATGAAAGCAAGTTAAACATAAAACACCATTAAGTGCTTTATATGTCTTTATATAAAGGTGCAAAAGTATAATCAATTTATGACGCAATAGAGCTCAAGCTTTTGAGACTTCAAAGAATGTTTTAATTAAAAAATTAACGCGAGAGTAAATCTGAATGAATTATGACTTGACACTCTATGATTATGAAATTAATGCACTTATTTGCATTGACGTTTGTGAAATTATGTTTTTATAATCATTGACGCTACTTGTGAGACGATTCACAGCTCATTATAAAATTTCGCTTGTTCAATCGTCAAAGCCTTTAGAAAACTGAAGTTTTTTTATATTTGTGATTAAATTAAATTGAAAACATTAATTACTGAATTGTGAATCAAGTCAAGAACACTTACTTTCATAATTAAAACATTTTCTTTTTAGCTCGAGTCTCTCGTAAAAAATATTTCTCTTTGATTATTCTACTGTTAATTTAGTCTAATTGAAATTACTTTTCATCAATGTGAAAAATCAAAAAAAAAACAAATTTTCTCACATAAAAATAATCAAAAAATCATCATCTTCACCCTCACATAGACAACATTAACTTTGCAATAACAAAAGAAAGAGAGAAAGTGACATAAAAAATCAATTCCTTGCAATCAATTTCACTTCCTCACAATATTTATCAATGTAAATATTTGTTTACATAAATAATAACAATTTTTTTCAACAAGAGAAAGAAATAAAGGGAGACAGTAAAATTATACTTTGATGGAATGAAATCATCATGTGTTCAATTCAGGGTTGAATTTCCTTTTACTATAGCTTTCAAAACCCTCACTCTTTCTCTCATCTCTCTCCTCCTTCATCATCATCATCATCATCTTAAAAATCAAAGAATAAGAGAGGAAAAAAAACATTTCCATCAAGCTGCTTGAAACATAATCAATTTCAAAATGGCAGATATCTAATAGACGACAACGACGACGTATATTTCTTTCTTTCTCGGATACTCTTATAGCGTATGATGTGATGATGTTCCGCATGATGAGATTTTTTTGGGGGTAAAAAATGGAAAAGAAAAAAATCAATCAGTTGCGGCTTTTTACGGAAAATTAAATTCCTTCCATATATATGAGTGTTTATCCATTGATATGATTGTTGTATATCATCATATGAATTTATTTTTGTCACTCTTATCGATTTTAACATTTCATACGGCATTGACAGCTTTAAGATTGAATTTTATTGATTTTTTTTATTTCTGATGAATTCAAATCAGTAAATCATAATAATTACACTCCAGCACACTCACTCAGTCTCGTAATTTTCATCAATTGTAAATGAATAAAAAATTCATAAACTTTCTTGTTGTGCCAACCCATGCACATGACTACTACACTCAAAACCCCTTGAGGGTAAATATTTTGATATAATTTACGTGCCATAATTCTTTCCCTTTAATTTGGCAAAATAAACACTCACTTTGGTACATGGTACATGTCGTAATATTTGCCTTTAGGAGTAAAAATGAAATCATGTTACTATTTAACAACAATTGTACATTCTGAAATAAAATACAAGTTTTCCATTGGGAAAATTTTTTTCCTTTTTCTCCCTACTCAAAATTTTATTTTCTTTCTTTTTATGTTTTCTGTTTACACTTTAGAAAAGTTTTTAAATTTTAATTTTTTCTCTCTTTTAGTCGAAAATTTAATTTTGTTTTTGCATAAAAAAGTAAGAAATAAAGTGTTAAAAATTAGTTAAAGCTATAAAATTTCTTTGCAAATTCTGTTAAATGTTCATAAAAATTAAAAAAAAGAACCTCTGTAAAATATTGCTAAATTTTGAAGTTTTTTGAACATTACAGTGAATTTATAGAATCAAGATCTAGAGTTTAAAAAATTAAGTTTTTTCACTTACAAACAGTCAACTTTATGTGATATAATTTCTGTATATTTAATTTGTTAAAATAAAAGTTTTCTACTTTAGCAAATAATCGAAATCAAAATGTGTATGTACCTTGATAGTAAGCAATAAATTATCATCACATTAATCACATAATGATTAAGCAGCATTATTAAATATATATATATAATTTATCGTGCATTACACGAAGTGATTATAAGCAGATAAAAAATTTATTGATTAATCATAAAACATATGTTTCAATGTCGAAAATTTCTTTCGTGCATACACACAAATTCACCCTCATTAAATTTCAGATTTCTTTTTTCTTGAATCCTATAAATAATAATATTTTTTTTATTTCCCAACCATAATAATCATCATCGAATGAAAAATTTCTCTTGAAGGGTAGTGAATGAATGAGTGATACATATAAGTCTACAAAGTGAAGGAGATTAGTATTAATAAAATGTATAATTTTTTATTAAATGTTGCCATGTCACACAGCATTAGAAAGAAGAAACATGAAAGAGCAGAAAGAGCCCCTCGAGAGAAAGAGAGGATGATTGAATAGTAGAGCACCCTCCCTCAATTTTTATCCCTCAACATTTTTTAATTTAATTTGTGGTTTTGCCGCAAATGATTTTTAATTTTAGCTTGGAAAATGATACAGATTTAATTTATTTATGTAACTTTCAGAGCATGTCATAAAACATCCATTTTTAATGACACTTTCACGAGTGTGTTATCAACAGCTTCATAAAAATTATAATTCAAAAAAATAAAATTAAAATCTCATTTTATGATGCATCATCAGGCAAAACAAATTTTTTTATTGCTCGCAATTTTTTTTTCTTCTGTGTCGTCTAGATTCATATTTTTTGATTAAAGCCTTCCGGTTGAATTTTATCATCATCATGTCTTACGACAATTCGCGTTGTCGGCATAGCTACACATCGTGAATAATAAAATAAAATTTCTCAAAAGAAGAAGAATTTTGATGAGATCTTCTTCTCTTTTTTGGTGTGAATTGAGACATATGTTGAATTTATGTAGAAAAAGTTGAAGTTTTATAAGAAGATTTTCACATATTTGAAGAAGTCAAAGTGAGCTAATGAGTGAAATTTACACATGTTGAACATCAAAAACTGCCTCAAGTATGATTTCTTATCAAAGAAAATTTCTCTTCATAAATTTTCCATCATTGAGGATTTTAAAAAGCTATTTAAAAGAGGAAAATGTGCGAATATCAAACCATTAAGTGATGTCAAAGAAAACTTTTTCCTTCATATCAAACTAACAACTGCTTTTTTCTCTATCGCTTTTTTTGGTTAAAAAAATGTCACATACATAAAATTCGGGAAATGATTTTACCGCAAAATATTTATAAACACATACACATGCTCGCATATTTCAGGAAGATAAAAAAAGAAGTTCTATGTGGTAATATTTTTTATGTACGATGAGTTTAATGTATCAGAAAATAAATTTTCTTCTAGAATCCTCGTGAAAAGTCATAAAGCCGATATTAAATCGAAGATATTGTACGCTAAACATTTTTTTTGTCCCCTTATGTATGTGTACATAAAAAATTGAGGATGTGCATAAACATTATTATACCTGATGGTCATAATATCACATCGCATCGTTATGTATATCAGAGCAAGCAGGCAGTAGCAACGGCAGGACGGATATATTTATGATGATGCTCTTCTCATACTACTGTTGTCAAATGAAAACATCATTCAGTCGTGTATGAAAAAATGCCCATAAAGATAAGAAACGGGATTCTTATGGCGATGATGATATTTATGTGACTATAACAACTGATATGCAGAATAAGTTGACTGAGAAATATTAGAAAAATTGCATGCATACAAAATGTTTTATGCAAATTTTTATAAATTTTCAATGTTTACTTTATTTTCTTAATAATTGCAACTGAGACTTTTCTTTATTCTCTTATATTGTTCTTTTTATTATTAAATAGAAAAAAAGCATTTTAAAATAATAAATTCAATAAGTTTTTAAAAAAAAAAATTTTCTTATCATCTTGGTAAAATTTATCTTCTGATTTATCTTATCTGAAAAACTCATCCGTTAAATTTAAAATAACATTTCTGTCCTTTCAAATAAAATCCATTATAATTCTAATAATTAATCAGATTTTATTTCAGTATGTGCATAATAAACTCATTAACTCATAAAGTACTTGAAATAATACCGCAAATTTGAAATCCGCAATTAATGAGCTGAACGTGTGCTGATGCTTGCCCTGAAGGTGAACAACTACCAACTGAGAGAGACGAAAAGAAAAAGTAGGCAATGAAATCTGAATATAAGTACTCATTTCATGTAGGTGGTAGTACGAGGGTTGTTATAGAGAAAAAGAAGTTGGCATGAGCACATATAGACGCAAATTAAAAACCAATAAAAGTGTATTTGAAGAGCTTCGCCACGTGCAGCATTTTGAAATAATTTTTTTCTCCATACATATATTTGCAAGGTGGAATTGAAATGATTTTCTCTCTAATAAAGTGTGGGATTGATTGTAAGGATTCTTTATTTGATGACATATTTAATTAAATAGGAAATGAAATTATTTTATTTACGTCAATTTCAAATTTATGTGTGAATAAAAACTTTTACATTAACAAACTGTCAATCATATTGGAAAATTTTCAATTTACAGCAATCCATCATTCCTAAAAATATATGCAAAAAATTTCAGAATTTTCACATCATGCAACAGCTCATTAATTCCAACACAATTTACATGAATTTTCAATTTTAATCGTTCATCTTAATCAATTTTATACTCACACTGCCGCATGTCTGTCAAATTATGGAATTAAGTAAGTAGTGCTCATGTGCGACACTGCCAATATGCATTTCCATTAACGCAGGAAACGGTTTTTTTTTAGTATGCTAGAATGAGGCAGAATTGCCAATCATGAAATGTATGAAAATTGTTGTATAACAGCGGGATAGTGCACGTGACTGAATTGGAGAGGAAAGAATTGAATGAGAAGATGTCGGAAATTAAAATGAGTGGTTGGTGAGACGAGATGACATTTGACGAAAGAGATTGAGGACGTCAAAGGTTGTGTCATTTGATTGCAATCAGCATGATATCGTCTGCATTAAGTAAGAAACTGCTGTGATTAGAAAGTGAAATTTTTCAATTCTTTGTACTTAAAAGGTATTAAATAATGGCTTCATTTTATTAAATTTTTGTTTTAATAAAGATTGAGTTTCTTTAATCCTTTATTAAAATTTCAAAGCAATTTTGAGTAAAATTTTTATCGAAATTTTACTTTTATTTACTTTAACGGACAATTTGTTTACATTTTCAAATTTAAATTTTGTTTTTATTTTGATTGTTTGTTTACATTTTTAAGAGTTGAATGAAAGTCAATAAATTTTTAATGTACTACACTCTTTATATAATGTAGTTACTTAATGAAACAAAAATTTTCATCATTTTTCTAATAGGAATTTACCGATCTTCGAGAGATTTCTTTAACTTTTAATTTATTTGGTGTTTTTATTATTGTAAAACATTCAAAATTCTCATCAAGAATTCCATAATCATGAGAAAGGAAATGAAATTACAATGTCTTTGCTTTCTTTGCAGATTTTTCTGAATTTCAAATGAGTTGTTAATTGAAAATGCAAATTTACGCACACGAGTATCAATTGTTAGTTCATTTTCTTTCACTCGCTCATCAAACGTCGTCTGAATATTAACTCAATATCTCAATATCTTGATTTAGTTGTCGTGTCTTGCCATGTCATGTTTTTTGCTACTACTGCTACTTTAACGTGTGTCAGGTCACGTGACTTTAATCTATTTAACCAAACATGCAGAAATTCTTCACCCTCACTTTTGTGGCCTCTACTGCTGCTGTAGTTGATTGAGTCGAGTATTTTCCCATTGAATTCAATTATTTCTTTTCGCATTTTTGCATCAATTTGATTAAGCTGTTGTGACATCTCGTTGATGGATATTTCAATTTTCTCTCTTTTTCACTTGCACACTTATAAGATTGAAGAAGAAAAATTCAATCGTGATGATGAGACTGAAGAAATGTGCAGATAGTTGCTAAAGGGATGGATCGCATCGTAATGATTTCCTGTGTGCCTTCGTTTCGGTGCTTTAGCAAAAAAAAAGATGATAACAAACAAGCAAGAGCAAAAATTCATGAAGCTCAAATAATTTTTATAAATTATCGCCGAATGTCGGCTCAAATCATTGCTGCCATCATTTTCTTCTATGACTTGACTTGGTTCAAAGTCATTACGTCAAAAAACTCCTTTCTTGTAGCATCGTAAGCTGAAAAATTTTTTTCTCTCAATTGCTAAGAAAAATCACCATCATTAAATCACTATCACTATTCCATATCATTAAGCACAAACGTCACTCTCTCTATGTTTTTCTTCATGATACTTCAAGGGGAAAATCAAGCTAAAGCGAATGAGTGAGTGAGTGAAGGGAAAAAGAAGAAATTTATTTTTTGTTAAAGCCTGTTAAAGTGAAGACATAAAGGATGTCAATAATGCATGTGCTGATGATGATGTTGATGATAGACACACATCATGTAAATTCACACTTTTATGATATTGATAAATTTTCTACATCATAAAGCATATTTTAGGTTTTTGGTCATTGACATTCAAAAAAGAAAAAGAGAGAAGAAAAAAAATTAATGATAGTCCACAATAAATGATGCTTCAATTTTCAATAATTTCAATTTATATAGATTACTAGTTTAGCCTTGGCTAAGAAATATGAAACATTCTAATTGGAGAAATCATTAGAAGTAGAAAATTATTGGTATATATTGCCTCACTATAACTTGAACATCATCTAATGATTGATAATTTACCAGCAATCTCATACTCGTTTACTGCTGCACATCACATATTTAACTGCCCATTTTTCATTAATTTTAATTAAAAAACCTCGCGCTTTATCTCATCATCATCTCTATTCCCTTAAGCGAAAAAAATAAAAAAAAGAGTAAGTACTGCTGCTGCTGCGGCTAACGCGGCCTCTTAATTTAGAAGTATAATCAAAATTTAATGATGATGATAATGTCTTAATGTGAACCTACTGAAAGTGATGTATATTTATGTAATAGTTATGTGTGGTTTTCTCTCTTAATTTAAAACCATGTGTGTGCGTAGAATTACAAGTATATTATGATAATGAGGAGAGTTTTGGTTTGGTTTTCCTTTGTAAAAGAATCATCAAGTGAAATACTTTAGATAATAAATTGAATGGAAATAAAATGAGCAAGCACAAGTGGTCTCAAGTTTTCACTGTGAATAAATTTAATAAATTCAAAAGGGAAAAAATCTTCTTCTTTTTTTCAATAATCAACAACAACAAGTTTTGCAATGAAAAGAGAGCAAACCATTAAAAATAAGAGAAGGAAGAAGGAATTTTTTTCCGATGCAACAAAACAGGATGAATTATAATGAAAAATATACATACTTTTCCATCATTATGTTTATCCTTGCTTTTTCTTTGTCGTCTTCCTCTCTTTCATTCATTTCCTTTTGCATTACCGTTAACGGTTTCCGCGAAATGCAAAAAATAGAAAGAAGAGGATCTCATTGACTCTATTTTTTCTTTCTACAAGTATTGCTTCTCATTATAAAAGGAAAAAAATTAATAATAATTTTGCGGCTCTTTAAATTGAAATAAAAAATTAAATTTCAACAACTTGCTTTTTTATTTGCATCATTAGATTTTGCTTCTTCAATTGGAAAATCTTCTTGAGAATTTTCCTTCTATAAAATTAATTATGCAATCTTAATATTGTATTTTTTTATAGAATTATTAGGTTTATTGAAATGAACACAAGTATAATAAAATAAAGTACGCTCAAAACAATTTCTAAAAGAAGAAATTTTACTTTTTAAAGTGAATTAGAAATTTTTAGATTTCTTGCAAAGGAAATAAATTTTCATATAGTAATAGAAATTTTTAAAAGGTTATTTTTCCTTTTTTATTAATTAACATAAAATTTCATAAATAGTCAACTTTTGTCTTAATTTCTTCTAAAAACAAACATTTATTAAATTAATTTTCTAACTTATGAAATATTGAAAAAAATGTAAACAAAATAAACAAAATAATTTAAATATAAACAATTACTATAAATAAAGAGTAAACAAAAAAGTAAACAATCAAATTCAAACATTTCGATTTTTTGAAAAGTAAAAATTGATCGAATATTCTTGACCTTTAAAAAAATTTTCAAATCTATAAAACAATCAAAGTGTCTTTACCTTGAACATAAAAATTCATTTCAATTCAGACAGAAAGAAATCTCTTCATCTTCACAAAGTCACACAAATTTCCTTTAAGCCAAATTACTTCTCTTTCAGTAGTGAAATAAGAACCTTACATGTATAGAATATTAAAGCAATAAATCTCATAAGCTAGAGAACATCAATTTCATATCCCTTCGCATTCAGCAATAATTTTTTTCAAGCATTATAAAAAACATACGAGCGTTGTCAAATCTTTAATCCAGAGAAGCAATGTTATCAAAAAAATAAAAGTAAAATGAATGGAATTTTTATCTCTCTGTTCTATTATTACTTTTCTGTAGACCACAATAAAATTAGAAAAAAAATCATTTGAAATTGTCATCAAGGAAAATAAAATATCCCTTGGTAATTGTATGTATGAGAACTTTTGAGATTGCATTTTTTCTCTCGACCTCAATTCACCCTTGAAAATCGTAAAAAATTAATAAAAAAGTGAAAGCATTTTCATGGAACCTGATTATTTGCACAGGGATTATGGATGACTATACATGACTATATATGGTGTAAAGTGTTTCTATATTGAATTTCCATGTTGTAGAGGGGATAATGATCCTTATGAAAATAAATTGCTTTGCATTTTTTATCAATTTTTTCTCTTACTTTGGCAATTCAATTTTCCTTGTCATCGTCGTCGTCGTTTGAATCAATAAAATTCATGTGAATGGGTGAAATAAAGTAAGACACACAAAAAACTACTAAGAAGAAAATTTTTACTTTCAAACATGTGCATGTCATATATCATCTTGTTATCAGCACAAAATTAATGGCTTTTTGGCTGTTTTAAATTTTCCATTTTTTGCGACATCGATGAAGCATGAAATATTGCAAAAATGTCGAACGAAGGGAAATTTCTGAGTTAAGGATAATTATAAAAGCAGCTCAATTGACGTCTTACTTGATTGCGTAAATTAATAGAGATTCTGCGTTGGCAGAAGTGATTCACACAAGTCATTTAAAAACGAACCCTTTCAATATTCATTCATAAAAATTTGCCAATATCGCAATGAATCATTAACAATATTTTTTGTCCTCTGCACAGTCAGTTCAACGCCCTATTGCGTTCGCATCAAAACACCCCTCAGATAATAATAAAATTACATTCTGGGAAATGATACTGATGTATTGATAATGACAATTCATAAATTTAGGCAATGTGAAAAAAATTTCTGTGTATGTTTATAAAAAGAATAATTTTATTTTACCGGAAAAGAATGAGAGAAAAATTTCAAGCTGTGCTGCAATCCTTTCACATTTATTTTATGGATAGGTCATAATCATATTTTATTCTTCCATTGTCATTGTCCAGTGTAATTTTTTATGCATTAAAAAAAAAAGTTTAATTATAAGCATAGACATATAAATATTTTGTCATTTTTAACCTGACTCTTGTTTTAAAATATTAAGGTAAAGAAACTTAAGAGAAAAATCTTGAAATCAATGAGTTTATTTTGTTCAATAAGAATTAGAACTTTTATTAAGATGAGTTAGAGTTGGAAGAATTTTGCTTCAATTTTAGGTTTTTAAAGAAAGTAAATTTTTTTAAATGTTTGTTTACACTTTGTGTTTTTGTTTACATTTGGAAATGTTTGCTTACAAAAATTTTTTAAATTTTAAAATTTGGTTAAACTATTTTATGTTATTTTCTTTATTTGAACTCAAAACAAATGTAATTGTTGCAATTTACATTACTTAATGAACTTATTTTCTAAATTAAACCAATCATAATTTTTTTTCTAATATTCAAAATAATTTAAATAGTCTCACAACCTTGTAAAATTTACGCAAGATAAAAAGCTTCACAATTTATTTTACGACTCAACGCATTAATAATTTTCACATCATACACGTCTCCAAAACAAGAAGAGAAGAAGAAAAAAATTATGAATTTGATTTATGAAATCACAAACGCAGCGGGAAATATTTTCTGGGGTTTCCTTGCCTCACTACTGACGCTGATTAAAATTACATTATTTTTTATTTTTATTCTCATCGCATCGCCCCGGTCTTTCTGTTTTCGGTTGAAAGGAGAAAGAAAGAGAAACTACCACATATAGAGTCGCTATGGCTTATCAACGACAACAACAGCAAGAAATATTAAATATGTGTACGCATGGATATATATTTTTATTAAAAAAGGGTAAAATATTTATGAGATGGAAAAGAAAATTGCTAAACATTTTTTTTATTTTATTTATTAGAATGCAAGTCAAACATACATAAAATTCCACTAGAATTATTAGAGAAAAAACCAATGAAATCTGGTGCATAGTTGATGAATAATTTCATTTTTTTTAGAAAAGGGGTACTTAGTATGTACCCCAGGTGCTTCAATTATTTACAGTTCACTTCTTTAATGACGCTTGAAAAAATAATTTTAGAGAGAATGCAAGAGAAATCAATTTATGATGCTCTCTCAACAATTCATTTTGAAACCAGCACCGCAAATTTTATACTCGTCAATGGTTTTTTGAGTCTCAAGTGCGCTCTTCCGAAATTCTCTTAATGTCTCCAGCAATTTATTTTTCTCCTTTTTCTGTTAAAAAAAATAGAATTCATTCATTAAATATGCTTAATGATAAAGAGAGCGTAGAAGAGAAGGCGGTTGATGAAGTATATGTACTTATTTTTGCGTACTTACCTCATTAAGGAGCTGTCGTTTCACTTCCATCAAATTATTTCTCATTTCTTCAATCAATGAATCTCTTGTTTTAAGATCCTCATTTTTAATCTTTGATAGCGCGAGTGCTGCCTTCATCTTCTTAGTATGAGCCGATAATTTGTGCTAGTGATTAATGAAAGAAAGACAAGAAGAAATAATAAGAAGGTGCGAGTGTGAGTAAGTAGCATGAAGAATCATAATTTTACACTCACTCTAGTCATCATTAACTCTTCTTTGATGTTTTCAGATGGTAATTTTGATGTAAAATCTTCAAGATATTGAACCTTTTCTGTTATTGTTTGAATCGTCTCATCTTTCTTCAATAATACACTTGTTTGAAGCAATAAACGTCTATAGATAATGATAATGTCAGATAATAAGCTCAGCTCACTCTCTTAATTACGTCAATTACATTAATTATTATTAATTAAAATGATTAGATTTACTTACTTTTGTAAACTTTGAACTTTTGACAAAAGTTGTGCTTTATCTGGATCAATTCCATTTAATTTTCTCCATCTAAAATTTATTTCAATAGAAAATTAAAATTGTTTATTCAATAGAATCACTATAAATTTTAATTAAATTAATTTTTTGTATTTGCTCTTTTTAAAACGAACCTATGAACATTCATTGGCGTTGTCATTTCATTTTCTAACGCTCTTGAACGAACTCTCTCTTGTACAAGCACACGATTTAATTGCAAAACTTCTTGACGCATATCCGCAGTATTTGCTATGCCTCGAGCCAGCAAGTTTCTTTGTGATCGTAAATTTTTAATTTCAATTTTCAATAACTTTATATCTTCAAGTCTGTCATTATATTGGCTATTACCTGAAATATATTAAATATGTCATAATCACACATGACGACAAAATTATTTCTATTTACTTACTTCTATCCAAAGCCATTTGCATCATATTAATTTTTTGATTCAATAACTCAATTTCAGAACATTTACGTGTTATTTGTGTCGTGATTAATTCCTTTTCACTTATCAAATTATCAAGCTGTTTTTTCAATTTTTCTATTCCTGAATCACTTTCCTAGGAAGCAGTTTGAATAAAAGAAATCTTAATTATTATTTACACATGTTCATTATAGAAATAAAAATTAATTCAAAGGGTTGACATTTGAATAATTAAACTTGATTCCGAATATTCATAAATTGCATTTTTTTTTTTGATTTTTATAATAAATGACAAATTATTTTCTTTAAATTCGAAAGTAAGGCTGAAAATTTTTTAAAATAGACTGATGCATCTATACAATTTATGAAAATAAAAATAAATTATTTTTTAATTTTATCAGCTTTCACAATAAAATCAAGTTGAATTAATCAACTTGAAAATTATAATCAATTTAAAAATTTTCAAGTTGAAAAACAACTTGACTTTTGGTTAACTTGATTGTAGTTTCTTAAGCAAAAATGATCTAAACAAATTACATAAATATATGAACGAATTTAAATTAAACCATTTGAATTTTCACTTCTTACTATTGAAATAAGGCAGATTTTATTCGTACATACCCGTAGAGTTTTTATAATTTTCACATTTTCCTCTTTAATCTCTGCAAGTTCAGACTTTGTATGTTGCAATGCAATCAACGATGAGTTAATTTCAACCTTCATTCCTTGCTTTTCTTTTTCAATTTTTTCAATGTGTTTTTGTGATTTCTTCAGTTCTTCTTCTTTCATTACAATCTGCTCTTTCAGCTTCTCCATTTGTGTCACTGACAACTATGGTATGAGAAAGAGGAAAATTTTAATTAAAATTAATTGAAGAAAAAAGGTTTTCAATTGAATTCGCTAGTAATTACTTTTATTTTTTCTTTTAACTCTTCGTAGCTATCCTTTGACATTTGAAGCTCCTTTTCCAAATTAATAATGTCAGCTTGTGCCGATTGTAAGTCATGTTGAGTTTTAACTAATCTCGTTTGATTTTCAACTACTTTTTCTTTATAATCATTAATTTGATAGACCTTTGAATTTAAATCTTCCTTAATTATGTCATGCTTATCAGACATATTTTGTAAATCTTCTATCAACTGTTCCTTCTCTTTTTTCAACTTGCTTATTGTATTTGTAAGTTTTTGCTCCGAATGTGTAAATTGTTTGATTTCATTTTCTAATGTTTTTATTTGCTGTTCAACTATCGATGCATGGTTTCGATGATCATTTATCGTTTCTAAAGAAATCAAATCAAATAACAACTTTTTTGAATTTCAATTAATCAAGATTATTCTTACTTGTGCATTTGACCATCTCTTTCCTTACTAAATCTCGTTCACGCAACAATCCATCACTGTATTTTTTCGCTTGTTCAATTGTCTTCTTTGTCTGTTCTCTTTCCTTCTCAAATGTTGAAATTATGTTCCTTTTCATCAGCATAGCAAGCAAGCAAGTGTAATTATTAATGAATAAATTTAAAGTTTATTTTCAAGGTAGATGCATTGAAGTTTACAATATTGATTTGTTTATTTAAACTGTCAAAAAATTACTGTTAAAAAATTTTAAAATTTAGAAATTTTTGTTTTTCTTTACAAATTTTGTTCATGTTTTAAAATGATATTTTTTTAGTAGACTTTTTATTTGAACGTGTCTACCTTGTATATTTCAATGGTCTATTTATACTCACTTCAATTTCAAAATTTCATTTTCAAGCGTTGCCTTTGATGCATCAATTGTCATCATCTTTTTCATTAAAATCTCTTTAGATTTAATTATTTTTGCATTTTCTAATCGAAATTTGGCATTTTCATCCTCTTTGAGCTTCAAAATATTATTTTTTGTATTTAAATCACTTGTCAATTTATCTCTCAATTGTGATACATTATCAAAATCGGCTAAGAAGAGAGAGAAATTTTAATGGAAAATTTAATAAAAACCATTTTAATCCTTCAATTCAATTTACTTTATGAATGAACATACAATATTATTAAAATTATGACATTATATCCTTTTCTTTGACCCTTTTTATGTATGTGACATTTCTATACTTACCAGTTAATCTGGTCAGCTTCATCGTATTTAAATTATTCTGTGTGGTTTGTTTATCTAAATTTGCTCTCAAACCAAGCATTTGCATATTTTGTTGCACCACAATTCTATGCTCAGCTTCAGCCTGACAAAAAACCATTAAAAAGATGAAAAAAAAAATTTCAGGCACAAATGGCAAACGAACCTGTTGCTTATATTTCTTCAATTCATCCGCCAGATATTGCTTTTCATCTGTCGCTTCCTGCAATTTATTTGAGATTTGCTCGAACGCTCGTTTTCCTTTGAATGCATCATTTGAAAAGTCTTCGAGTTGACGATAAAGATCCTTGATTTTCTCTTCATTCTCAATATTCCTCTCCTCTAACTCTTCTATATATTTTGTTTGTGACTGCACTTTTTTTTGCAACTCTTCAATTTCATTTATCATACGGTCACGTTCACGTAAGCCTTCTTTTTTTGATATCATTGCATTTCCACTTTATTCAAATATGTAAAAAGAAATAAAATTAAACTTCTTTACCAAATAATGCATTAATCTTAAAATGTTATCTATTAGATCTTGATCTAACTTTTGATCTAGTGATTGATCTTAATATTTTTAAAACTGATCTTAAGCTTCCTATTTTGATCTTGATCTTTTTCACTTAAACTTGATCTTAAATCAAAAGTTTGATCTTAATCTTGTTCTTCAGTTTAAATTATACTTGATTTTTAAGTTCATTTATCTTTTGTTGAACTTGAACTTGATCTTAATTGAAATTTTATTTTTGATCTTATGTTTTGATTTTATCCAAACAACTCAAAATTAAAATTTTTAGAAACAAAAAAAATGCAAGCAATATGGTCTAAATTTTCAATATTATGAAAAGAAAATTTCCACTACAAAAAATTAATAAAAAAAATTCTTTTCTCACTCTTCACCCGCATCACCACGATCTGTGTATTTTTCCGCTTCTTTTTGAAGTTTTTCCAATTTTTCACGCAATACATTCATTGCTTCTTGAGCTATTTGTTCTCGTAAGACAGAAGCGTCCACACTTATTTTCAACAGTTCTAAGTCAAGAAATGGACTAAAATAAATTAAAAATTTGAATCATAAAAATTTTAAAGTTTTACCTATCTCAGATTTTAGTGATTGTATGACTTCTTGATCCTGAACTGACGCTTTTAATACATTTTGCACCCTTGCTTGTGCATTAACTACTTCACCTTTCATTTGTTCAATTTTTTCCTTCTCGTCGAGGATATTTTGACGAAGATTTTGGCACACAAGTAGCAATTTTTGCATATCTTCAGATGCACTATATTGCTTAGCCATTTGTAAGTCCCGGATCACGATATTTGAACGAGCTGTGACTTCCTCAAATACTTCATCAGTGATAATTTTCGGGACAATTTCTTCTTCATATTGTTCTCCAGCTGCATTGCTGTTTTCTTCAGCACTCTCTTCCATATCCATCTTGTATTTTAATTAAAATAATGACAACTTTTTCACTCGAGTTATTCTGATTACACTGCAGCGATTTATAAAACAAAATGCTTATATTGTCTTTCTACATACCGGCACAACATGGATACAACAATCGATTTAACATAAACAATACAATCAACATGGAAACGAATCGAAAAATAAAGAGTTGTAGTGAAATTGTGATGACAACAACACAAGGAAGTGCATAAAGTTAATTGCACGAATATGCAGAAGGAAAATGAAAAAGAAAAACATTTTCAATTTGCAGAAATGAGTTTTTAAATTTGTTTTTATTGTTTTAAATTACACAAAAAAGAAAAGTTTCATATTTGTATGAGATTTGAGTTAAAAATTCCCAATAGAATTCAAGTAAATTGATAGCACACAAAACGGTTTATTTGCTCTAACAATAAACTTCTCTTCTTTCTTATTTTTCAATTTAAATTTTTTTGCTTTTGTTCTTCTCTTTATATTGTCATATTTGTAAATATTGACAATTCCTCATATTGACTTACAAATTGCAATTTGCAGTAACACACACTCTAGTGTATTTAAGTATGTGCAGCGCATTTTTAAAAAATATTTTTGTATACACAAAGGGTGTGCGAAGAATGCAGAGAGAGTCTATGAGAATTTATTGTTTGGAAAATTTAAATATTATTCCAACTGACATCATTTTATTTCTTCTCTTGCGAATAATTATCATAAAAAGAGGTGAAGTTTTTATTTCTGTGAAGTTAGCTAAAATGTTTTTAATGATTATTTAAAATTATAAAAATAAAACTGACCAAAACTTTTTAGAAAATTTGTTTTTTAAACTATTTTTCAAACAAGACATACAACTCTTTCTGTTTAAATAATGTAGTTCGATGAACTTGAGGTAAAACTTTTAAATAATTTTCATTGAAACCTAGAAAATTAAGATTCTAATTAAGATCAAAAGTATAAAGATGGATTTTTAAAATTTAATAAAACAGTCCTAATTTTAGTTCTAACTTCCCACAAATAACTTTTTCCTTATTTGTAAAATAAGCATGAGAAAATAAAAAAATTCGCCATAATTTTTGTCATTCATTCATTTATGAATTAAAAGAGAAATATTGAAGTTTCATCATTAAAATGATAATTTCATACAAAAAGTTCTTCCGAGATTATTTCATTTACATAATTAAAACGTTATCATTCCAACACTTTGATTATGTCAATTTTAATTTTACGCGAGAGTATTAATGCATAATAATTACAATAAATTGAGGAAAATAAAACTGCAAAAATTTCACTTATTAAAATTAAATATGCAACAGAATTTAATCCTCGAGAAAGATAAAAAATTTTTTGTAAAAGGAATCAACGCACATAAATTATAGAAAATTGTTAGTAACAATCGTGTGAACATTTAACGCAGATATTTTATGGTTTTTCATTTCCATTTCTTACCTTTAACCCTCTTTTTTTAATATTACCTTTGCGGGGAAGTTTTAACGAGGCTAGTTTGCTGCTGCTTTCGCTTTACTCTGCACCTCCCTTCATTTCTTTTTCTCTCTTACTCTTTTCATGTGTTAACGATGCCGATTATTTATGTGATGGGGATGTGAATCCGCGAAATGATTTAGTTTCTTGAGAAATTTATTGTTCAACTCTCTGTAGCTCTAACGTAGATAAATATCATAGAAAAATAGCTAGGGGTTAAAATGAAATGTTGTCTTTCTGCTTTTCTAACTTTCATTTACAATTCTCTCACTCACTCGCTATGTTATCAATATATTAAATGAAATGCTGCAATCCTACTGACTAAACAATGGACTAGCAAAAAAAGAAGAGGCTTTTTACAGTAATTAACAACTTGACATTGTGCATGCTATGCATTTGAAAAAAGTTTTATCTAAAAATTTCATCAATTGAAAATTTTTCAGTCAACTCACAAAGTGCAATATTTGCTCAAAATCAATAGAATTGTAGATTACAATTGCACTATCAAGGTATGAATACTTGACTTTTCAATTTAAATTTTAATAAATTTAAATATTGTAGTTTTGGTTAATTTTATTCAATATCTTTAAAATATTGTAGAATTTTATAAGGACAATTTCAAATATAACTATAGCATAAAGCGTTAAATTATTTATCAATTTGAAGCTTAATAATAAATAACCTCTATGAAGTTAACACAACGTTTTCGGCAGAAAATTTTCGGCGGATTTAATAAATATGTGTAGATTAAAAATTTAATCTACTGAAAATTTTCGGTCGAAAAAGTTGTGTTAACTCCATAGAAATCAATAAAAAATATTTTGCATCAAATAACTATCCCTTGTATTTACTACTACTATTCATTCTGTAATGGTACTGCAAACATTTGTGCAAGCAAGCATGTGAGTAAGTATAAATTGAATGCATTGTGCTGTCATATGAGATTGAAATGTTTCATTTAAAATTGAATGTATACACGGTCAAAAAAAATGAAGTGAGAAGCGCTTGATGATAAATATTGTTCAATTAATAATTTTCTTTTCATGTTCTTGCTTGATGACTTTAAAGAGCTGAGATGTTTAAATGAAGACATAATATGAAATGAGAATAGAATTAATAATGATGAAGTTCGAAGAACTGCAAATAACCGTAAGATGTCACTAAGAAAAAGTTGTTGTTGATGTTGGCAAATGATAAATCGTAGCTTAACGTGCAAAGGAAGAAAATGGAAAAATAACCTAATATTAATGTTCTCCATCTCATGGCCACAATAAATAAACTCTTAAGATAATAAATAATGAAAGAGAGCAAACGCGAGGTGTGAGTAAGAGAGAAAAATATTCATTATTATGATTAATGTGGACTTGCCATGCCTAATTTGGACAAATTACCATTCGGCATCTTTCAACAGCAAGCCCAAACAACAACAAGTCCAATTTACAGATGTCTAGAATTCTTTCTTGATCATTTCATCTTTTTATTTTTGATCGTTTTCGTTTTCGAGCGATTTTTCATTTTCACGCGATTGATGGTTGAGATTTCTGTTGTTAATTAGACGCTCTCACTGCCTGCCATGCCTTGCTCTGACTATATTGCAAATAATTTTTTATTATCAAGTACAATGAACTTTCGTTCCATTAAATTAAATTTCACAGATGAACACCTACTAATTCGATCATCGCTCTCGAAGTAAGAGTAGATTCAGTTTCGCTATTAATTTTCCATTTATAAATTACCTGAAGGGGAAAAAATGATGTTGGGAAAATCTTCACTAATTCAAGAAGGGAGTGGATGCGTGGGATGTTATATAAAAATCAGGGAATTTTTCTTCTGCTTCTTCATTGTGATCTTATGCACATGTGTTACTAAACATAACCCCTGAAAATTTGTCGACACAACGATATGAGAAATAATTTAATTTATTATTACAGTTGTGGTTTTTGACTGTGGCTTAATGAACCATTATATTGTTGTTACTGGTATAAACATTAGTCTTAAGATATTGCACAATTCATAAATTTTGAAACTCTCAAGAGATTTCAAAAGAAATAGGGAGAAAATTTGTTTATTTGATAATTTTAAGGATTTGTTTTTGATTTACGAAGTTTAAAATTTTATTTTAACGGTTTTCAAGTTGTTGAAATTCGTAGAAAAAACTATTTTAACGGATTTTATAAATTATTTCTTTGCAATTTTTGTTTATAATTTTTGTTGATATCTTTGAATATCAAACAAATTCAATGTAGTTTTTGATAAATGATACACTTTAAAAAGTCTTTAAATTCAAATATTTCAAATTCGTTACAAAAAATATTTTTAATAAAAAATTCAATTTGTTTGTAAAAAAAATAAATTTAAGTATAGCGAAAAAAATTATTAGAATTTTTATATGACAAGTGAAAAATTTTCTCACATAAAAATTTATAACTCAAAAAAATCTTCTTATTTCCCGCAAAAAAAGAAAAATAAAAAACTTTTTTATGTGAGTTTCTCATTCTCTTCTTTGGCATGCACGATTTAACCGAAATTATTGCCATATAAAAAATTTATGAACTCATTTCTGATGTTGAATGCTCCATAATTTATTCATGAGTAAAAACAAACACATACAAAAAAATTTTTCCTACGACTCATTCTCGACATATTGCAGTAAAATTAAAAAATTTCTCGTCGAAGAAAATTGAAGAAAATGAAAAGCAAATATTTGAGAAGCGCGACTTATGTATATGTTGGTCTAACGGCAGCAGCAGCAATAGCATATATAAAATTCATATTCTATGCATGATATCATGATTGCAGTTTGCTCACGGTGAACTTTCCATTCATTATTCATGAAGATTTAGATGAAAATTAATCTATAAAGCCTATGGGCTGCTTTACTGTGCAATTTCAATAAATGTGAACGTGAATGCTGACCATAATCTAATACTCAATAGCTTTGCTTCATCATCAAATTTTCAAATAGCTACAGCAATAGATGAAGAAAAAACTAATTTTGTTTGAACAAAAACTACATACGAAAAAGATAGAAATCCAATAAATAGATAGATAGCAAGCAAGGATTATTTCACATTCAATGCACGATTTTGCTGATTAAAATTTTCTTCTTTTACCAAGAAATGTATTAGAATTGTGTGAATGTGGAGAGTAAATAGTTGCGAATTTTGCTCAAATGAAATAAAATAAGATGAGATTATATTGAAAGAAATCACAGAAAAAAATAAAAATTCATGTTTCGTTGATAGTTTAATTAATTTTATATCCGATTAGACCTTGTAAGGAGTGCGAGGGAAAATCCAATTTTCTTTCATTTACTTCAAATCTTCTTACATAACTTTCTTTCCTCCATTTTCTTATTTCTGTCTGAGGTATCAAAGCATAAAGTAAAGTATCTTATTGCTAACTGAATAAATTTCTACTTTTCATGAGTTGGTCTAATTTGTCTCATTCTCTCTTCATGATTTATTAGAACCAAGTAATTTGAAAACAAATTTTGATATTTCCCTCTCATAACTAGACATTTTTTGACTCTTTTCAAATTAAAGGGGTTGTTGTTATGAAATTGGGAAAATAAATGTTAAGCTCCCCATCATATCAACATCAACAACAGCAGCATATACATATATGACTTTCAAACTTTTCCATCATCATATATATCGACATCAAATGTGAAGAAGCAGAAAAAAGGATGAAAGAGATGGAGAAAAAATTAATTTCCTCAACAACGTTTTTTTGAAAATGAAATTTTTTCCTTCTCGACGCCATTCTAACTTCTCGAGTATATATGGAAAATTTTTTAAGGGAAAAGATATTTTTATGGAGTTTTAGAGTAGCTTATATTTTTTTAAGCAAAAAAAACTGATTTTTTTAATTATCTAAATAACTGTCATTTGAAATTTGAATTTGGAATAGTAGTTTTTGTTTACAAATTATAATAGTACAAAAATTTTGTATTTTAGTCAATCTTAATTTACAAAGTTATAACTAAACGTCTTGAAAAACAAGAAATTTTGTTATTTATAGAAAGCTTACAAAAACGGCAAAAATAACATTAGTTTCTTAGAAACAAATTCAAAATAAAAAAACATTTAAAAATTTAAAAAAATCAGTAAAATTAACCGTCAGTGACGTGTTAAAAGCGCATTTTCCCACAACAGATTAGTTTTGTTTCAAAGTTCATTGAAAGTTTCAAAAAAAACTTTTTACGGCCTTTTTGAAGTCTGTACAGCCAAAAACATACTTGGGTCCAAATGTCCAAAAATCACTTCTGACATGTTTTCTCGACGTTTCTTGACATTTTAAAACTTTTTGGAAAAAAATTTTTTTGGTCCATGTGATGGACATTCACCACATGCATGCCCTTGGGTCACCACCAATCTAAAAACTTTTTATGCCATCTTATTGTACGCTTCAAGACCTTTCCAACGCGTATAAATATTTGGAAAATTTCGATTATTGGTCCATGTGATGCACCTGTGCGGCACATGCATACACTTAGGATAAAACGGCCAAAAATCATTTTTGACATGTTTTTTCTATGTTTTATGATATTATAAGATTTTTTGGTGAAAAAAAGTTTTTTTGGTCCATGTGTTGGACGTCCACCATATGCATGCCATAGCTCGGCATGGAGAACGAATCTCGCGGAAAGCTTCCGTTACACCGGTCCCATAGTCAGAACCAACAGACTGGTGCAAAAAGTTTTGAGAAAAACCATTTCTGGAAAGACTAGTTACGGAGACAGACGGACGGACAGACAGACGGACAAAGTGGGCACAATAGCGCCTTTTTTCTAAATATGATGGAAAATGCGCTAAAAATCATATTTTCCATAATTCGTGTCTTTTTAATTTCACTTATATTTTACTATGCTAATTTTAAACATATTTTAACAAATAAATTAACTAGTAGACTACATTTCTAAATAATCCTTAAAAAGTGCTACAAATCAAAAAATAGCTTATAAACAAAATTTCCAAATTTTAATTGCAATAAAGTGTTGAATGCAAACATACCCAAGTAAACTCTTAAAACATTCAAAATGAAAATCAATTTAAGCAAAAAAGGAAAGAAAATTTTTTAGTCATCGACATGTTGTTATTGCTGTTGTTGAGACCACTTGCAACACTCACTCACTTTTACTCCCAACTCTCAACTCAATCCGACCATTGAGTTCATTTCATGCAACTGAATTGCGCTTTGTTTGTTGTTTCAATCTCTTATGAAATTTTTCTCTCTCTCCACCTCACTCGTTTTTATGAACACACAGTGGCACTGCGGATAAGTACGTAGGCAAACAATAACAGTTGTCAAGAGCATGCTGTATGCTACTTGAAAAGTGTAACAAATAAAAAATGAACTGAGTGGTGGAATGGAATAAAGTGAAGGGATTCATGTTCATTTTATGTGACTAAAAAATATCTTTTATTAAATATTTTGCAATATCCATTAATATTGTTTTCTTTATAAACAGAACAACTACATACATTTGTTAATTGCTTTTTTTCGAAAATTTGATTCTTAGTTTTATTAAAATGTAGCTATCATCTTCCCTAGAATAAAAGGAAGATATTTTCAAATTTAGTTAATTGAAAAATTTTAATTTTTAACGCATTTTTGGAACAACAATGCCGCTTATATCTTCACTTTGGCTGGCTGGCGCTTGGTTCGGCTGAGGGATGAGATCTCGAAAACTACAATAGCTAGAGACTTCCGATTTGTTTTAAATAAATTGTGCTATCGAGTTATTGGCGGCAATCTTTATTAGAATGTTGATTAATTGCATTAATTGGGAAATTACGAATTTAAATTTCCAAATTGAAAAATGTAAACAAAGCGAAGTTAGCTGCGAAAACAATTGCAGCGCCACCAACGGCAAATATTGGAAAATATTTTGAATATTACTCAACCGTTTTTTTTCAAGTCAATGAAATTTATTATAAGATTCTGTAAATTGTAGAGTCTGAAACCGTTTGGTATTCTAGTTGCAAATAACTAAAAATCAACTTAAACTTTTCAATTAAAATTTTCAACTAAAATCAACTAAAATTTAATTGATTAGGCTTTTTATATATAATCGAATAAAATTTAGTTCATTTTTAATTACACGTAAAACTGTTTCGGACACTGGTAAATTGAACATCAATTAAAAGCGCTCGCCATACTTTCATGCATCAAAATTTTATAAACATGATTTTGCCTATATTTGAAATTATTTGGATCAAATTATTTTAAACTGTAAATCTATTTCTCAAACGTAGATTCGTAAGTCTGTAATTTGTCAACATACATTGATCTAGGCACCAAAAATGCGGCGCTAAAGTAATCCGACTTAAGGCGGACACTTTTCAGTCTCGTTTTTTTATTTGCGGTTTTAAATCGATAAAAAAAAACATAAATTTTTTTTTTAATATTTTATGATTTGTCAAAAATTGTTGTAAGCTCATAATTTAAAGCAAAAAGAACATTGAGCAAGCAAAGAATTAAAACAAAACAAAAATAAGATTCTGCTTTTTGTGAGTATTTTTTGAAGAATCTTTATAATATGTAAAATAACAATAATCAATATTTAAATAATTGATATGAAATTTGTCTCTCTCAAATTTCATTAAATTGTAAGTAAAATTCTTGTCTTCAGTGATATTATAAGAAAAACCGTTTAATAAAATAAGTAATGAAAAAAGAGACTTATATATATACTTAATAAATTTATTACAGCAGCAGCAGTGAAGTAATGAGAGCAAAAAACTTTTACTTGCCGCGCCATTATCCACAAGATATTTATATCTTATAATGAATTTTTAATTGGATTCTCTTTCTATGCTGAAAGGCATTATTTCACGCATTATTTTTAGCGCACACAATTATTATTTCTCTTCCATACCGGCTTCCATGATAAATTACAGCTCCGAAAATTTTTCGTAATTTTTCCTTCCGTTCGCTTCCTCTTTTGTTAGCTGGCGCAAAAAAAAATTTATTCGAGTTTTTTTGTTGTTTATGCATGGAAAAATAATTTATAGTTAGCGTCGTTATTACCTAGCAGTTTCATCCTGCCATATTGTTTATCCTACAATGAAGATTTTATCCTGATGATAATGTGTTGCTCTCTCGAGGCCTTTTTGGAGCATCATCATTTATAGCATGTGAAATCGTTAGGTAATTTTGCTTCCTTTTCGAATTTTTCTCTTCTTCTCGTTCGTTTCAATTTTCATGCGATTCATTAAATAGAAAAATTGCTAACAATTTTTATTTCTTTAAAATATTTTGTTGTTGTTGTTAAGAAAAGTGAGCGGAAAAAATCAAAACATTAAGGAAAATAATCATAATAATAACAATAATAATAATAAAATATCTTCTCGTCAAAGAGATTCTAAAAATGAAGCAGCAGTAGTCAACATTAAACTGAGTAATGCATGTAAACAATGACATATCATTTCCACAATTTCTCTTTGTTATTGAAATTTCCTCTTTTCTCTCCTTTTGTTATCACTGCCCTTCAAAAATTTCATTTTCATGCATTCATTAAAGAGTCGAAATCAATATTATTAAAGTCTTTTTATTATTAAGCGCATGAGTCACATATATATGTACACACGCATATATGTGTTTTTAACAACAATAAAATAATTTAGGCAACACAGACATGTTTTATTTGCTTATTTATCATAGATAGAAATGAATATGCTCTTGACAATTTTCTCTTACTAAAAATGTATAAATGTCCACTTACTTTTTTCTTTTGTCTGTTTTTTTTTTTTTATTTTTGTGGTTTTTTACAGTTATATATATGAGTGAGTACCTTCATATGATGTAATGTTTCATTGATTTCAAGTATCATTAAAACTCTCTTTGAATTCTTCTTTTATGTTGACCAAAATGAGGAAATGCAATGACATTAATATTTTTGTAACATATCAGTTAGCCCACATAATTAGCAATGTCAAATCTCTTCAATATTATTTTTCTTTTTATCTCTCAGGGTTCATTAATTTATTATTTATTTCATTCCTAGAAAAATTAATACCATTGATGTTTATACATTTCCTTTTTACATTATAATGTCAACTCAGATTTCTGTTTTTTTTTTAATAAAAATTCTAACTAATTTTTTAAATTTGAATTTTTTAACATCTTAGAATAAATAAAAATTTAACAAATTTTAAAAGTTTAAATTTGATTATTTAGAGTTTTTTGAAGAATATATTTTAATCGTAATTTTTTTTTTAAATTTCGAGAAGATAATAATTCAGGTACCAAGTGACATTTTTTCCAGTTGGCTACAAAAAGCAATGTAAAACAAAACAAAGAAACCAAAACTACATGTGTGCGACATTTAAAACTGTGGCGTAGCATTTAAATTTTAATCCATTCTCATTTCGTTTATTAACAGCCTAATAAATAATCGAATATCAGTGCATTTGATTTTAAATATTTATTTTTCTGAATTTTTCATACGTTTTGTTTACATAAAATTTGTAAAAAATGACGAAAAATGTAAAAAATAAGCTACAAATGACATCTTCATTGTCGATTAATTTTTCGTATTAAATCTGAACTTTGAAATCAAACTTACGTGATTTTGATTTTGAAAAGTATTCAAAAATAGATTATTTTAATCAGTAAATCATAACAATGACACCTTTAAAGAAAATTTTAAAATTAATTAGAAAATCAAACATAACAAAAATTTGATAGAGAAAAAAAATTAAAGTATCAAAAAAAGAATAAACATAAAATAGGACACATTTCTTTTTATTACATTCAACTTCTTATCATCAACCATTGAGTTTATGATGACGATGTGATTTGAGAGCAGCAGCGAACAACGAACAAAAAAATGGAAAACGAAAAAAAACACACTCACCATCTTATCGCATTTCATCTTCGTTGCTCTTTTTCCCCCATTAACAGCACTTCCTTTTGTCATTCAATATGGCCGTGTATCCTCCACTCGATGACAAAAATCGAGTTTTCTTCTCTTCTCCTGTATGTGTAAAAATATATATAAAAAAGTATATATATTGGGGAGAGTTGAATGCTATATAATACATAAGAACAAATCGCTAAGATACTAAAACTCATAACATCCTGCTTATGTATACAACTTTTTTCCAATATATTTTTCGTACTTTTTTTATATTCAACTTAAGTGGAAGCAAATGGACCTAAAATGGAACGAAAGAAAAGCAAGGAAAAATTTCATCACTATGAACAAATGATTGTCCCATTTTAAGGATATTTACTCCAACATATAATGCAGTACGATGGTGAAAATTTTTACTACACACACAGGAAAAAGGACAGCAGTAACAGTAGTGACAAAAAAGTGCCTACATCGACCTTTTTCAATTGCTTACGACGGTTGAGCATTCCGAGAATGAAAAAATGTGCTGAAGAGATTTACAAATTAGACTTAAAGTTATTTGGGAGAAAATTTATGACTTTAGGAAGAAGATAGCAAGAACCACAAAGACAAAATGATTCCGTTCTCATTTCGTCCCTTCTTTTTTTCCTTATTCGAAGTAAATAGATAGAGCAAAAAAATGCAAAGCTCCGAATACGAGTGTTGAGATAAATTTTTGGAAGTTGTTAAAGTTCATGCCAAAGAGATTTTTTTCCTTCTCTGAAATAATTTGACTTCCGCTGACATGGTAAATTAATGGACGGACGGGACAACAAACCCCTCTCTTACTTTTAGATCAGAGAGAGAGTCGAATTTGAGATCATTTATTATCGATAAGAGGAAGTGCAAAATGGCAAATTATTTGTAATTTATTTTCATCATCGTCCTTCTTTTTTTTTGTGCTGGCTGTTACGAAAACCATTGTATTACTGAGATAATGCTAATGATATTCAAGCAAAAAGTAATGGCATTCAAATTAGAATTTTGGTTTATAAATCACTGTATGAGTTGCGCATTGGACAGGCGAATTCAATCATTTGTTTTCAATTAAATATGCACGAGGCAGCACTCATAATGGATAAAAAAAATCTAATCTACCTAATATTCCCTCTCTGATGAAGACCTATAATTGATTTTCTCATTCATTCATTTCAATTTCATTCGTATTCGATCAATGGAAATGGCAGAAATATAAAGACAGATAGATGCATGATAGATTTCATTACGAAATGATGATTTGAAAAAGGGGGATAATCTACGAAAAATTTATGATGAACCTTTTTCCTTTCTCTTTATTCATCGTCCTCTAAATACTAACATTCTTGCTTCAATTTTCCAATTTTAGGAAAAATCATAAAAAAGACTTTTTGAAAACTGCAGTTTATGGAAGAAAAAGAAGTCTAAAATATAAAAATAAAAAGGAGTAAAGAGAAATTTTTTGTTTGCAATTGAAATATTTTTTAATATCCTTTTCTTGGTATTAAGAAATAATAGACAGTTTTCAATTTAAGAAATTTAATTTTTTATTTTTGAAAATCTTAGCCAATTTAATCAGGTCTGAAATTCTATCATATCGAAAAAATTTAGACATCTCAGTATAATTTAAAGTTTCAAAAAATTTTCTGTTTTTTTAAGAAATTACATTTTTTCTCTTCCAATTGAAAAATTCGCATTCATAATGAAAAAACCACTTTTTCTATTATTTCCTACATTTAACTCACATTCATTCATTCCGCCATAATAATATTGTTCAAGCATTTTTTTTCATTTGCCGTAAGCAGGGAAGAGATTGATGAAAGTAATCATGAAAACCTAATCGTTTTTATTATCTTTTTAATCTTCTTATTGCACATTGAAGTGTAGTATACTACTCTCATATCTCATGATATGACGACATTTACAATTGATGAAAAAACGAGTTTCAAAGTTAGTGCGACATTCTTACAGACTTACGAATCTACGTTTGAGAAATAGATTTACAGTTTAAAATAATTTGATCCAAATAATTTCAAATATAGGAAAAATCATGTTTATAAAATTTTGATGCATGAAAGTATGGCGAGCGCTTTTAATTGATGTTCAATTTACCAGTGTCCGAAACAGTTTTACGTGTAATTAAAAATGAACTAAATTTTATTCGATTATATATAAAGCCTAATCAATTAAATTTAGTTGATTTTAGTTGAAATTTAATTGAGTAAGTTTTAGTTGATTTTAGTTATTTGCAACTAGAATACCAAACGGTTACAGACTCTACAATTTACAGAATCTTATAATAAATTTCATTGACTTGAAAAAACGGTTGAGTAATATTCAAAATATTTAGGTTCCAATATTTGCCGTTGTGGCGCTGCAATCGTTTTCGCAGCCAACTTCGCTTTGTTTACATTTTCAATTTGGAAATTTAAATTCGTAATTTCCAATTAATGCAATCAATGGCAAAAGAAGGGACGAAAAAAATGATGATTACGATGTCTCAATTGTGTGGCAGTGCATTGATAATTACTTTTGATACAAACAAACATACACTCATTTTAAAATTGTTGTGTGATGCAGATGACGATACATTATCACAGTATAAACATCAAAGAATGATAAAACACAAAAAGAAAACAGAAAAAGAGGAAAAGACAAGGAAAATTGTTTGTTTATAATTCTCATTCATTTTCTGCTCGAGTGGTTGACTCTATCTTTTTCTCTGTTTTTATGTATGTGTATAAGTCAGGAAGTGTAATTACTTAATTATTTTTACAGTTTTCTTTACACAGTTCTCTGATGATGCCTCTAAGGAGCAAACACTTTAAAAAAAAACTTTAAATTTCTTTCACGCCCTTCTCTTTCTGCCATACATGACTTCCTAACGTTTGCCTTAGCAATTTAAATTTTATGATGCGAAAGTTATTGCAAAAAATTATTATTATGGATATTCGAAGTGAAGCAGAAAAGAATTCATGATGAATTCATTACGGAAGTCCGTCTAATGCATCCGTCGACTATCTTCCGTTTCAACTGTCACCCTAACAGTATTTTTATATCTCTCAAAATGGACAAGAACCAGTAGAATCTGTATAAAATTTATTCAATTTCAATCTCAACGCACACACGGTAGAAAATTTCTTGAAGGCTAATTTACATGCTCTACCACTGAAATTGAATAAATTAATGAAATTTCCTTCTCTTGATGAAACTTTCACCATAAGTTTCTCTTCATATAGCCTCGAGGACTTTTTCTTTCTCTATACGAATGAAAACATTGAAAGTTTTTGGCACAAGTAGAAAATTACTCATGCAGAAACTTATATTCTATTAAATATTCCACAAATTACTCAACTTTTACCGTCTCTCTTTCTCTGAAAATCTGAAATTCAAGTGAGGAAACTTTTCAAGCCATATTCGTTAAGAGAAGAAAAAACTTTAAAAGGAATCTCCATAACAATGACGCGAGTGAGAGACTTTTGAACTAAGGCGATGAAAACTTTGTTACGGGCACCTACTCACAAAAACTTTTATTTCATTCTTCTTTAAAACATGACAAATTATTTTTACGTAAATTTCTTTTACTCTTTATTTTCATGAATTATGATAATATTTTTAGAAAAGAGTTTTAAAATTGTATCATTAACGTATTAAAATAAACTCAAATTCTTAGTAATTTCGATGAGTAGAGTTGAATCAAATTCTCTTTAAAAAGTTGTAAAATGATTATTCTTAAGAAATTGTGATCAATTTTTTTTCAAACAATTTGTCTGTCGTCTGTCTTTTTAACTAATTTTTATATAAAAGAAATTTTATCAAATTTTATGCCATTATTTTGAGTCGAAAAATTAAAAATTGTTAAGCTAAAACAGTCAAGTTTATTAAAGTCAAGATAATAATAATAGTCAAGTTACAATGAAAAGTATGATAAAAATAAGTCAAGTGAAATTTTCAAAAATAATAGTTTCATTTTCTCTTCTTTATTAATTATCAAATCAATTTTATACTTTTTCTTACTTGACCTGATATAAAGGAATAAATTCAATTCCTTGAGTTCAAAAATTTTTATTCTATATAAAATCCCACAAAAAAGATATCTTTAAAGTACAAAAATGTAACTCGTATTAAAGAGAACTTTAAAATCACGATAACATAAAAAAGAAGGCAGAAATGAAAATTGTAAATTGACAGGGAGGAAAAAATTTGTGTGTATATGTACACATTCGAGTGCAAATAATGAGTGGTAATGGTTTGTCACGTGCTCACCCTCTCACTCGAAATCCCTCCAATGAAATTATTGTTGCAATAATCACGATAAGAGTTAAAAATGAGTAAAAAAATATATTTTTTCTCAAGTACCAAGTTGTTGTTTGTTTGTTTGAAGATGGAATTGCGATTAGAAAAGATTTCAGCTTTAATCATTCAGCAGCAATATCATTTGCATAGATCTCTTTTTTACGAAAGTCATTGAGCATCTGTCGCATGACGATGATAGCTCAATTAAATGTGTCCCTTTCATCCATGAAATGAAAATTTCTCATCTCATTTTGTATGTTATAAAAAACAGACGACAACTTTAAAAAAGATCTATAAAAAATCAAATTCAATCCCTCCGAAATGTCCTTCATTTTATTCATGAAAAAAATGCTTTCAATTTTCATTTATTATTATTATTTTTTTCATTATCCTCAAACTTCAGTTCAGTCAGAAGAATGAGTGACTGACACTGATTTTATTCAATCAACATAATTTCTTTTGCTTGCAATTTTAGCACTTGCGCAGTATTTCGCGAATATTTCATTCAAGCAAGGAAAATAACATTCCAAACATGCCTTTCTTACCCGTCAACGTTTCCATTTGAATTTTAATAATTTTTTCCTTCTCTCGCTTTTTTTCTTCCTTTTTTTGATATGAAAATAAGCAAAATTTTTTTATGTGTTGAAGATTCTTTCCCTTTTTTTCTTTCAACCAACATCAAACCACACTGCTAAAATGAAGGATGATGAGATTTTTTTCCATGAATACATTTTCCATTCTGACCCAAACAACTATCAATCATGCAATGCATATTAACGTTGCATTATCATCATCACTCAATAGCTTTACGCAATATGAAAGAGAGATTATCGTTAAGACTTTACGGTATGTATCAAATGAGTGAACAGAGGGAGTAGAGCTTATAATGAATTAATGTGTCTCATTATTTATTATATAGACGACTAAATAGCATTTACACACACATCGTTTTCTCATTCTCTATCATATGAAATTAAAAATCTTATAATGTGCAAAAATTGAACTGTGTCTAAAAAAATTTAAGTTGTGCTTAATCTTTTTTTTATTAAAATATTTCAATTTTAATTTTTACAGACTTTTTCAAATTCAAATTTGAAAATTAAAAAATTTTCATTAAAAATCGTTATGGTATAAGCTACAAAAATTTGAAAATTTTCAAAAATACGACATTTTTTTCCTTCCTAAACTTACCAAGGCAACTAAAAAAATTTCACATTTTAACGAAAAATTATGTCTCATTAATTTTGCCCTTTATAAAAACGATAAGAAAATCAAGAAGAAGAAAATGTGTCAAACTCTCACAGCGACAATAATAAGAAACAAAAATTATTTCATTCAACCCGTTCAGTGACAAGTCAAAGCCTTAATATCATAGCAACATCAACGTTATTACAGAATTACACACAATGAACATTAGGCGGCAGTAAGAAGAAGAAAACTTTTCTTGAACATAAATTAAAAGTTACTAACAACAACAACAGCAACAGAAAAGAAAAGAGAATGTAGTAAAAACTTTAAAACAAGAAGAAAATGTTGAGTAAGAAGGGTTTGTAGAAAGACGTAAGAAGAAAAGTTACTGCTGCTACTGCTGTGGGAGTTGTTGAAATTTTTGCCCATAAATTCACTTGGTTAAGAAAATGGTGGAATAAAATGAAACAACATGAGAAGTTTCCAAGGGAGAGAAAAGACGATGATGATGATGAAGGTGAGTGCTTATCTCTATGAGAAAAGAAAGAACTTCTTCTTCGTTGTCGTTGTCGTGTGTGTGTGTAGGTAAAATTGTTAAAGGGGAAGTTGAGCATTTGTCGTTCTTATAAAACATCTATTTGTACACCTAAACTTTTGCAATGAAAGAAAAAGGCAAAATGATGAATGGTTTTGGTATACTAAATCCTAGGACGACAAGCAAATTAAGTAAGGAAAAAGAAAAAGGGATTATTTATTAATTCATTCATTCAAATTAAACTTTTTCTTAAAGAAATTACGGATGTATGCATATCATCATTAGCATATCAAGAAAACAAAAAAATTTCTATGTGGTTGAATGAATGGACCAAAAACCCAACCAACCGACGACCTCACAGCAATTGAATAATCTTTCATCATTAATCTTTTAAGGAAAAAAGTTTTCTTCTTTGCTAAGAAGATGATGAAAAATTTCCCAAAAAAAGTTTTGTCATCAAATGTGTCCTTTGTCAACTTTTATAGCCTAATCATGAAGAATGAAAAAAGTTTTTAATTTTTCTTTTGCTTCATGATAGGGACAAATGTGTGCACATATAAAATGGAGGTATACACTGTATGTTCTTGAAAGGGAAAAATTTAAATTTAAATGTATCCCCATAGAGATACTACCTTACGCATCATGGATATAGAAAGCAAAGCAACTCCCTTTCATTTTAATACATGCTCACATGAGTCTCCTTCTTAATCTGCAAATTTATGATAATTTATTCAAAATCTGATTTTAAAATGCATGTTGTACGAGTTGAAAATCCGATTTAAATTCAAAAAAAGCCATTTCGACCAGAGCTAAAAAGTTTAGTTAGAGAGAATACTCGAAAAACAATATTTTATTTATCTATAATTATGTTTATAGTCACACTCTCTTAGTCTATAGATTAAAGAGGGGTTGAAAATTGCAAAAGATATATATATATCGAGGGAGGAACTAAAAGTGTGCATTTTAAATAAGATTATTGCTTGATTGCATCAATATGCTTCACTCTCAATGATCGAAAAATTAAATTATAAAATGAGTAGTACATAGCAATATTAGATAAAAGGGAGAGAACTTGACTTATTTGCCACATACACACGTTTTATTTCTTAAAATTCAATTGATAAATTTTTTTAGAACAATTTAATGTTTTAAAAAAGAGAATGTGCTTTTATTTGCACTTTGTCTGTTTACTTGAAAACTTTTTAAACTGATCTTTTAAAAAGTGATTTCAATTAAAAAATTTTAATTGTTTCAGTCTGGTCATGAGACCTTTGCAACAAAAGTTTTTTTCTAAGATTCCAAACAATAAAATTCAATTAATCAAGTAAATGAAATTATCAAAAAGAATAGTCAAATAACATTAAATCAAATTGAATAGTAAAATTTAAGTGAAGTAAAAAAGTTTAGATATCTTTCTTAAAACTTCACAAATGAATTTTTTAATTTTGATATTATAAAATATTATCAAATACAAGAAAATGCGCTACAAACTCATCATTGATGATTGATATTACAATTTTTTAAATGCTAGAATTACGTCAGTGAAAG
Organism: Polypedilum vanderplanki; assembly: GCA_018290095.1. Lineage (NCBI taxonomy): Eukaryota > Metazoa > Arthropoda > Insecta > Diptera > Chironomidae > Polypedilum > Polypedilum vanderplanki. Next base: position 14,114,889 of record CM031379.1, read on the forward strand.
ACATTTAATCAATTGGAGAGTGTGAGAAATTATTTTATATTATTGTGTAAATTACCATAGCGACATGAACAATTCAAGTTGAACAGAGAAGTTGTTTTTATTTGTAGTCAGGCAGCCAGTCAGTCAGTCAGTAGCAGAACAAATTGACTTTATTAAATTATTCACAAAATAAAAATTGAATTTGAGAGTTGGAAGCACTTTAAAATTTTTTTTTTGTATATACATGCACATAGCATGTGAAATCTTAAAAACATTTTCTCAATTTAAAGTCTAATTTTATTTTTCTTACTCGCACTACAAAGTTGTTTTCATGTTGCGCATGAGTAATTTTTGTAGTTTGAATCTGCATGGACCTGATGATGATAAGCACTCAAATACACACACTGTATGAGTAGAATGGAATCCTAAGGGATAATTACATTTTTGCAATAAACTCCATTTAAAATATTATATCACAGGCAGCAACGCGGGAGCATCGTAAATTTCACTCAATGGCATGGCGGACGAAAAAAGCACTTTATATAAATTTTATTTTTTGCCAGCCACATACTCATGCTCTTGCAGTGATGTTGATTGCAGTAAAATTTTAAAATGAGCTTAATGGTTGCCAATAAATGCAAAAGTATCAACTCTGTAGAATACAAAAAGAGAAAATTTTCATATTTATGTAAAAATATGCGTTCATGGAGCTATAAATATGCGTATATTCATGCGATGCTCATGTCTTATCTCGCAAATTGGATTGCCAACGATTTACTGCTCATGTGAATGATGGCTGCTACGTATCTGCGTTTTACGGCTGCTCCATGCATAATTTTTAAAGGATAATGTCCCCTGAATTATATTTATGGTTCATACATGAAGCGTAATAAGAGCTTAAGCCTGCAAAATTTTCTCTCTTTTCTTTCAATACCTGCAGCAATGGCAGTAGTTTCATTCATATATAAAGAATTTCCATTAATTTTTCTTCTCTCCTTCTCTTTCTTTTTGCCATCATTGCATTCATTTCTCATTTTATAATCTTTTTATCGGAATTCAAACACGGATGAACAACCGAATGAGCTAATTGCAATGAAAATAGATGAACAATTTCCTTTCATTCAATGACTGACTGACTGACGTTCAACTTCCTCATTTGCCTCGACACAGAAGAGAATGAAATGGAACAAGAGTCTGAGTGAGAAAAGATTATTTTTCGATGAGCTGCATTCAATAGAGGAAATGTTTTCTTTTAGAAAAATAAAAAATAATAATAAAGGATGAAAGGAGTAAACATTAAATTTTACATATGACATTTTTACTCAAACTTTTATTTTCAAAATTTTCTGTTTGTTTGCATTGAAATTTATTTTGTCTATACGAATTACATCATCTCAGTATAAATTAAGTCATCTCAGAAAACTTTTCATTATGTTGATAAAATTCAAATGCAGCAGAAAAATTCTTTTTTTTCTAAAAAATCAAAAATGTCTATAATTTCTTTAAAGATAGAGTGATGATGATGATGTCGAGACTAAGCAGTAATAAGAAAGAAAAAAAATAACTAAAATTTAATTGAATCACCAGCTTAGCATGTACACACCATCATACCATGACAGAATAAGTGAGAGTAGCAGAAAAAGAGGACGTAGAAAGAGAATAAATTTTCATCTCGAGAACTGCGTTCAAAGGCAAGATAAGACAGATTAAAATAGGGACTTATCTGCGCAAAGCCCCCTTTTCATAGTCATCGTTGTCGTCGTACAACCAAATAACATCGACAGAAGCAATTTCAGGCATGGCAGTGACACGATATTAGAAAGGCAGAAGCGTTAAAAAAATCGGAATTATGAGAATAATTCTTTATTCAACAACACTCCCATACTCACTGTTTTTCGAGTGTCATCGAACATATTTTTGCAACCCCATATATTGGAAATAATGTGTATGATATGTAGTGTATATCCTTGCACGTAGTATGTGTATATAGTTGGAAAAAATTAATCTATTATTAAACTTCACCACAGGAGTGCTTAATCTGCTTTTTCATGTCTCATTGCTGAATAATACAACGAGAGAACATACATTCAAGAAAATTAATAAAAATTCTTCTTTTTTACTCGAAATTGAAAAAAAAATAAAACTGGGATTTTAATCAAAGAGAATGAAGCAAAAGAAAGAAAAAGAAGAAAAACTCGAAAACACCACAGAAATCCACTCGAGAGAGTATTGAAGTTTTGAGAGACAGCTAAGCATGTTGTTATGAAATCCAAGTCCTCTTCTAATCATCATCATGATTCTTATGTAAGTATTCATTCGTCATTCAAGGGTTTATAAAATTTTATAAATGATGATGAAAATTCAAAAAATTACAGGTTTAAGTTCGATAACGTAAAAGTAAGAAATAATAAAAATATTAGAGCTTATCATCAAATTCAAAATCAAGGGAGTAATCACTGTGATAAATCAAATTTTAAAAAAATTTAATTAATCGTTTTTGCAAAATTTAAAATAACAAATGTGTTTCATGCTGCACGAAATTCAAATTTTTAAACAAAAATAAAATTATGCAGTTTAACTGCAGCAAAGGTTTCGTCTTGTTGTGTTGTAATAAAACGTTTTGTACTTCTTTCTAATTGTTTTTGCTGATTTTGTCAACATTTGTAATTTTTAAATTTTTTGCTAACATTTGTCAATTTTTGCCATTTTGTATAGTGGACTTTGTAAAATTTTCCCAAAATATTTAATTTTTTTTTTTCTGAATTCTGAAACTTTTATAAATGACTTATTTAGCCCTAGAATATTAGCATATATGTACAAAAAACAATCTTTCTTTGATTTCACTGTTTTTGTTCATTTAACCAATTCCAATTTTTGAGATTAAAAATAAAGAAATGCTTAAAAATAGCAAGAGTTCAAAAAATTAATCAAACATATTTATGCAGAATAAGAGAAAAGCAGGAGGGAATGATTATATGAAAAGTCAATTCACATGATGAATTTAATTTCTACTGATTACATGTTGTATATACATAGAATATGAAATAGGGAAAATGTAGTGTGTGTATTGAATCATGAAACGCATTTGAAGTTTCCGCCATCAATCAGAGAGAATGAGAGAAAGAAATGGTCTCTGAGAAATGTAGAAAGTTGATTACGAATGAGGTTTAATTATCTTATTCAATTATCGACTTTGTTGCTGTATGGCCAACAGATTCTGCATGTCGATTTCATGCCATGATATTCAAGTGGTCGAGAATATTTCTATCCCTCATTATGCATGTTTATCCACAATTCTCGATTAGATTCGCATTAGAATCATTGATTTAGGGCAGAGAGCTATTGTGAGGGAAGTTCATTTCCCTTTTTTAAAAAAATCACAAAAATCCCTTGAATTAAATGTCGGTTTTTCAAATAATAATCATGTGATGTGAAAAACATGAAACACAACCGATTATTCATGACAAAATTCAGAGTGAACGTGAACGAGAGAGGGCGAACATGGAAATGAATTGTGTTGTAGAATTGCCGCATGCTTTTCTACACACAACTATTATTTTATCGTTTCAATGTACCGTGTTCAAGGAAGTAAGAAGGGCGTTACATGTCAATCATCTTACGAATGATTTTTTTGCATTTTTTATCGTTCTTACTTGAATAATATTGGATTCTGTTTCAGGTTTGGAAGCTTAAAAAATATTACTAAACTTAGGCTAATAAAAATCAAATCATCATTCTAAGAGTTCCTAAGCCTAGATAATGATGCTTGATAACTTAGAAATCCGAAGCAGTAAACATATAGACTGCGCTAGACAGCTTGGCGTTCTATTGTTTACATTAATGACTGCATCGAAAAAGTTTTTATGCTTTATTCTTTCTTTTTCCAGGTAAAAAGTTGATTTAAAAACGAACAATAGAATGAAAAGAGTGCTCTAATTTTTAAATATTAACTTCACTGGGAATTGATTTAAGAATGAAAGTCACTAAATACTTTTTTATTTAAATTCTTTTCAAATATCACAAAGAAATATGAAACGCATTTTTAAATTTTCAAATTGTCCGTTAAAATTAAGCAATTAAAAAAGCTCATTAAAATAACTTTAAAAAGTGATTATTCTTTTCTTCCCCACAGTAATTATAAAAATTTACCCAGTTAACAGAGAAAGCTACTATAATCACTACCATTCGCACGATTGCATTTGTCGTTTTGATTTATGCGTCTCTTCATCATTCGCATACACATAATTTATTTCACTTTCATATTCATGCAATCAATTCACTTCACGGTATGGCCCTTTTTTCTCCTTGATTAAATTTCGCAATTTTCAAGCATCTCACTCTCTCATGGTAATTAAATGGTTGAAGGAAGCGTGTACCTTCCACATAAAAAGGGTTTCAGTAACACAAAGAAAAAAGAAAAAAAATATTTTAATAATTCTCCATTCATCACATGCCGGTGGATTTATGTTTCATTAGCACGATCGATCATTAATCAAAATTATAATTTTACTTGCTTTGAAACAGAATGAAAAACTTTAAAAAGGAAGAATTTCTATGAAATGACAAAAAATCTAATTCCTTAAAATTAATTTGTTTCGTAGTTTCTCTCTTCTCACACCTTCCTTCTGCTTCACTTCTACATGCGCAATCTTTCTTCTAAAAAAAGCAATTTTAGAAAAAAATAGAGAGAATCGTAAATCAACATAATTCCTGGAATGAATTCTTTCAGATGACTTAGTTGGAAGGAATAATAGAAATAGAACAATTTTGCTGCAGTGTTCATTCAGGTAAAAAAGGATCTATCTTTATATGTAGGAGAGAGATACACCGGTTTGTATATTTTAAGGATTTTCAATTTTATTTTTAAGAGTGCTGCACATTTTCTAGGTATTCTTAATATTATTTTTCATGGATTTTAATCTGGTTAGGTATTCCGACATGAGATTTATGCTTACAAGCACTTGCAAAACATAAATTATTTGCAGGTTTCCACAGTTGGAGAGAAAAAGCAAAGCAGCATCACTTGAGGCGATTTCTCTTTTTTTATATTCTGCATTGCATCTTTTTCACTCTCTATGGAAATATTGTACATAAACTCATATTAAATTTAATAAAAATAAATTCTAGAAAAGAAATTATTCAATTTTCAAAAGCACTCGACAGAATTTCAAATTTTCAGTAAAGAGAGCAATTTGAAAAAATAAATTGAGAATAAGAAGTTAGCAAAGAAGCAAGCCACTTGAAACGCGCGATAAAAATTACTCAATTTATGTTAAATTTATAATGAAAAAAATGGTACTCGCAAGCCGCACGTAGGAATTTTTACTTCTTCATATATGCCCGATAGCATTATAAAAAGGCGGAGAATGTGATATAAACAAGTAGTAAAAAAACCTAGACTGTATGGCTATAGCCTCGTGATATTAATGATTTTTTCTTTAACATAGCAAGAGAGAAGAAAAAAATTAATTTCTCTCTCTCTACCTTTTCTTACTAGCTAGCTAAGTTGAGTTGTGATGCCGAAATAGAAAGAAATGAAGGCGAGAGGCGATAATAATAAATCATTCCACTCATCAAACTAATGATGGTTGAAATGAAATTATCTCGCTGAGACTCTTGGCAATCGGTACCCGCGCGAACTAATCATTTTTTTCTTCTCTTTGCTGTGCTCTCTCTGTGGAATGTAAGAAATAAAAAAAAATAAGAGAAATAAATACAAATTAATCATATCGTCTCGCTCGCATTTCACGTGTATATGTAAATGTGCGAGCAATTAGTCATTAAATATTACATCCAGCTGGTCTCATTCGAAAAAAATTTCTTTGCTCTTTATTTCACTGCTAGCCAGCTATTCATTGATATTGAAATTTGTGGAATGTGCGATGTGATGATGATGATGAAAATTCCTAATAATCTGAAATAATTTAAATGATGTCTAACTTCATGCAAAATTATATTTTAATGAGATTTCTGAAATAATGATTTTTATACGATATTTTACGAAAATTTCTTACTGAGATTTGAAATTGAAATTGATTTTTTGTCATTTAATTTACAAAATAATTTATTAAAATTAAAATCATGGCTTTAAATTAAAGAATCTTGCTCTAATATAATAATTTTCTAAAGTAGTCCATTGATTTTAAATTTTTATTAAAAATTGTTTTTTTCAATCAATTTTTTAAAAGAATTGCATCACTAAAGTAAATAGACCATATTAAAAATTCAATGAATTATGATAATTTCAAAAATTATGTATACTAAAAATATGATGAAAATGAAAATCAGAAATATTTTAACGTATATTTTCTTATTTGAAAAAACGATTTCAAAATCATCATCATCATCCACAAAAAAAAATTCGAGAAAGGAAAAGTTTGCAAGTCACCTTCGAACTGTGAAAAATGTGCATAAAATGATGAATTAAAAAACAGCACAATCATTATCACATGAAATGAATATAAAAATATCTTCATGTTCATGCTATAAAATGCCTGAATGAGAGAATTTTTATATTCACAAAAAATATTTTTTTGACTAATCATCATCGCTAAACATTAGAAATGGTTTTTTTTAAATAAATGAAAGAATGAAGGAGAAACTGTTGAAGGTGTAAGTACTTTAGAATGTGAAAAGCAAGCACCTGACAGCATGTATAAAACACATAAGCAGAATCAGCTTTTTATTCAATATAAAAAAATTTAAATAAAAATAATGTATCGACAAAAAAGAATTTCATTTTAAGTAATATTGCGCTCATTGAACGGAAATTCCAGAACTCATTCAATAAAAATGGCAAATGCATTAACTGTAATGGATGTGAGAGAGCTCTGAAAAACAAATTCTTCCAAGTCACTCACTCATATGTTTTTTTCATTCAACTCCTTCACTGCAATTCAATGATGCTTTTGTATGTAAGTGCTTATGTGCGAATTGTACCTTAATTTCAATTCATTCAAATTCATGTCAATTCTTCATCATACAAAGCAGAGAACATAAGGAAATTGATGTCATAAGGATACACCTTTGCAATTATTCATTCACTCAAGAAGAGTTATGGAATAAGGAAGTTTTTTAATACAATTTTTTAGAGCGAAAATTTTCTATGATGTTCATTTTGACTAAAAGAAATAAAGTTTATTTTAAACAGAAGATACATAGAGACATAGAAATACATAAAAATTTAATTTTGGTTTTTAAGTTTCTTTAAATAATCAATTTTTTTAAAAAGATTGAATTTTGGGTTTCCAAACTTAATCACCAGTAAAATTAGGAATTTTCTGACCGTTATAATTTAAATATAAAAACCGGTAAAATTTAAAAATTTTCTGACAATCTATATTTTAAAGTAACCTAATTTTGAATTCTATCGACAAATTACAAATCTTTAATATCAGAAAATGCGTTTTAATCATGATTAATATCATAAACTTGTTCTCTTTAAAATTGGTTTTATCTTCACCGCTGCTACATTTATAATAATATTAAATGCTGAGCAATTCAAGCCATTTATTTATTAGCGAAATAATGGAATCAAATAAAAAATTGTGTGTGTGAATGTGTAAACAAGAAATTGAATAAAAGAAAGAGAAAATCTACAGGTTGTAAGAACTCCTCATCATCTTTTTTCTTCGCACTCGTGTTCAATGACTTTCATTCAATGTCCTGAACAAAAGGCACTTTTTTGGCATAATTGCAGAATCTTTATAAAAAAAATCTTTTATATTCTCCTCTTCTTCTTATTTCACTCTCCTTTCTATTAGAATTATTATGAAATCTTGCCTTTTGTACAGCTTTTATCCTTTTTTATTTCCTCACTCTCACTTATATGATGAATAGGAAAAAAACATACTTTTTGATTGCTATTGTTAAATACAATTAAGAATGCAATGTTCAGTGACTTTATTTAATGTTTTCATTCAAATTTTATTTACAGTGTTGGCCAAATTGGTCAATAACAAATGGTAAATTCACAACATGATTCGTTTTTTAGATTTAAAAAAACAGCAACCGAAACTAATTTTTTTAATTTTCAATTTGCAACATATCACAATAACATCAGCAGTAGCAGCAGCAGTTACATAATATGATAATATGGGTGGGCACAAATTTAAAATTCATTATGAGAAAAAAGAGATTAGAGGAAATTAGAGATTAACGGTCAAAACTATCATCATCATCAAATGGTTGGCGTGCAGAAAAAAGGTGAAATCAATTTAGACTTTTTTCATAGTTCACGTCACAAGTTGTCAATCAATTTCTTTCGGGTATTTTTATATATGTTCTTCTCAGTATGTTGTTATCCTGCTGTTTCTTTACGCTTCGAATGGAATTGGAATCTATCTCAACGCACAGCGGCAAAAAGATTTTTATCTGCATCATAGAGATCTCTCTCTCTTGGGAGATAGAGAAATTTCTTTTATAATATGAGGCAAACATGTGGAAGTATTTGATGAACTATTTTTTAAGCACGAGAATATTTTTCACACTTTGATTATTTTTGAAAATAACCGTCATTAAGAATTTGAAATAAAATTATGTCATCTCGGTTTTTGTTTGTTTACAAAAATTTATCTTATTTTGAAAATTTCTTAAAAAACTTTGTCAATCAATTAAAAGCATGATTCCAAATGAAATGCGTCATAGTCGATCAAAGAATCATTTACCAATCTCTTTTTTAAAAAAATATGTAGATCAAAAAATGATTAGGAAACGAATCATAAATGAGTAATTTAAATGAATCCGACAGTTTACTTCATCATCATCATACACAGGATTGCATCGACAGTTGTTTCACGTTGCTCGCACTAAATGTACCCTCTTATTGACTGATTCGCTACTGCTTTAACAAGGATTTCTATTTTTTTATTTCATGTATACCGAAAGATGAACACCTGGGAACTAAATTGTACACAAACACATTCAAAAATGCATATGTGAACTCTTAAACAGCACACCTTGGCTATATATATGAGAAAAAGAGATTTTCGAAAGGGATTTCTTTATTCTTAAATAAGCCTCTTCTTATTTTTTTTCTTTTTCTATAAAACTATAGAAAAACATTGCGAGATGAGTTGCGATGAGGGATGAAGTGGAAAAAAGGAGAAGAAGATAGAAGGCGATAGGCGAACAAGATTCTGGTTCAATGATTTTTTTTTCAAAAATACACTCGAGTAGAAGAAGTTCTGTAATTTCATAAATTACGAAGAAAAAAAAGAAGATTGGCAAAAAAAAATTATTTTATGTAATTTGATAACATTTTTTTCTTTGTTCTTCTTCTGTCTCAATGCATTGAATCTTCATATAGATCCATAAATAAATATGTCTCAACGTGTAATTGGAACTTTTTGTTCAAGCTTTAATTAATTAATGTTTTCCTTCTCTTTCAATTTCTTGTATTTAATCTCTTATTCTTGAGAATTTTACTTCAAAAGCATTATCCACTTTTTGTTCTATCTTAATCAAGACATTGTCAAAAAGAGAAGTTTTTTTCCTTCTTCTCATCGTTCGTTCGTCGTCGTCGATGTCTTCTTCTTTTTTATTACTCTTTATTTCAATTTATTTCCTCTTCTTATTTAAAATTTTTTTACTTCAGTCTTGATTACTACTTCCCATTTTAGTCTTTCTCTCTCTCGTGAGACATATTTTACCTATTCGCTATCATTTTCTTAAAATCTAGAACATGATTCGGAACGATATAATTTTCAGAATTGAAAAGGATTTTTTTGTACTTCTTACTTTCCTTTCAAGCGAAATTTACTTTTCTCTTCTCTCTTATATGTTTGATGTAAAATGTGTGCCATTTATACCTATTTGATATTTTTCATTCATTCATTATTTTTCTTCAAAATAAGCGGAAAATCATTCTCAAATTACCATTACAATTGAGAAAAAATAAACTACGATACAACTTTTTACCACGAATAAATGTGAATGAAATTTATTGTGAATTTTGAAAAATAAATTTATTGTTGATTCCTTGTAAAAATTTTGTCAACAATATTCTCAAGGAGTATACGCAGACGAAAAAGCTAAAAAAAATTTTGTGCTTAATCTATGCGTAGATCTACGTGGACATCTACAATAACAGTACTAAATATTAAAAATTTTTTAAAAGATGCTGAAATTCAAAATTAAATGTCTTTAGTAATTTTTGAATAGTTTCACTTGAAATCTTAAAAATTCTTCATTGTCATAAAGTTTATAAAATTTAAAACAAATTTCGATTTTGATTTTCATTCATTCCTTTCCATATTTTTCATTGTTTTTACTTTCATTACATACAATTTTCATAAATGTCTATATTTCATTCAAAATGATGACAAAACAATTAGATTAATATTCATATAAAATAATTGATAATTTTAAACAAATAATAATCATAATCATTCTTTTCTGTATACAAATAATATCAGGTGAGTCTACAATAGTAACTTTATATGTATCAGTATTATTATCATACAAACATCAATAGAAAAATATTATATATATATATGACACTCAAACCAATTCACAAATAGAGAGCAATATGAAAGAAGTGTACAAAAATTTCACGGTCCTATTGAATAATGACAGCAGCATACAATAATAATAATAATACAAGTTGCTTTTTTTGTCACGAGTCTCACAATGATGCCTGCTTTTTCTCACATTCACTATCTATCTATGTCATTCATTGCTGTGCAGTTGTATGTAAAGAATTTTTCACAATTCACATCAAAATAACTGAGGTGTGCATATATATAGTTTAAAATTACTCATGTGTGATGAAAATATGCAATATTAGCAAAATTAGAATATAAATATGAGTGAGAGATGCCTTCCAGTCATAATTAGCTTCACTTTACCTACTTGCACAAAAAATATATATAAAGAATGTAAATAAAATATGAAAAATGTTAAAATGTGTATGCTCAACTATTCATTGCCAGTTGCATGCACTGCTGATGATAATCTTAGCAGTGCTCTTGAATGAAATGGAAACCTGCAAGCATGAGGGAACTTACAATAATAATAATAGAAGCAACAACAGTTGATTCTTTTCAAATATACCAGAGTAAGAGATGAGACACACATATCAATTCAGCACTAGCAGTATAACCTTAGTTATGCTTTTGTTATGCTCTGCTCCCTTACTCTTATTGCAAAAAAAAAATTTTATATCTATGTGTGTATAAAAATTGAAGGAATTTTTATTATTCCAGATTTTACGTCTCAAACTTTTTTATTTCTTTAATGTGTTTTCAGATAAAACGAATGAAATTTTAAAATTCACTTTGACTGATGTTGATTTTTAATTGTTAAAAGCTTCCTTTAAAACAATCTTTTTAGTAAAATAATAATTGAAAAGTAACAAAATTTTAAAACATTGTCAAAATTGCACAATGAACAAATTCAAAATATGAAATTTTTTTGAATTTTAAAAAATGCAAACAAAGAAATTAGGAAAAAATTCAAAATGGAAACAAAAAATTTTATTGTTTAAATTTCAAAAACACGTTATTATGAAAAAATGCGCTATTAAACAAACGATTTAATACAAAACTTTATTTTTCTTCTTATTCATCGTCGTCGTTGTCAGCTTTTGTATAGTAATGCAAAAAACAGATTTCTTTTGCTTCACCCAAATCATGTTTTCTCAATATAAATTTTTCAAGAACAGAAAACAAGAAATTTCTGTTTTGCTCTCTCAACCCTTATTTTTATTTCAATCTATCTACCTTTTTCGACTCTAGAGTAGTTGTTGTTTAAATTATTGTACGCTCTATAAAATATATTAAAACCAAAACGTGTACTTCACTATAATAAAAAATGTACACAAACACACACACACATGCATGCATATAGAGAATGAGACATGAGATTGTAACATGTGAACTATTCTCAGTTGTTGTCATTAAAATGAAGCGAGAAAAAAATTTCAGCATCGAGTCGAACAAAAAACTCGTTCCAAATCCAATTTAACCCTTGAAAATGGGATACAAAATTTTTTCCCTTTCTCAACCCTCGATGTATAGCAATTTAATTTGATGTGATTTACTTTTTTTCTAGCGCTAGAATTGAGCAAAAAGGAAAAATTTAAAACTTGAATTTTTGACTGTGCGTTTTATGTTTGTGACCTCAGTGAAAATGAAAATGAAAATTTTACACATAAAAAAAATTTTCATTTTATTTGAAGAAAAATTTGGCAACATTGCAATTAAATTACGAAGGGAAAATTTCTTAAGCTCCTCCTACAATATTAATAAAGTAATACTAATACAAGTATAAATATGAGTCTTGCTAAGCATTAGTTCTCCTCGAAATATTATAAATGTATCAGTGAGTAATATGTAAGTGGAGGGGAGCGATGAAAACACGAATCGTAAGCTATGAACACACAACTCAAAACTTGTACCTCTCTCTCTATCAGGTCTGCTGCTTTTCGAAATTTTTTTACAACATTCAGACGAAAAGGTGCTTGCGTTACGAGTAGAGGCATTTTATTGACCTCTCTGTGTTGTGTTGCGTTTTATTCCTTCGGGTTTTTTTGTACTCTCAAAAAATTATAAGAAAAGAATTTTTTCTTAAAGCCAAAAAAAAAGAAAAATACAAAGAGATGTGTTAAAAGGGCAAAAAATAACAAAAAAATTATTTAATTTAATAACAAAAGAAAAAGCCTAAATAAAGAGAGAGAATTGCACAATTGCAAAACATTCTTAAAGTGTGGAATATCAAAAAATGCCAATACAATCGCATGGCAATTAAAATACAAGAAAAGAAATTTTTTTAGTGTCAATTGCAAGTGAAGATAAAATTGGATAAATGAAAACAAAACAAAAATTGCATTATGGATTTATGATTAATAAAAAAAATTATTTTAATAACTAAATGGAAGTGTGTCAATTTTATAAATTATTCATGTGAAATTTTGTTAATGTTAATTGTTGATAACAAGAAATCAAAGACAAAGAGAAAATTAATTTTAAAAAACTGGGAATATAAAGAGAAATGTTGACGATGGAATCTGATATGAAAGGGGGAATTTTGCATGCAACTATGCCCCCACATCATCCGTCATCAATTCATTCACATTCATCACCTTATGGGTCACTTGGACCACTTGGCATGATGAACTTACAACAATCACAATTGACACAGTCACAGCTATCACATCAAACTCATAATATGTCACATATGACAAATAATTCATCGAATTATAACCAACAAACTCATATCTCACCCGTTCACCAGCAGAATGCTGGAATGAGTCCCAATCATGCACAACCGCCAACTACTCAACTCAATAATCATCATATAACGTCCAGTGGTCCAAATGTTGTTGGACATAATGCACATCCACACTCAGGTAGTGGTGGAGGTGGTGGCGGTGGAAATGGCGGTAGTAAAGCATCACAAAGTAATAATGATCGAGTTAAGCGACCTATGAATGCATTTATGGTAAGTTAGTTTTAAAAATTACAAAGATGAAGACATTTTGATTTTTAAAAAAGCGAGTTAGAAAATTAAAAGTTTTATTGAAGAAATTTCATCTGAATTTCTGCTAATTATTGTTTTCTTATCAAATTACTTCTTTAGAATTTTCAAAAACAAAATTGATAATTTTTCAAAATAAAATTTTGTAAACAATCAAATGTTTACAAAAATTTAAAAACGTAAACAAAAAATTCTTAAATTCATTTCTTATGAAAAATTTAATGAACTACAACGTATTCAACTTGAAAATGAATAATTTAGCAAGAAATAGATGCAATAAGTTCATAACAAACAGATACAAATAGATTTTACCTAAAATTCTTCTTATTTTTTAATCTTTTAAGGAATAAAAAATAATTGTAAACAATAGTAAAATTCTCAATGAATTTATAGAACCAACACAAAAATCGCACTTTAATCAAAGTGTTTTTGCCTTGCCTTATGACGAATGAGTTGTTTGTACACAAAAATTAAAGTTGCGTCGTAGAAAAACAACTGTATTTTTTGTGTAAACACTTAATTAACTTTTAATCTCATTTAAAATACTGACAATTTGAATTTGTTTATTTATTATTTTTATCATGAAATAGGTATGGTCGAGAGGGCAGCGAAGAAAGATGGCATCGGGTAATTACAAAATTAATATTTAATAAAAAAATCATTATTTCTAAAAGAAAATTTTATTTAAAATTATTTCAACAGATAATCCAAAAATGCACAATTCAGAAATTTCAAAGCGTCTTGGTGCACAATGGAAAGATTTATCAGAAACAGAAAAGCGCCCATTTATTGATGAAGCTAAACGACTTCGTGCAGTGCACATGAAGGAGCATCCTGATTATAAATATCGACCAAAACGAAAGACAAAGACATTAACGAAGACAAAAGAGAAATATCCACTTGGTGTAGGCTCATTAATTCAACAATCGGATCCAAGTAACACAAGCGGTCGCAATTCATCATCACTGTCCAATGCTCAACAATCAAATCGTGATATTTATCAACTTGCGCCAAATGGCTATATGCCAAATGGTTACATGATGGATCCAACGACAGCTGCCTATCAGACGCAGCACAATCCCTACATGAGCAATTATCGTCATTATGATATGAATCAAATGCAAACCGGCACCTACATGAACTCATCTGGCTATGGAAGCATGTACACGGGTGTCTCAGGTGGTCAAACATCACCTTATGGCTCATTACAACAACCGGGATCGCCATACAACAATGGTCTCCAACAGCAACCAGCTTCACCTTATGGGTCAATAAATCAAGGTGGTGGAGGCTCACAAATGTCCTGCCAAAGTCACAGTCCAAGCGAATCTAGTATCAAATCCGAGCCGGTTTCACCCTCACCGACAAGTATCGCCACAAATAATAATCACGTTATGAAACGCGATTACATACAGCAGCCAGTTCAACATCATGAGCTAACACATCTCATGAACATGTATCAAATTCCTGACACGATTCCATCATCAACTGAACATCAACGTCTAATTCACTATCAGCATAGTGCATCACCAGATATTCAATCATCACAGCAGCAACAACAAGCTTTACGAATGGCACCATTAGCACATATGTGAGATCAATTTCATAATGGTCCATTGCCATTTTCAACTCATTCCGTAGAAGCATCTACGACAATATTGCCATTTAATCGACATCACCATCATCATCCTCACCTTACGACGAAACAAACATTTAATGAACATTCAACCTCAACGTCAGACATTCTACTCATAAATCGCGAGAATGTTTGCAATGGTGGCAGTGCAAGCAGTAATACTATGATGGATATTTCAGCTATTTAATGAAGTTCATCTTACTACTCAATATAACAAATCAATTAAAAGTTTTCTTCGTTCAGGAAATAGAGAAGGCACTTCATTACAAATAAAAAATCAAAAAAAGTGAATTTAAAATAAGAAGTGAGAAAATTAAAAACTTTTTAATACAAAAAATGTGCGCGCGCGTGAACTAGAAATTTTTTGTGAAAGTTATTAAAAGAAACCGCAAAAAAGAGAAAGAGATGAAAATTATAAAAAAAAACATTAGGTTCTTTTATGACAAATGAAATGAGAAGAAAAAAACTGTGTGATATTAAACTGATAAAAAATAACTTAATGAAGAGCAAAAACAAAAAAAAATTGTTAAAATGAAAAAAAGGCTTAAAAAATTGCGACGAGTCTCGTCCCGGTGAAAAGTAAAAACTTTTAATTCATTCTTTAGTTTTAGTTTGTAATCTACTGCTACGTTTTATTTTTAAATGAAGAAAATAAAGTAAACTCATTTCGAGGTAAATGATACTGCTTCATTTTTTTATTATTTTAAAATCTCTTCTGTAAATAATTTTTAAACAAAAAGCAAGAGACAAAAAATGAATGAAGCAAAAAAGAAAAAGTTAATTTTAAGTGAATTGCATTTACGAATATGGTGAAGAAAAAACTATTTTATAACTGGAATAGAGATTTTTGAGATTTGTCTTTATAAACTAAAATTTATTGACTTTGAAACGAAACTTTCGAGTGACATAATTTTTTTTTGTAAAATTGATAGCAGCTTTATAACAGTTATAATATTTTGTTATAATTATTATA
This sequence comes from Polypedilum vanderplanki, assembly GCA_018290095.1. Taxonomy (NCBI): domain Eukaryota; kingdom Metazoa; phylum Arthropoda; class Insecta; order Diptera; family Chironomidae; genus Polypedilum; species Polypedilum vanderplanki. The sequence continues at coordinate 14,130,953 of CM031379.1, forward strand.
AAAGTTTTTTAACTGTTATAAAATTTTTTCAAAACTTAAATTTTTCATAAGTTAATTTTATTTTCAATTGTTATAATTTTTGTCATTATAATTTTCATAGCCTTCACTTTATAAAGTCAAATCTCAAAAATTCTATATCAGTTAGAAAATATTTTTCACTATAAAATGAAAATTCTTTGATTTCCGTCGGGTTGAATGTGGTGAAAAAATGCAGTCTATCGCAGATCTGTTTGGAATTCATGTCAGTTAAACAAATCTTTGACAGAAATGTGCAGAATTCTTCATAACTTTAGACAGAAAAAAAAGAAATTTTCATTTTAAAATATGTAACATAAAAATAGTGCGACATCAACATTGTACGCCAGTGCGTCTACATAAAAAATTGTAAATATAGAAAAGAAGACAAAAATTATTAAAAATTTTAATTTACATTTCTCTCAAATTTTTATGAGAGAAAAGCAATTTTATATAACAGAAAAAAATACAAAAAAGTGGTAATCAATCGTGGTCGAGCGAGTAAGAGTAGAAAGGAAGTCAATGAAAGTAGTGTGTGCGCATGAAAAGATTTATCTTTATAGAAAAGTGATTTGTACTCAATAATAATTTTAAATTTACACACGCTTGTTTGCTTCTCTAAGTAAAATAATAATCATTTTCTCTCTCCTTTAAAAAAAGAATATAAAAAAGATTAATAGAAGATCACGAATTCCTTCGTTAGTATTTTTCTTTTTTATTTCATTTAACAACGCACAATCATAGCAAATTTCTTACTTGCTTAACTTACTTGCATTTAAAAAGAAATGAGAAATTATCAATTTTTAGTGTTTGAACTTTTCAATCACCCCAATTTCATCTGCTGTTATCCCAATAATAAGTTTCATCATTAATAATTTTCTTTCTTTCATTTATTGCGCAAATGTGCTGTTGAAAAGTTAAAAAAATGAATAAAAATTGCTTATTTATTGAGCACTTCACTCCTTTTTTGTACATATTCATATTAAATGATTAACTATATGGAGATTTTTCTTATATTAAATTTCTTATTTTCTCTCTCTTGAGATTCAAGTTTATTATTATTATTATTTTTTATTTTTCCAAGAAATACCAAAAAAATCACAAACAAAATTATGTGCAGCAAGAAGAGAATAAAAAAAATGTTTTATATAAACTCATAAAAAATATTTGTAGATTTTTAAGTTTTAAGTAAAGTCCGCTAATTAAATATAATTATAGTCTAGTTTTTATTTTCTCAATTTAAAATGAAACAATTTTAAGCATTAACAACAACAACACAATTCGAAGACTTTACCTATATAAGTATTAATTTTTACTACAAAAGAAAAAAAATATATTGAATCATAATTAATTAATTATTAAATGAATGAAAGGAGCAACAGTTGACATAAGAGAAAAGAAAATAAATTGTAAAATTATAAATTTTTTCTTTCATTTCAATTTCTTTTTAAGGGATAAAAAATTTCTTTAGATACATTAAAAATGAACGAGTAAACGAATAAAATAAAAAAAAATAAAAATTGTAGAAATTAATAGAGAATAAATAAATGATTAATTAACAAAAAAATGAACAAAGTGACAAAAAAAATAAACACACACATAATAATGATGAAGGGCTAGAATGAATGAAAAAAAATCTGTATCACAAAAAATACGTGCAGAAAAGAAAAAAATAAAAAATGACAAAAAATTAATAAAAACAAACACATGTTTTATGATTTTTTATTTCGCACCTTCCTCTCTATCTCCCAACCTATATATCTATTTTATTCATCAGGCTATTGAAATCATTCGAATGGTCATTTTAATGCATAACAACAATACTTTCCGCTTATTTTGCTTTTTATTATTCCCATAGGCTCGTTTTCAATTGTTTAAATCAAATCGACGTTGAAAATAATCAAATGATGTTTTATATGTTCAGTAAGAATTTTTTACAGGTTGATTTTAAAATTTGACTTTTAAAATTTTAATAGTTTTTTTAAAATCACAAAAATTTTAAAATCATCATAATTATTAGAAAATGCCATTTTTAAACGGATTTTAAAGAATTTAAAATTTAGACCAAAAAATTGTTTTGACAATTTTAAAAGTTAAAGATTTTTAAGAAGTCTCTCAGAATCCATTAGAATAAATTTTCATAATTTTGTGCGTCATTCAGATTCTGAAAGTCAACTGTTTTCATTATTGCTTTAATAATCAAGAAATCAAAACTTAGCTCATATTCGAAAAACTAAAGTTTTGAACAAAAAAATATTTTTGGTAATTTTAAAGCTTTAAATAATTAACAGTTTTAAGAATTTAAACGATTAAATATGAAAACTTTAATAGAAATCAATTACTAATTATCACAATCCATTATAATTGTTTAAATTTAATATAAAATTGAAAGTTCTAACAACTTTCAATAAAAACAATTTACAAATTTTTCTTTGATTTGTTTTCAACTTCAGAACAAAAGAAATGCAGAATGCTTATGACGATGAAGTAAGTGTAATGAAGAAAATTTAAGCATCGGATTTGACACTTTAATTATCTGCAGTGAAGATCTTAATTGACCAATCATCATCTAACAATATCACTGTAATCTAGCATAGAACACACGCTTTACCTACTAAATTACATTCTCTTACGTACTAATTGGATTTGCAGCATGTATTTGAGTTTTAAAGTGAAACAATAATTATGCAATTAATAGTGTTAATTGTGTTCTTCTCTCTCTTATTTTCTATTTGATTATAATCAACAGAGTAAAATTCTTTTGTTGCAACAAGGCTCATTAAATTTTATAGTGCATTGAAAATTGAGTTGATGACTTTAAATGGTTTGCATCAAGCACAAAACGAGTGAAAGAGAGAGAACTTGAAAATTCTTTGTAATCGCAATTTTTATTATTGTTTAAGGATTTTCCGTTTTTTCCGTTTTCACACTTACTCAAGTTTCTTTTTTCTCTTTTTTGCATTTGCATTGCGAATGTTTTCAAATATTTGTTCTTTAAAGTTTTCTTTTTTCAGGTGGCTTATATCGCAGCAGCAGAAGCTTCTTCTTTATAGCATACAATGTGTACATCAATATTTACAGGAATAACATCATCATCTTCATCGCATATGCCACATGTATGTGCAGTCAATCATGAAAAAACATAAAAGAAAGAGAAGAAAAAAAAACAACAAATTTGTTTGGCTTCAATCAATTACAAGACATATTTTGTGATTTGCAAAGAAGGATGAAAAAATCATAAAATATTTTACCACAACATAAATTCATTTTATTTGGTTTAAAAGAAAAATTTAATTAAAATAATTTTTTGGTGTACTTGCATTAAAAAATAAGCAAGCTGCTGTCTGTGATATTGATTCATTCAAGTGTTATTTAAATGCTACTGTTTAAGTAGCAACACAATCGTTCTTCTCTCATATATTTTCTTTTCTCTTTCCTTCGCCCTCCTTTGTTGTTATAACATAAAAAAATATAATAATAACACACAAAGTTTCTTTTTCTTTCACGATAAACACTTTTTTTATTTTACTTAAGGTGGCAAAGAACATCAGGCAGATTGAAAGCCAAGAAGTAGCAGATTATCTAAAAATTGGTAAAATTCTGAGAACATTTATGAGCGGCAGTTTCATTTAAGCTTAGAGCTCTCATAATGAGGTTGGAAGCAACAACTTCTTCTTGTGTGTCAGTCAGCGTGCAAAATGCACGAGACGAAGAAGAGAGAGAAAAATATAAAACCCAAGAGTATGCAAAAAATGAGCCACAACATTGAATCATTTTTCTGTTGCTGCTGCTGTCGCTGTTTAGTAGCACGAAATCGGACGATTAATCAAGAATTAAAAGGCATTTCGCAGCTACCAAATGATTATCTCGTGCGTAGGACTTTTTTTTCATATAAAATAACTCACAATCAAAGAATTTTTTTATATTTCTCAATGTATGCAAAATATGGAGAATTATTATTTTTCATAAACAGTCAAAGAGAGAAAGAAAAAGAAATAAAAAGAATGTGGTGCGATTTATATCAGAAAATTATTAATAACACGGATAATTTTTAAAAATTCATGTTTTAATGTGGGAGTTTTTGGTAAACCATTTTTGATATTTATCAATAAATCAATAATTCAAAAATAGAATTTCGAATTAGTCATTATAGTACACAGAGAAAAATATTTTAAAACTGGTATGAAGTTTTTTAGAGTCAAGTTTTTAGTCAAGTAACTTTGATAAATTTAAAATTTTTAGTCATGTATTAACTTGACTTAAAATTCAATCAAGTTACTTGACACAAGTATAAACTTAATTCAAAAAACATTGTAATTTTTTCATTTTTGTTAATTCTTCAATGGTGTCACTTCCCCCTGATTTGAATTTATAATTTCAAAATCACAAAAATCTTTAAATCAATTAGAAATAATTTTTTTTTTCATATGAAAAAAATTGCCGTTCAATTAAAAGACCCACTTAGAGAGAGTTTGACTCTCTTTCATACTTACACATAATCTCCAAACATAATGAGCAATTTATAAGCATTTAAATTAGCCCACATGAACGGTTGATCTTGAAATCATTTCAGTATTCATTCATAAAGCACAAAAGCAAGCAGCAGCGTTACTTACAATTAATTTGATGGTGCATTTTATTATTTATTTTTTTGCAATCTATTTAGAGATAAAAATAAAAAAATAACTTTTCACTCTCTGCTCTCTCGAGGTCAATAGCAACATGCTTTTTTAACTCAAAATCCTCTTTTGTGTCATCTCATCCCATTGAATGAATCTTTTGTTGTCGAATTTCTATATCATGAACCCAGCCATATTAACATTCATTTATGATATTCCTCAATGAAATAAAAAAAGCTTCATTCTTAATTTTTCCTCTTTCTTTATTTTTTTTTTATATTTCGTCTAGGCAACTCTAAGTGAGTTAGTGAGAAAGTATCTATGTATAGAAATCAATTGAAATTCTCTTTTGTCATTTTTTGTTATTGCCGGTCAATTTTTTCTCTTTCCTTCTTTCTTTCTCTACATTTGTGGTTCATTTTCGTGTGAATTTCATAAACAACTTTTTTAATATGTTTTTTGGGTGAGAATGAGACAATGCGAAAATTTTTTGAAAGATCGAAAAAAATCTTTTTTTTCTTCAATTTTAAAACGATTAAGTTAATAGTCTTATATGATATGTGTTCTTATGTTTCTAATTTACCACATAATTAATCCAGTTTTAATGGGAAACAAAAATCACTTTTGTGGTTTTCACGATATGTCATTTATTTTTGGCTTTTTTCTTGAACAATTTTTTAATGGCATGTTATTAAAGTTAGGTTTAGTTTTTTTTAAATTAAAGGAAATAAAATTATGTTTAGTGATCTTCTATGAAAATATTAAATTCTAAGTCTTAACTTTTTTTATATACATTTTCAACTTCTAATGATAACATTCTCAAGCCCAATAGTATTTAAATTTTTCCAATTATTTTCTCTTCCTTCAAATAAAATTTTTTTTCTAGTTCTCACTTTTCGAATAAGAAGAAATAAGATAAAAAAAAAATTAATCTGAATAATAATCCAATTTTTTCTATCTTAATCCAAATAATCATGATGTCTTTTTTAATAGCATCTTTCTCATGATGATCACAGAGATATAGAAGTAGTAAAGACATCGAGTTCTCCTTTAATAGCCTCTAATCATTCAATTTATTTAAATTTAGAAAAAAAATTCTACACCATAAGTATGATTAGATAGAATCAGATTCCACCTTGAAAAAGAAACAGATTAAGAGAGAAAAAGCGTGAAAACGTAAAATAAAAAAAATCAAATGACCACAAATGTATATTTTTCCCACGTAATCGCGTCATTTATAAGTTTTTTATGATTTTATCACTTTTTAATTTTCGTAAAGCTCTAAAACTTTGCTTAATTAATAAATTTCACTATTTTTTTCTCATCATCAAGAGCGCGTCGTCGAAGTAAGACATAAAAGTCCCATTTTTTGTAACACAGAAAAAAACAATTTGACATCGAAAAAAATTGTATGCCGTTTTCGAAATGATTAAGACGTTGCTCATAAATGTGCACACGCTTATAAACTAGTTTTGGCAACAAACGATAGAAACAAGAGCTTTTGTCTTAGAAGTCGACACACTAAAATCGTCGTTTAATAACAATTCAATCCTAGCTATAGAAAAAAAACCTCATGTGACATCATTTCGCTTTTAGACCTATTGCTAATATCATAGGTAATAATAATATAAGTCGAGGTGTTATTTTTCTCACAAGAGCTCTTTTCTCATCTTCTTTGAAAATATAAAATATTATTTTTTTGCACACGTTTACAGGCATAGTAAATGATAAAGAAGAGTTGGGAAGATTTGACAGTTTGTTTAATTTTTTTTAAATTGAATTTTAAGAAATTATGAGTTAAAATCATGAAAAATTGTTTTATTTAAGAAAAATTCTTATGTTTGGATTGAAAATATTTTTTAAAACTTTTTTTCTGAACTTCTGAATATAGCTTGTCAAAAAAAACAAATTTTTATAAAAATCCTGTTAATTTTTTCAATGCTAAAATTTTTAAAAAGTTTAAATTTTATTTTTTTCACGTTTTTTTTTAAATTTTTTTTGAACCTATTAAAAAATTTAATTTTTAAAAAAATCTAATTTTCTAAAATTTTTGATATTAAATTTTCAAAATTTCTGATTTTTGTGAATGTTTTTAAAAAAGGAAAAAGGAGATCGAAATAAAAAATAAATCATACAAAAAGTATTAAATCAACAATAAATTTATAAAATAGTATGGAACAGCTAAAAATTTTAGTGCTTGCGAAAAAAAATTAATAATTTTTGTCTTAATGAGACAAATCGTTGAAATCTTCTTTAGTCTTAATCGCTTCAAATCAATGAGAGATAAAATTTTTTTGGCACCTTTTTTTATGATCATTAATTATAGCCAGATGAACGATGACTCAATGCCGCAATAATTGTCGTAAAGCAGGAAGAGCGGCTCAAACTTAAATATTCACTTGATATGTTGATCGCATGAAATTTTAGAAAATAAATCCGATCTGATTTTTTTTAAATTTTTCTCTTTTCTCAATGACATAAAATTACAACAATTATTCATCAACGAACGGTTCTGTGTATCAATTACAGAATGAGCAATATTGCTTCATTGTCAGTAACATCAGCAGCAGCCGTGTGTGCAAGTGAATGAAAGCATATACCCACCTCACTCTTATATGTATATATTTGAAAAATCAGTCACCATTAACCGTTTCATCCGGTTTCGTCGTCAGTCAGCTGAAATTTTATTTTTATTTTTTAAAGTTTTCTGTTCTCGATTATTTTTTTCGGTTATTTCACTTGTCAACCTTTCCGATGCGATTTGATGATTTTTTGTGGTTTATATTCATATTACTGCGCAATATCACGCAGATACTAACTCAATCATGAGAGATAACAATGAAAATAAAAGTATGCTGTCGGTTTGTAATTAGATTTTTTTCTCTCTCTCTCTCACTCAACTCGCGCACGACGACTTGACCCCAAGTGACTTTAATTTTTTTGCTTCTCTCTCTCACTTCGCTCCTTTGTTGTTAATTTGATTTCATTTATTGATGAGTTTTTTTTCTCTTAATTTTATTTCTGACTGTCGATCTTTATTATATCGCTTTAAAGGAATATTTTTATTTCTTGTATTTCGAAAAATCATCATCAGACGATTATTAAAGATTGCTGTCATAAATTGCACACGTTTGGATGATGGAAGGGAATGGAATTTGTTTTCATGCATATAATAAAAGTTTTGCGCATAAATTGTGGAATATCAGTCAATATATGCAAAGTTTTCGATATTAATAAAATATTTCTTTAAGTCAGAGTTTGGACATTAGATTTAACGGTTTTTTTTGGAAATTTAAATTGTTTGTTTATATTTGAAATATTTTGCAAATTTATTAATTTTAGAAAATAATTAAAACTAAATAAAACCGGTGTTAGATTTTTAAAAATTTCTAAATTTTACGCTAGTTAAAAAATATAATAAATTAAACAAGATTATACTTTATTTATCAACTTTTGTTATCACAAATTTATTTTCAGTAACAAATTAAAACCTGTTAAAACTCGATTTTTAATTTCTTTGAAATTATTCCATTTCCTGACTCAGACAAAATAAAACTTCACTTTTTACCTTAACTCGCATTTAATTCCGGACGAATGATGATTTGTGTATGTCAAAACATTAATATTTATGAAATTCTGTAAAGTTCTCTTCATTTTCATATTTCTGCACGCCATGAAATAATTTCCATGAACTATAAGAGAGTATTTTATGACTCAAAAGATGTGCTGTGCTGCATTTATCACAGCTGTAGGAGAGATTTATTTGCAAATCATTGGAAACATGTGTCCATGCATGTACATTTGTGATTAATACATTTTTATGTGCTTTACCTTTTTTTACAAAAAATAAAGAGTAAATGAAAAATGCAGACCACACCTGTTTTAACGATTTCCACGTAAATCCAAAAAACATATTTAAAAACTGTTCCGTGCTCAATCGTTTAATCAAAAAAGAAAGAAGGTAAAAAAATTTTATGTTGGCACGATGAAAGAAATCGAGAATGAAATTGTAACTTCTACTGCTGTTGCCAGAATGTCTAAGAAAATCGCACCATTTTCATTTATCGTAAATAACCCATCTCAAGCGATCATCATAGAACAAAGAATGAACCAGAGAAAAAAAAGTAATCGATTTTAAAGGTGAAATCTAATTTTGGGTCGGCGAGTGAAAAAAATTCTTCGTTTTATTCTCAAGATCACTCTGCAAAGATTAATGATTTTTCTTTCACTCTTTTTCTATCTTCTCCTTTTTCTACCTTTTGTCCAATCGACATTTTTTTAAGGTGAGAAAGAAGAAAAAATCATTAAAAACAAAATAAATCAAAAAAAAAGTTGTAAAAAATTTTTCGCCTTGAAAAATCAAAAGTTTTTTTTTCGAGAAATTTATAACTTTTTAGACTGCATCCGACTATGATGTTTTTATGATTGCTTTTTATACAAAACTCTAACCTTTTTATATGTGACACAATGCACAAATGATGCCGAAGGCGTCCTGAGGTCTCAAAAGTTGTCTCTAAATTTTCTACCTACGCTCAAATACCGCGTGAAGGACTCACACACACAAAAATTTTATTTGTAAAGGAATGCGGAATGCATTTTTCAAGAATAAAAAACTTCTCTCAGCTGGTGATTTTTTGTCCTTCTCTCATTGCCTTTTCGTGCAACTCTCTACAGTTTGTGTAAAAAAGTCACAGTCCTTCTTAAAAGAATAAAAAAAATGCACATAAATCTTCAAAATATCTATAGCATGTAGCTTTACAGAAAAAAATGTCAAATCTGTAATGATTGACTGACTTTTATTGTGCTAAGATGTTATATATTGCACACCTTCTCTTTTCCGTCCCAAAAAATTGCCTATGTCACTTTTTCTACACCTTTCTGTCACATTTAAGTAATTTTTCAAAAAATAAATGCCACAAAAGTCTTCCTACAATTAACTTTAATATTTCTCAGGAAAAAGAAAGAAATTACTATCTACATAGTGTAAAAAGTGATTATACCTTGCTGTGAAAGTATATGCAATATTCATAAAATAATAAAAATAAATTACATGTTTTGAGTGTCAAAAACAAAACCAATAATATGGTTTCAAAGAAAATTATGTCCACAAATGGATTATTATTATTATTGCGTAATGAATCCTCTCTCTTCACTCTATTGCTTGTTACTTATTATTTAGGAGGGTTAATTGTGTAAGCTTTGTTTCATAAGTACATTTTAACACCTTCCTACGAATATTATATGTGATATGATCCGACTACTTACTTACTATCATGTCTTTCTCTCGCTTCACTGTGTTTGTTTCATTCAATCAAACACATTTCAGAAGTAATTTAGTCAAATAACCGTAAAATCCCTCGCATATCGCCGTAGGAAATAATTTGTTATGACATTTGGGACTTGTAGCTGTTAGCACATGCTGTTGCTGTTACTGTTAAATGTTTTCATTGATTTCAACTCTCTTCAGCTGCAAAGATTAAAACTATACTCGCTCATTAATATTTCCGAACGAACTAAATCTTTCTAAATTGAATTTTTTTTTTGCTACTGCTATTGCCGCCCATAAAAAAAGTGAAGATTGCTTTATGTCGGCATTTTCTTGATAATTCTAATTTGCAGATTAATATTCTGCCATTCATAAGATGTATCCAAGGAATTTACTTTTTTCTTTTTTTTGCAGCTTAGTGCTGGACCAGAAATTGAAAAATTCTCGGGATTTAATTATTTTCTCCTTTTTTCTACTTTCATCTTAAATCTCCTCAAAGCGCTAAGCATCAAAAATGGATTATCTATCTCGAAAAATAAGGAGGAGAAAAAGAAATTCTTTCGCAAACAATTCCATGCATTTTTTTGTAAATAATCTTAAGCACACATATTTATATATAGCAGAAGAAGTATAAGAGTGAAGGGTGGACAGAGATTTGTGCATTATGAGACTCTATAAAAATAAAATAAACACACATACACACTGAGAATATAATCATTCTATAATACTAATGATTTCTACTTCTTATTTCCCTATTCAACTGGCATTAATAAATAAGAATGAAAAGAGTTTCTCTCTTTCTCACTCATACTCATATTAATGTGGGTGAATATGAGCAGCAGCAGCATCAGCTTGTGCATTGAAATGAAAAGATGAAGAGGTAAATGAAATAATCATTTTTAACGATAATTTAGTTAGAAGATGCTGATGATTAAAATAAAGAAACTGAAGGATATAAAATTTTATTTATTGCAAAATTAATTGATTTGTTTGTAGAATCAAATTTGGGGGTTGGCTTCCAGGTGTCGCCTTGTAAAGTCTTATTTTGTAAGTCTGATTGAATTAAAATATGAAAACTTGTTAAACAAAGCATAATTGTGTGTCAGTATTGTGGAAACCTTTATCAGTGATAAGAGCAAATTAAAGTTAGATCAGTTTGAGAAAGAAAAGAACAATAAATTCAGTTTTTAATAATTTTCAATGCTTGGTAGAAGAGTGACAAGATCCAACTCGCTAAATTTTGAGGTGGAAAATTTGGAAAGCTCTCAAACAAGAAAGAGATTTAACAGACCATCAATAGATAAAGAAGATATTCAGGATTTAGCGAAGATTATAACAAATAAGAAACAAAAGATAAAAACAACAATGGAAGATAACAACATAACCTCTGAGTCAGATCAGAAGAAGCTCTCTGATGTCTTATCTGAATTGAATATAAACATGAACAACATCAATAGTAATATGATTTCTAAGTTTGATACTCTTCAAAATAATCTAGATTCGCTAAAAAATGCAGTCACTGTCGAACTAAACAAGCTTAATGAAGTGATCAAAAATGTGTCCATGTCAATTAATGCAATCAATGTTGAAATTAACCACCTGAAAAGTGAAAATGCTGGTATTAAAAAGGAAGTAAACAACTTTTTGTCAATGCAAAAACAACATGAAGAATGCTTAACAGAATTGTCAGCTTTGCAGAACAAACACGAACAGCTTAAAATTAATACCACTGAAGTATCCATCTTCAATCTACCTGGAAGCATTGATAATGAAAGTCTAATTGATGATTTGAGCAGATGGTCAAACAATCTCATAAAATATAGATAAAATCAAAGAGTTAATGTTGTTCAAGGAAGAAATAATAAGAAAAGTGCATACATCTCGTTTTGGTTTGACAAGGATAAATACATGTTCACTGAATACATTAATGAAAGAAGAAAAGACCTCAATGGGAAAATATCGTCCAATATTATCTGAAAAACATTTTTAATAATGGTTATGATGAGAATAAAGGTGTGGTCATTCTATTCAATACTCCATTGACAAAGCTCAACAAACTCATCCTGAATCATTTAAAGCAAAAATACGAAGAGAGAAGAAGTTTTCTGTTTTTTCAATGGCTGGGCAAATTCATATACGAGTAGGTGACAAGAAGAATAAAGCAATTTCGGTGAGTTCGTTTAATCAGGCGCAACAAATTATCCAACAGATCAACTCATCGTCAATCACTTTTAATACTATTTAATTCTCATTGATTAATTTAGACATACTATCAAGCGCTGGAGCGTAAAATAGTGATCTTAAACTTAATAAATATTTTATCGACACTTCAATCAAGAGAATTATATCGTATTTGCTCTAAGTTTTAACATAATGTTTATTTTCTTATGCTGGCACAATATGCAAGCTAAATGTTCAATTTTAATATACAGTCAAATGTAAGGCATGACAATTTTTGTTGATAGTAGTAAACTTCATAGTACTGTTAATTTTTTTATATTTAAACGCACAGTCATTACGAAACTCATTAGATCAGTTAGAAGATTTTATTATCTCTAGTTCCTACGTAATTCACATTGTACTTTCTCTGAAACCTGGATAAATCCAAATGAAATCTCATTCTTTAACTTACCGGGTTATAAATCGTTTCATTGCACGAGGAATGAAGGAAAAGGAGGCGGTGTTGCGAATATTTGTAATTGACTCTTTTGATGATGCATCTATTGTCTATCAAAGCGAACACTATAATTACAATTTTCTTGTACTGTCTCTTAAATCATTCAGCTATAATGTAGGAATCTTATACCGTAGACCGAACAACAAAGCCGAATCAACCTCATTATTTCTTAATGAACTAGATTATTGTCCTCAATAATTTCAAATCATTGTATCTTTTTGGTGATTTCAATTTTGATCTCTTCACTTCCTCAGAACTAATTGATCAATATAAACATGTCATTTCTTCCAACGGCTTTCTTATCCTAAATAACCTCGCTAGAGATTTTCCGACTCGAATTGGCTCTTCTCATCAATCAAGCACATGCATTGATCATGTGATCACGGATCGACATCTTTACAATGACGATTTGAAATACGGTTTCGACTTATTTGACCTTATTGGTGATCACAAATCTATATATATTGTCTATTGATTCGCCCACTTCTCACTCACCTGTAGTTGCAGTTGCCAAAGAAACTATTACGTTAATCAATCATGGGAAAATAATTAAGAATAAGGCAATCGAAAAATTGGGCACAAATAATTTCAATGATTTTATGATTGAAATTGTCAAAACAATTAAAACATACACCTATAAAAAAGAATTACGTCAAGAATTTAAGAATGCATTCATTACAAAAGAAATTATCGACCACATCAAGATTCGTAATCGATACAATAAGCTGTACAACAAATATCCGCATAATCAACAGTTTCTATCCGAGTATGTCAAGTACAAGAAAATTGTATTCAAGGAAGTTAAGAAAGCGAAATTGGAATTCAACAAAAGGCTAATAATTAATAGTATCAACAATCCAAGAAAATTATGGGGAAACATTAAAAGATTAATGTATAAGAAACCAATTGTCAACCGAAAATATCACACATTAATGTTAATGGCATTCCAATCATGAATGAATCCTCGATAGCCTTTCATTTCAACAATTTTTTCACTAATAGTGCTTCTGATTTGATAAATAATATATCGATTAATAAAAATGATCGAGACAAGTTTCACAGTAATGAAAAATATGACATACAATACCCTTTTATTTGTGCATCATGTTCACAAGACGAAATTTCTTTAATCATCGATAAACTTAAGTCATCCACAACACTCGATTTTTATGGACTTTCCAATAATTTTGTGAAGATACACAAGAAGGCATTGATTCCTATTCTTACTGAATTAATAAACGTTCATTTTATTAAGGGACAATTCCCTGAAGTCTTAAAAGTTGGCGTAGTAAATCCTCTTTTCAAAAATGGTTCGAAAACTGATGTATCTAATTATAGACCAGTTGTAATGCTTCCTGTTTTCGGCAAAATTTTCGAAAGAGTCATTTATAATAGATTGTCGCAATACATTCATGAAAAATAATATCATTCACAGTTCGCAATTTGGATATGTTAATAAATCAAACACTGAAACAGCACTGCATCATATTCTCAATAATATATACAACGCAATTGACAATAATCTGCGCACGTCTCTCACCTGTATTGATCTCTCTAAAGCATTTGATTGTGTCAACCATGATATATTGCTGCTGAAATTATCTAAATTGAACTTACCGGGCTTCTTTTATAAGCTTATTCAATCCTATTTAACAGATAGGAAACAGACAGTTAGAATAAGCAACACGTTAAGTAAGCACAATGACGTTATCGTAGGAACTCCGCAGGGTGGAATTTTATCTGGTCTACTATTCATTATTTACATCAATAGTTTAGCAAATTTAGACTTATTTGGCTCGATGGTCATGTATTGCGATGATATTTCTCTTGTTCACTCCTCTTCGGAATCAGATATGTTAAGACACTATATTGAATGTGATTTGAAATTAATTAATGAATGGTTATCATTTCACTTCCTCATACCAAACAAAAATAAAACGAAATATCTCCTGTTTCATAATAGGAAAAGGTTTGAAGATTTCTCAGAAGCTCCATTGAATATAAGATTTGTTAATGAAATCATTGAGAGAGTTGAAAGCATCAAACTATTAGGTTTAATTGTAGATGAACAATTATGTTTTAAGAATCATGTCAAATTGATAAAGAATAAAATCACCCCTTTCTTATTTGCTATCAGAAGAATTATGAGATACTTAACCAGTGAGATAGCAATGACATTATACAATGCATACATCAATTCGCATTTTTTTATTTATCCACTATCTGGTGTGTTGCACCTAAATATTTGATTGATCAGCTAGAAATTTTGCAAAGGAAAGCACTAAGAATTGTGCTTAAAAAACAGAGACTATGTTCAAAAAGTGAAATTTACAATCAATAAGTTTTACCGATATCTGTAGTTTCAAAAATAAACTCTGACTTATGTGTTTTCAGATACTCCAATCATACTCTAAAGTGCAATGTGACTATATATCGTCAATATGACCAGCACTCCTTTGATACACGCAATAGGAGTGATTTCAAAGTACCAATTTGTAACACTGAATTTGCCAGAAAAAACATTTTTAATAGAGGTTTAAAAAGTTTCAATGAGTTACCCAAATCAATTAAGTCATTTAACTCACTATCTATATTAAAGAACAGACTAAAAGAGCACTACTATCAGCAAATTGTCATGAACCAATATCTAAATTAAAGTCATAAATAAATAAATTATACACCTATTTATTATAATGTTAATTGTAAAATATACAAGCTGTAAGCTTAATATTTTGATCAACTCAATAAAGAAAGAAAGAAAGAAAGAAAGAATTTTAACTGAGATTTTAAAATTAATAATAAAACTTTTA
Organism: Polypedilum vanderplanki; assembly: GCA_018290095.1. Taxonomy (NCBI): domain Eukaryota; kingdom Metazoa; phylum Arthropoda; class Insecta; order Diptera; family Chironomidae; genus Polypedilum; species Polypedilum vanderplanki. The sequence continues at coordinate 14,146,340 of CM031379.1, forward strand.
AAATTTCAAAGAAAAAGTATCAAAAAATTTGTATAAAATTTTTGATAATTTTTATGAAATACCTGAAAAAAGAAATTTTTCACATCTACTTTCTGAAAAATGATAAACGCTTTAACCTAATTTTAATATATTCATTCTAATGAACCTAATGAGCAAAAGTAAATTTATTGAGAATTCACAATGATTTATACAAAAAATAAAGTAAGGATTCTATTTAAAAAAAAGGACTAACTAAGTCGCTCCAGTTCAAAATAGGTAACAATACCGGTCAAAAAAATTTCCATTGTTCTCCCCTGGTCATTAATAAATAGTTTTTCTAACGATGTATAAGTGTTATTTGGATTTACTTACTTTGAACTTTTATAAATTAAAAAAAGTTTAGTATAAAGTATTTTTATGTGAAAAAAGAAGGATACACTATTCAAATTATGAAAAGTAACGGTCAGTTCAGATTTCCTGGATTAAACCTAAAAGATCTCTTATTTCTTTCTATTCTTTTAACTTAAATTTTAATGAGAAGAAGCAGTGGAAAAAGACGAGATGTTTTCGTCTACCTGAATAAAGATCGAAAGTAAGTTGTTGCTCTTGGATGCTTAAATGCGATGAAATGATAAAAAATTCTCCCCTTCTTCACTAGAAGTGCATCATCTCATCTTCTTTCCATAGAATGATCTCTATTTTCTGTGTTTTATTGCTGCGGCATAAGGAGAAAGAATTGAGGGAGTATAAAGAGGATGTGTGTTCTCAATTTCAAGAACTTTTTAATTTTCATTTGAAATCTTTCCTGCATTTTTCTGCTTCTAAGATTTCAAGATCTTTAACAAAAATCCACAGGTTTTTAATTGCATTGAAAACTTACAAATGGACATGGCTTGTGGCGTAGTGTTTTTTTGTGTGTAATTTGTTCAACCATCCATCTCTTATATCATAGTATATGAGAATTTAATGCAAATTGTCACAAGTGTATATCGTATACAATATAGAGAATAAAAATTAAAATTATTCCATACGGAAATCACATATAAAAAATGTGGGAGCGGGTATTAAACTGTAACCAGTGCAGTGCACTAGAGGAGAAACATTTTATTTTCAGCACATTGTGAAGTAACCGAATCTCAAAAAATTGCCCAAACAGTTTTTCAATCAAATGAACGTACAAGAAAAAAAATAATTACAAGAATCTCAAGGCTCTTGTCTGTGTGCTCTATGGATGAATTGCACTTGAATTGAAACATGATAGGTTCCGTATAAACCACATTTAAAGGTTTTCTTCAATTCATCCCAAAAAATGCTTGATGATGATGATGATGCTGTGGCATATATAGAAAGTATGTAAGATGATGACTATTACTCAAGTTTCGAGTGATGCAAATCCAGGAAGAGAAGGGAAAAGGAAACCTTTTGTCTTGCATATATATTGGAGATTTTACTTTGTTTGATATGAAGTGCTATGTGGAAATACTTGTGAAGTGAGAAATATTCAAGGTTTGGAAATCTTTTTTATTATGAAAAATTTACTATTCACAAATCAGCTGTATTTTATACAAATAATTTAGGAAAAACAATTTTTAGTTCATGTATTAAAAGATAAAATAGTCTTTTCCCTTCTTAAATAAATTTTATTTGTTTTATTTAAAAACAGAAATTATATCATTTAAATTTTGGAAACTTAGTTTTTTTTCTCTCTACAAGAAGATTCAATCAAATTCACTCTTATACTCACCAAACCTTGTTGATTGAGTAAGATTAATAATGTTAAGCGAGTTATGAGAAAAAAGAGTGAAAGAAGGGAGCATAAATTAAATATATTTGCATGATATGAACTCCCACACTACAGCTATTCTGCCTACCTTTCCGGTTAGCGGAAGTATTAAATAGTTTTTTCATTAAATCGGAGTGCCCATGTCAGTTCGCTCTCTCGCTACATATTGGAAATTCTGATTTGAATTTCAATTGTTTCCCGCTTCCATTAGGTTGAATTGTGTAAATATGTACATGTGAAATTGATGGACGGATCTAGCGAGTTAATTAAAGCAACAATTTTTTATTTATTTTAATATTTTTAATTTTTTTGTCTATAACAAAAAAGCGTTGCATGCAAATGACTTTAAATTAACTTTTTTTCTTTTTTGCTTTCTGATGACGCGATATTCTGTCATTTGATAATTACTGATGTGGTGATTAAATGAAATGACACAGTTTGATGCATTCACTGTTTTAATTAAAAAATCATTTTTACTCATTTTCGTGTGATGTCAAGCTCTCAAATTTTATTTATTTTTTCATTATTCATCACTTGTGAGTTAAAATATATTATAGTATAAAAAATTGAGGCATACACATCAAAAAAAAATAATAAGTTTGACAGAAAATTTTAAATTAATTTTTTTCCTCAACTCATTCGAGTGGTTTTTGAATTAATCATCTGAACAGAACGACCAAATGAACATTTCATACGATGGTGCGAGAGAGTCGATGAAATCATCCATAACGCTTTTAAGTGAAGTCATTAAATTTAAATCATTTATCGTTTACCTTTAACTAGATAGATATGAAATCATTAAACCTTTTACAGACTGAAAACTAGACCTGAACTGAGAAAAAGATCCAATTCCATTAAAGTAAAGTTGGTAAATATTAAAATTATATTTTCTCTATAATTTCTTTCTCACTCGCATCTAGAATTCATTTTTAATGGACTATTGATAATGATCGATAGTCTAGAACTAAAACTATTTTTATTTCACTCTGAATAAATTAGGGTTGTAGTCAAAAATAAATAATAAATATGGAAATAATTTTTGAAAATTATTTCAAAAAAAGTTTTGCTGATATTTTAACGTTTTTTCATATTTGGTTTATTACAAATTGCAATAGTTATTTTTTGACTTTAAACCTCTTTTAATCACAGCAAAATTAAAGAATTTTTCAATATAAACAAAAATATCATTAGTTTTGTTTATAAACATAAATTGAATTTTGAAATTAATTTTACCGTTATTTTTATAATTCTTGCTAAGAAAAATTAATTTTACACATAATCAAAATTCACGATCAACTCAACTCTTCATAATTTTATTACTTTTTTACAATATTATCACCTAATATATCTTCACATGCCGTTTTGCTAAAACCAGTATGTGTGAAGATAAAAAATTATAATTTGAATTTTTTATTTTCGAAATATGCGTAAAAATGCTGTTGATTGTGTAATTATGAAACTATTTATGAAGACGCTATTTGTCTGCAAAATGTCTGACATTATATAGAAATCATTTTATTATTTTTTATTGTAAAATATTGAGTGTGTTGTGTTTTGCAATTTAACATTGTTGTCCATTATTGACTACTGAGAAAAAAGATTGACTAAGATAGAGAAAAAAATATTGCATATTTCTTTAAATATCGAATGTTTATTTACGTCAGTAAAACACTTCAAAATGAGGCCAAATGTTTACCAAAGAATTAGGAATCTAAACCGATGAGAACTAAAGCAACTTGACTTGAATAACAACAACAGTGAGGAATTTTTTTTACTTACATTGCACTGTTGCGTTATATGAGTTGTAACCCCAAAAAATGTTTCTTTTTCACGCAAACACGTTCCTAATTTGTTGAGTCACCTCAAATAATCATTATTTAATCAATAAAAACCTGATGATTTACACACTAGCACCCATTAAAATTGTATTTTCTCTCTCTCTATCTTTTACTTACATGATGGCATTGAATAGGTAAAATTATTATCAAAATTTCTTTTTCTTACACACTAATTATGATTATGATTTCGTGTTAAATTTCCATTTTCCAGCGAGTGTGTCGATATTAATTTATATTTTATATTACAAATTCTTCCCGAAATCAAAAAAGGGGAATATATCATATCTTGTCGATTCTAATGCTCATAATTTTACCGCTTTTTGTAGGTTTTATGTTCGTGTTTTTTAATGTTTTTGAAATGTGTGAATTTAATTACTATCAAATTCTTCGCCATGATGTTTTAAGCGCAAAAAAGAGATATTTTCTTGAAATTTATTATGCGTGTGTGTAAACAAAAGTGCGCAGCTTTATGTTTTACTTTAGCACTTTAAAACATTAATCCTCACGAATGAATGCGTTACGCATTTGACTGTTGATGGAAAACGTGCCGATGGCTCGATGTCGCTGACAATTTCCGGTTCACAAATTTTCCGGATATTAGTAATCACGATTTCTTTCGATGCGTTAATGCGCGCCAGGTACGAAATTGAAGCGATCGATTTACATATAGTCGCGCGAATGACAAAAATTGCCCTTTATTGATATTGACGCGTAGAACAAATTTACCTTTCATGCTTTAAATTGATTGAAAGTAAAATTCTGCTTGGTGTTGTTGACTTATAATTTAGTTGAAGGTTGAAAAAACTCAAATATATTTCATTTAAGAGATTTACTTGTTATTGTAAAACTTCAATATCTACCTGTTTCACAAATTGAAAAAAGATCAACAATGGTCGAGAAATGAAAGAATGAGTTATGTGGAAAGAAGAAAGAAAGAAGCAAGTGGCCGTAAAGTCTAGCGAAGAATCATTAGACTAATAAAACCTTTTTGGTTTTTCGAAAAAATAAATGAATAAACAAGAAATAATAGAAAATTTGTTTTGCTTAAATTGTATCAATTCTTTTAATAGATGCTTTTATTCTATCATTTTCACTTATCATCTAAGTAAAAAAATTTAAATTCCAACCGAAAATTTTCTATTATTTCTTAATCTGCATAAATAAGTACATATGAAACGATTGTATATGTGTCTGAGTAAGTGAGAGAGTTGTGTCTTATTTATGCTTCACAGTATTTATTATTAAGCAGCAGTAATCTCCATTCGGTCCACTTCTAAAATCTACTTTACTTAAATTCAAAAATAACATGCATAGAAAATAAATATTGAAAAAAATTTAATGGACTTTTTTCTATGCTTGCCAAAAAAAGAAAAAATTGAAATTTTAATTCTCTTTTAAGAGTGGACAGAAAACTTTTCCATTTGCATTCAATAAATTATCTCAATATTTGTAAATTAATGTCATTTGTGAACACAACTCACAGAGAATTTTTTTACTTCAGTACTGCCCTTAAACTCACCATGCCATTGGCAATAAAAATCTTCATGATCATAAAAAATATGTATCTTACGTATGAGATTTACGAGTCTAAAAATGTGTAAAGAAATACTTCAAATGTGATTTACGATTCGCAGCAGTAAGTGCACAGAAAGACAACCCAAAAAATACTTTAAAGCGCATGAAGGTCTTTCCTGGACTCACACAGCTCTAGATAGCAAATTGCAGGAGACTTTTCCAGTATTTAAGACAAGACTTTAAAAAATTTCTCCTTGATGTCATCTTTCAAAGTCATTTCACAACTTGCCACAATCAATTCTCAACATTCCATCTATCATTTCCCACAAAAAATCATTTTACGCATGCCAAATAGTCTCAAAACGTGAGTGTAAGAAAAATATGAAATTCCATAAATTTCTCATCCATAAAGCTGACAAGAATGAAAGAGAAAAGGAGAAAAACTTACTAATCGGCAATTAAACATGCAAAGTAATCGCAATAATAATTTTTACGCCACAAATACCCAAAAATAAATGTGTATTTCTTGTCGGCAACAGAAAAAGTCAATAGATAGATAGATATGGTTGTATATGCGCTATAATAAATTACTGTGAGGTCACTTAACATCCATTAATTACTGTCGTAAACATTATGTGTATTTCTATCTTCTCTCATCGTACATTCGAATCTAAGGTCCATAGCAGCAACTAATAATAATAAAAAAAAATCATCCAAAAGCGAGCATAAGCGAAAAATATTTTTGCCAGCAAGCTCTAATTACAATCATCCATAATATACATTTTTGCCGTAAGTTTTCATATACACACGCTCATAATAACTAGAGAAATAGATATTAATTTCAAATGTATCGAATTACTAAACAGCAGCATAACAGCAACAAAAAGTTGAGATTTAAATTGAATCGTGGTTTATTGAAATTATTGAGCGCATTAATGCGCTAAAAAATTTTTGATTAAAATATAACGGTTAAATAAGATTTAAATTTTTTGTTTAAATTTTTCCGAAAATTGAAATTTAATCAATATCTTAAATTTAAAATAATTCTTAGGAAATAATAACGGTTCAATCACTTCAATAATATTAGGCATATCATATAGAAAATTCTAATTTAAAGTTTTCAATCAATAAAACAAAATGAATCAATAAAATCAAAAAATCAAGCTAAAAATTAAAGAGAAATTGTAGTTCTTAGCAATGTACACTTTTTGGCAAGTGAATGGTCTTGTATGAAATGAGCAAGAGAGTAAAAAGCATTTAATGGATAATAAAAACAACATAAATGGTATTATCAACATTCAAAAGGCGACAACAACTCTCTCAATAGATACAGAGAGAAAGAGACAAATTAATGTGCTTTTGACAAATTTGTGTTTGAACATATACACACACGTGTGTGCAAATAGTCAAATGTGGTCTTGTACTGGTCAACAAACTACACATAAATGGCTTCAAATTACATTCACAAAGAGTAAAATATCCCGAATCTATTTTTATTTTTATCATAAGAGACCAGAAAATTTGACGTCAAATAATTTTTTTGTGTATTGAATTACTTTCCAAAGTCTGTTTTGCTACTGTGGTCAGCAGAAGAAGATTTTAGTTTCCCACAGAAAACAATATATATTGACGACTAATAAATATTTCTATGCGCGTCACACATTTATAGCCAGTTTTTTTCTTCACATGAAATTCGTTATTATTACAACTCTTTTTTCGGTGAAAAGATTAACACTCATCGTAACTCATAAATAAGTAAACGATTAGATGTGTTAATATATTATATTATTGATGAATCTTCTTTTCTCAAGAGAGAGAAAGAGAGTGAGTAAGTGTGAACTAATAAAATTGGATTTTTAAAAAATTGAGATTAAGATATTTAATGATCAATTAAAGTGTGGAAACTTAACATTTTTTTAGTGATTTTTTTAATTGTATATTTTAAGGATGTAAAATAATAGACATCACAACATCAGGACAAAAAATGGATAGTAGTTTGTCAACTTTTTTGCCATTTGATCAATTCAGTTACTTATAAGATTTTTTCTCAGCCCTAAATATCAACTTAACTTGATTAAGTTTCAATTTGTTTATCAAGTCATGAAATTCAAATAAATTAAAATGTCAAGTCAAATAATAAACAATTTTAAAATTTAAATACTTGACTTTCTTCAATAACTTGACTTTTTAAAATAATTAAAAAATTGAGTTTTTTTTTAAAAGCTAAAATCCAACTAAATTATTAATAAGTTGTTTAAATTTTTTTGATATGAAGATTTACTTTAGGTTTAAAGTTTAGAGTTAACAATTCTAAATATATCAATTTTGTTGGAAACTATTTGTAAAATTCTTTTAAAATGATTTTTTGGAAGTCAATTTAATTTAAAATTTGAGTGTCCATTCCTAGTGACAAAGTTGTTTAAAAGTGTAAAACATACAGATACACGTCGTGCATAAAAATGAAACAGATTTCAAAAAAATGTTTGCATCCTAAATGGAACTTGACAGGTAGAATATAAAATTATCATTTTATCTTTTGCACAAAATGTTAAATTAATGAATTATTGAATGGTTTTTTTTATTAATTTATTTTTATATTTCCATTTGATGATTAATATTTTATATTTTTATCACTCACCATAGACTTAGACATTTTGCCGCCTAATGTGAAATTTATGAACTTTATTACTATAGTGAAGGAGAGAGAGAGATAGAAAAGAAGAAAAAAGAATTTGCCGCGCACTCATAAATCTCAACCACTCATCTTCACTAGAGATATCCAACAAACGAGAAAGAGAGGCGAGAGATGTCTTCTTAATGATCTCATCGTGAATGGATTTCCGATAAATACATGACTTGCAAACAACAAACCCAAAACTAACTACAAAAATAGTTTTAATAAATCACGATGGAAATTTTTTACATGAAATTTTTATTTTCAGCAAACGTGATAAAACGACACGACAATTGATGACAGTAAATTAAATAGAGTCTGTATAAGTACATAATAAGTGAATAAGTGAGAATTAAACAACAAAAAATGAAAAGAAGAAGCTGTGAAGCTCTCGAGAAAATGGAATTAAAGTCTTCTTAATCGATATTAATATGAAAATTCCCCAATTAATAAAAAATGCGTTACAAATTACTTACTGATGCTGCTCATTTATTCTTTTTCCCCTCTCTTACTCTCTTATGTCCGCTTAACAAAGAAGTTACAAAAACTCATCTCATTGTGAGAGAAAAAAGTTTTTTTAATTCCTTCAAATGCGCATTTTAGAAGAAAAAAAATAATCGATGGAAGCAAACGGAAGCTAATATAGAAGCCGCTAATATTTTTCATCTTGTCAACAATTGAATTATCAAGTCTTAATTAAAACGAAATTATGTGAATAAGGCATGAAGAAATATACAAAAAACCGATCTATACGCGTTTTAATAATTTTTCATTAATTAGAAGAACACGAAAAAAAGAACGAGTTTTTTGGGATGTTGTTACGATATTTTAATTTTCTAGGGCTTTTAACGCATTTTTGAAAAATTTGGTGAAAACAATAATAATTATTTTATAAATTCTAAATTATCGTCAATTTTAAATTACCACTATTTTTGAATTTTCAAAGAAGTGTTAAATTTTAAATTTCAAGTGAATGTTGAAATTTCAAATTTTTGACAAACTGTTAAAAATATCACCACAAATACAAATCATTTTTAAAACATAAAAGAAGAATAAAAAAAAAACTTTGTCGACTTCGATAGAGAAGTGAGATGTCTTAAGTGGCGGATTATAAAATTGTTTCAATTAATCTTGTATATTTATCTTCATTTTTCAACTCACACAACCAACCACAGAAGAAAAAAATTGTGTGTCTGACCATTCGATATTTATAGCCAGTCACAATCGTAGATGCTTGCACTAACATGATCACAGAGTCAAACAAATTTTTTTATTTCTTCTTTCACTTTTTCTCTTCTCTTTTTTTCTACATTTCACATCATAAAGATTAAGTCAATGGAAAAAACGGTGTTTATTAATTAAAAACTTTGTTTCATTCTCACCTTTTTTCTCTCCATCTTTTGCCTATTTTTCCGGTCAAGATGATGCTGTGCCGACTCAAGTTAATCTTCAGTTCCCACAGATTTCTAAAAAGAAAAAATTTTCCTCAAAATTCTCGCTTTTTTGTTTCTCATAAAAAGTTATTTTAACTTTTAATATTCTTGACCAACAGTAACAATAAAAAAAAGTGTGAGTAAGAAAGATTTCTTTTATCATCCCATCGAAGCCAATTGTCTTTTAAAATTTTCATTGAGATTTCTTTCTTTTTATTGAATTTTAGTCAAGATTTAGCAGCAAATAAAAGGCGAGACAATGAAAGAACTCTCTCTTCAATGAGTCAAAAAGAGAAGTCTATAAAAGTTGTATAAAGATAAGAATTTTTATTATTATCTAATTTCATGAATGAAAAGAAATTAATTTTTAGAAGAGAGAGAATATTTACATTTAATGCCTTCATTCATTTATTATATATAGAATCTTTATTACTTCATGAATATTATTACATTTTTTTAAAATACAATTTGGATTTTTATGATATTAGTCCAAAGACTTTAAATCAGCTTTATACGTGAGGTTGATGGTTCCTTGTTAAACATGAAATAGTTGTATTGTAAGTGAATTAGAGCAAGAAAAATGTGAAAAAACTTGGCTGAACATGATTTATATTTTTTAAAATTTAAATTATAAGTAGAAAAATAAAAGTAAAGAAAAAAGAAAGATAATAAGAATAATTTTCAACCATTAGTTATGTTATTTTAATCAATTTGTAATGGTAATTTATGTTTAATTTTAAATGTTAAATTTCTAGAGTTATATGTGCCTAATGAAGAGATAAGATTATTTTCGTGTTCATGACAGGAGTCGTAAAATTTATTTACTAGTTTGTCCACAAATTCCCTAATAGTAGGAATTCTTGCAATTTCAAGCAATTTTTATTACTGATGAAGTCATCCCATTTGACATTAAGGCAAAGGCGAAGAACTTTGTTTTGAAATTTCTGCAATTTACTGAAGTGCGTATAAGCGCAATTATTGTATGCCTGACATGCATACGTTAAAACTGGTCTGACATAACATTTGTAAAGAAAAATTTTTTCAATTACATCAAGAGTATTGTTTCTTTTAAGAAGAACATATAGAGTTTGAAAAACTAAATTACTTGCATAAGCAAGAGAAATGTCAATATGCGATTTAAAAAGTAATTTTGATCAAATGTGACACCTAAATATTTAACAGATTTCTGCCATGATAGCAGAGTATCTCCAAGAAGTATCTGATCATCTTCCGTTCTTCTAATCATTAAATTAGATTTGGTGAACATGATTATCTTTGTCTTGTTTTCATTTAATTTGATTTTCCATTTATCGAAAAATTGCAACAGTAATTCATAGTTCTTTTGAATTCTTTTCTTAGCAAGTTTTAGATTTTTCCAGCTGACCTCAAATGACAACGCTGTATCATCAGCGTATAATGAAATATCACCATTATCATTCATTTATTAGAGAATCGTAAAAGTCCAATAATGAAGAAATTGCAAAGAAATTTTCAACGCAAATCAAACATTTTTCTTTTTTTTCTAATCACATTCCTTAGAATCAATAGCTCAATAATATACTAAGAGTGGACACTTATATTTTTTGATTTCAAGACAATAAATTTGAAATACTTTATTAATTTAATTCCAAGGCCTGAGAACTCTTTGATCCGAGTTTGATTTTTTTGATTCCTGTTTGATTTTTTTGATTCCTGTTTGATTTTTTTGATTCGAGATCAAACTGGGATAAAAAAAAATCAAACTCGGATCAAAAAAAATTCAAAAACTCGGATCAAAGAATTCTCAGGCCTTGTTTAATTCAGAAGATTTTTCAATTCAACTTGATTAAAGCCATAAAACTCAAGTTTTTGAAATATCAAGTTGATTTTATATCAAGTTTAATCACTTGACTTAAACAAAACTTGATAACAACATGATTTTAAAATTGATTTGACATCAATTTGAGTTTTATTAAAAATCAATATTTTAAAATTTATTTATTAATTATTCTGACACTCACTCACTCTTAATAAAACTTCATTTTTAGCTCTCATATCTAATGATATTGAACTATGTGTTAAACAGATTGTTATTTTCCTTTAAAATACATAACTTTTAAATACAATTAAGAATAAAATTAAGTGTCCCTTCCTGACTTAATAATATATATTAAATTGACTGTTTCTCACTCTGTACATGTAGTAAAATATTTGCACTAGCTAGAAGAAGACGAATGTTCATTAAATATTAAATTTCTTCATTATTTCTGTCACATTTTCTCCCTGGCTCTTTTTTCGAGAGTCGATGATGATGATGTTTACATTGCGTCAGAATTGAGCGATAAGAGTGAGCGTGCAAGAAATAATAATGATGCTGCTGCTACTTCGGGATGATCGGGAGGAGTTTCGGGTGTGCATACTTCATTCATATTGTATTGCTACCGCTCAACTCATTTCGTGGCTTCAGGCTGTTAATGCATTTTAGATTAGATGTGATGCATTCGTTAAATTTTTTTCTTTATACCTAGAACAAAAAATACACACATAAATTGGTGGTGGATATGGCAATGCACAAGAGCACATACTGAACTGAACTCATTTCATATTGCATAGGCAGCAGTGCTCATTTATTAATATTAACATCAACGAAATAATAATGAAAGAAGAAGGAGATGATGAGAAAAAGAAAAAGAATTCCTCGAGTAAGAGAAGCGTATGTGTGTATATATGAGAGTGAGAGAATTATGAATAGGTTAAAAAATGTGTGGAATATAAGTACACGACTGAAAGAGAAGAAAAAAATATGTAATGTGCATAAATCATTATTAATGAGATGCCTTTTGTTACTTCTGTGTCATCCTCTCGCTCTCGCTTACACTCTCATTCCTCTCCTGTATATATATAGCTTATTAATGCATGCCTCGCTTAAGCGTCAAACTAAAGAGAGTGAGAGACGATGATGATTGCCGATGTGAAATATGAGTAATGTCATGCTTTTGACTTTAAATAGATCAACGACTTCATCTTCTTTTTTGAAGAAAAGTTTTTCTTTTCTGACACTCACTCTTACGGATAAATAAGAATGGAAATTTATTCAAACAAAATGAAGACTTTTTTAAAAATTGATGATTTAGTGTTTACTTTATTTGTAATGGTAAATAATCTTTTTTTAAAAAGAATTTTTAATAATTTTTCAGATTTAAAATAATTTAAAATATTAAAGTAGTTAAGCACAAGGGCAGAAGTGATTAAAATTGATACCAAACTACTCTTTCTCATCAGATCTATAGCCAATTGATTAATTTTTTAAGACATTTTACAACTTGTCATTAAAGTCTCATTTCTCAATAAGAAAATTTCAATTACTCGAAAAAAAATCTTCAATAAAAAATTTTAAAAATTCAAGTTTATTCAGAACTAAATGTCATTTAAAAAGATCTCACTTAGCAAAAGTTCTATTCTATAAATTTTTATCTCTTTCAAAAGTTCAAAGATCATAAAAACTTTTTTTTAAAAGATCATCAATAAAGTTTTTTAAAGATTTATATTTAAAGCCAGCTGTTGAAATTTTTCAAAAAATTATTGAACTTATCGGTATTTTTAAGGAAAAAGATGCCGAAAAAGAAAGTAAACAAATAATAGGAAGAAGAATCATGTAGAACAAGCTATAAGAAAATTATTCATCTGTATAAATTATTTGTGGCGTTGCTAAGCATCATTAGAGAGTTGATTTACTGGCTGTTATAATAATAAATTGTGTCTGATAAAATTCCGATGAGAGTGAAATGAATAAAACACCTAAAATATCAAAACAACTCAATTTCAAATTTCCTCTCTCCCGACTATTGATTTATTATTTGATCAAACGCTCAATAAAATAATAATGAAATAAAATATCAGAATATTTTTATTGAAAATAAATTCAATTATGTAAATTTATTCTAATTTCAATTCCCCGATTACATCGAAATTTCATTTTAAATGGGGAAAAAGAAGAAGAGAATAAATTCTAATCGCCACTCTCACGACGACAGTTTGAAAATTGAAAAATTATGTCTGCACACGAGACCGCACATTAAAATCTCTTGAAATATCAATTCCTTTTCCTCTCTTCAACACGTCCTTTTCTTGAAAAAATATTTTATGTATTGCGGAACTAAATGAATCAAAAATACTTGTATTCCGGCAAATGATGCTTTTAAAATATAAGGAAAAGTGATTTTTTTGAAATTATTATTATTTATTGTACAATGTTCAATGATGACATAGCAAAAGTCATCTTTTCAAGTTCACATTTACATGTTTAACATCTTTGCCGCACTACATTCTCTCTCATCGCGATTGTCATGAAATTCCATCATATACAACACATCTATTACATTACACCACGTGCATGAAATTAGTCTTTTCATTTCTTATTTGATTTTTCTTCTTTCTTCTGTTCAAGAATCATTGCGTGAATGGACACTTGAATATAAATTGTTCTGAATGCGTTGTACTTGCATTCTACATTAAATAGAATCACTAACAATCTCCAATTATTTATTATTATTTTCCATGCACAATAACAATAGCTGTAATAATTGTAATTACATTTAAATGTCCAGACAAGCCTTTAAAGTTTACACTGGACAGTCTTCTTAATGTTATCAGTATGGACTAATGAGTAGCAGTCAAATTATTGTTAATTTTCAAAAGGTGTTTGTGTTAATTTATTTACAACGACTGATGAGGATTATTTTGACTTTTCTTTCTCTTGCTACTAAGAAAAGCTTTACCTGTCTTCACATGTGGCTCATTGTTTCATTTGTTGTCTTTTAGATCGTGATACAGTATTTTGATGAACATTTAGTTCTGGTAAATTTGAAAGTGTGCTCGCGACTCAATTCAATTGTTGTAATAAATTTTCGAGTTCATGGAAGCGTAACACTAGCATTCATTGTTCATAGCTGGACAGAATGATAGGAATTTGTTGACTTTGATATTCGATGAGTTGTGCACTGAATAGAATAATATTTCCAGTAAATATCTTAAACTTTTCTTTATACCTTTTTTTTCTTTAACAATACAAAATTATTATCTTTAATTTTAATTGAATTAGTCTCGATTTTCTAAATTATTGAATAATTTTAAAGAAATTTCTTTCAAGAATTCTTTTTGTTTTGATTTTAAATGTTTGTTTTTGCAAGTAGTAAAAAATCGAAAATGTAACGATCGAATTAATTTTATAAAATCAAACATTTTATTTACTCACTGGAATCATCAAAGTTGATAGTAGTTTTAAAAAATTATAGTGATTATATCAAATTATGTTTGACATTATAACGATAATAACTCAAATAAAAATTAATTTGATAATGTTTTGTTCCATTGTGTGCATCAGTAAACTTTTTTAAGCATATCGCATTTTTAAAATAATTATTATCCCTGTCGTGTGTATGTTACATTTCAAATTAGTTTTAACAACTCTTGCAAGTAGTTGATTATACAAAACTACAGAGAAGAAGTAGTTAATGAAAAGGAAATGAGTGAGCATGTGAAGAGCGCGTTTAAGACATGGCACGAACCTCCAATCGACTTTTCACTCTCTGTCGTGGATGCGATTTTGTGTTGTTGTTATTGTTACGGAAGTCTGATCGGCAGTCGAGTTACTTTGATATGACATATTTGAAGGCTGGCAGGCAGGCTTGCATGCTTAAGAATTACCGAAACAGTTCAACCAACAACAAAAAGATCAAAACGTCACGCCTCATATTCGCTTAATCGCTTAACCGATGCTCAACCGATCTCTCACTAGAGATTTTAGACGAGAATTCTATTATCGCACGATATTATTCAATTTCAGATCTCATCATCAAATAAACATACCTCATAGAGTTTTAATGAGTGAATGAGAAGAAACGGTAACTTTTAGAAGAAGAAAAAAAGAAGGCGAAATAATAAAAGCAACGATAACGAGGAGAATGCTTTAGAAATTCAAATTATTTTATGGACACATTTTATGAATTTCTTTAAACACACTTTTAAATTGAAAATCATGCGTGTCGAAATGACTTTTCATGTACATACATAATGGCACGTAGAGACCTAGAAAATGAGATTTCTTCAATCTCTCACACTTTTATATACCCACAACACACTGATGTTGAGTTTATAAATTCAAAATAATCTCATTCCTTCACTCACTCAATCATCTCATAGGTAAAAAATAAAGAAGAAAAAGAAAGACGAATGATGAAATTTAATTATGAGATTAGCATGAAAGTTATGCGAGTGAGTGCTTGTCACAAATCCTTGCAGCAGCAGCAGCTATAAGAAAATAATAGTAGAGAGATATTGACTGACTAAGCAGTGTGTAACATGTATTTAACAAAACAATCTGATATGGGATAATTTAAAAGCGTGAAAGAGTCAAAAATTATAGAGATTTCTATTTGAAATTATAATTAAACACCAATCATTTGCTGATTAACTGCTATTAACGACTCTCACATAGTTGTAACTGTATCTAGCAAGCAATCTCTCAAAATATAAAAAGCGCAAGCTCATATTGAACCTGATATGAATGTAGTGATTAAATTTCTTCAATTTTTAGTTTGAGCAAGCCCTTTTTTATATATCATGGCATATAAAGCAGTAGAAATTAAATTAAAGTCATCATAAAAAGAATTTTTTTACCTCACTCGTCTATTTCAAAGCAAACTGATCCGCGGTTTCGATTTTTTTCCTATCCTGACTTCATAACGAACATATTTATTACATTTTGATATTTCGCTGCCTCATTGCGTTTCTCACTCCTTGCTCAACAAACGACAGCTAGAGTGTGTATATATGTGTGCCGTGCCGTTCACAAAAAAAAGTTCTATGCTTAGTTTTTCTGCTGCGTCAGTGTTAAGCTCTACAGACATTTAATTAAATGTTAAAAATACATATCTAGATACATGGCAACTCTCGATGGCAATATTACAAGTTAATGATATTTCAGAATTTTTTATTATGCACGGCCTTCCCCTTCTTTCCTAATCGAACGTTTTTTTTTGTTATTTCTTACTTTTTTTGCACGTCACATGAATATTTACGTGTTTTATTACTGCGACCTCTCGCGCCCTTTTGGAAATTTTAACAACGTAAAGCCAAGAGTCTCTTCGTTTTTTTAAAATAAAAAATCTGATTTCGTCATGTTCTCTTGCTTTTGCTACTTTACTTTATTCTTTTCTTTTGATTCTTATCTCGCAAATTCAATCAAATAAAATGAAATTCTTACGATTGCTTAATGTGTCGCTGTCACTTCAAATTATATCATACAAAATGAAACTTGTCGTGCTTTATTAATTTATTATCTCCTTAACTGCTATTTCTGTTTCAACTCACATATGAATAATAAATAAATTTTGTTACATTATCAAAAATATTCACACCGAAACAGATTCTGTTAAAAAAGAATTAAAAACAGCAATGAATAGAAATAATATAGATAAAAATAGTATGCATTAAAAATTCTGATCAACTTTAAGAAACTTTTGAAAAGGATTGAAAATTCCAAAGAATTACGATAAAAGTGACATATGTTAATAAATTGCATTAATTTTAAGAGTCGTTTATTAATCAAAAATTTTCAATTTGATTTACACACATTCAAAGGTCTTTAAAAAGCAAATTTGTCAAAATTACTTCAAATTTTCAATAAAGAAAATAATTTGCTAACTCATAGTGCGAATATGCTAAAAAGCGTTCAACAAATCTCTCTTTGATATTGCATAATTCGCAAATATAAACAATTTTTTTATTATTTAAGCAAACATGCGAGTATGTAAGTAAAAGTAAGAAAAAGAAATGAATATATTTTACAATTTATACAGTCAGTAGTCGATATCATGCTGCGTTTATGTGGAAAAAAAAAATAAATTGTAATGAAATTGATCTCTCACACTTTATCTTTTCATTCTTATTTGCAAATAAAAAATAAATGCATACGGCTATAGTCAGAAATAAGAAAGACACTTTTAATCATCATCGCGCAGAGCTGACGATTAATTTTGAACGCAATCGAGAGTCATCGAGTGGTCATAAGTCTGAGATTTATGAGCGAATTTTTTTTACTCTTTATCATCATCATCATCGTCACGTTGAGTCATTCATTTAAAAATCACAAACAGTAACATGTTGGAAAGAAGCTGGTAGTCATCGTCTATAATTTCAATATAATTTGTTTAATTTTCTGCGCGTTTCTCCTCAATCTTGACCTCACAAGTTGCGTTACATTTGCATGAAATTTGTTTGGAAGCTGAATTAGTAAAAATAGCCGTTTATATCTCATAAATGCTATCTAATAGCGGCAAAAGAATATCATGTAACACACGAGTAAAGAGGAAAAAAACAAATAAATTAAACGCTTCAGCAAGAAAGACAGAAGAAATGATGACTGCTGCTCAATCATTTTTCTTAGACACTTTTTACTTCTTCTCTTCAAACGATTTGTTTCGATAATAAAAATTCACATAACATCACACATATAAATATGTATATTTCAAGTTAATACGATAGCTACTGTATTTCTCATTTCTTTTCTCTTTCTATCTCCTTCCATTCTTTTCATTTATAAAATCGACATTTTTGAAATTGTTTCTCTTTTAATTTTGTCACTTTGTCGTCCTGAATTTTTGGCAATAACGCAAAAATTTGACTGAATTGATTATTTTTGATGCACTAACATTAATTAATGAAGAAGCAACTCATATTTAATGAATATTTTTTAATAAACTAAAGCAACACTTTTATAAAAGCTCTTTATTTGCAAATAATGCCCGTAACTACTGATTTTCTGCATAAAAATGATCACTCCAGTTCCGAATATTTTCTAAAACCCTAGTCTGATGTATGTGCACAAAACTTGAAAAAAGCGATATTTTTATGAGCAAAAATTTGAGAAATTCCTCATTTTTAAACATTGCCCAATTATACAAGTGTTATAACTGTCATAATTCTCAATAAACTTTTATGATTCAAGTATATGCGCTTTAATCACATTATTCCTAATAATTCTCTTCAATAATCATATAAAGCATTAATATACATGAAAACATGATACTTTAGCTACCATTAAATGACTCTTTTTCTCTTTCTCTCCATTTTTCTAGTGCTTCTGTGTGCTTCTAAATATTAGTGGCAATTAATAAACGCTTCTTTATCATTCACATGCGACTATTTCTATCTTTATTTTCCATCTATAGTAAAATATTAATAATTCTCACTCTATCTCTCAAGTCACAAAGTGTGGGAATGTTAAAGAATGTTTGATAATTTTTTACGCTACTTGTGATTTGTCAAAGCAAGTAATGTGTCGTACGAATATTAAAGTGTTATTAGTGTGAGTTCCTGGAATAAGCGGATTTGATAATAAAATAAAATTTGGTCATTAGTTTAATATTTCTTGATTAAAGTAACATTTTATATATTCAATACTTTCTTTAAAAACTCAAATAAAATTTTTTGTGAATATTTTACAAAAATAATCAATCGAACAGAAACTTTATTAAAAAAATCAATATTGAATTTCTCTACATATGAAAATTGAGATACAAAATTTTGCCCGGAAGGACAAACTAACAAACAAACAAACAAACAGACAAGAAAGTAAGTTGAGTAAAACGTTGGAAAAAGTTGAGCTTGACAAAAAATATTGATTTATAAATAATCTCATGCAATATTCTTTAATAAAAATATCCGAAAAATCATTACAATCAAATAAACAAACGTTCAAAAATTACAGCATAATTTAATTTACAATTAGATGACATTAAAGCTCAATTCAAGCCAAAAAGTGCATGTGAATTATTTATAAATTAATTATCACAACAATAATAGCAATAACCACCAACTTTGACAGCAATAGCAGCAACAACTGCTTGAGTTAAAAACAAGTATGAGAAGAAATCAAAATTCCAACTCTCGCACATACAAATTTATGCACCCCTTTTTTGCGCTTTAAAAACCCCTCGATAAAAACATACTGCTAAAGAAATAAAATCATAATCGTGTTAAGTTGAGGACAAACAGCAATTGTGTGGGTGTGTTTCTCACATTGAATGAATTTTTAGTTTTCATCGAGTTGTTATCGGACTGTAAAATTTAATTTATGTGATTTTTTTCTCTCCTTTTCGAGACTGTCATGAGACATAATGCAATGCAATGTGCACATGGGAATTTTGATAAAATAATTTAATAAAATGAAAAAAGAAAGGGTGATGATGATTTTGACCCCTTTTTTTCTATTTATATATATTTGACTTAAATTAATGTGCATGCAAGACATTTTGGATTAGTTTTAAAAGTTTAGAAATTAAGATATCAGATATAAAGAGAGTTCATGGAAGGTTGTTAGTAGATTATACAGGCCACGGAAATGAATCATTAATATTAATATTTGATTTAAATATTTATTAAGACATTAAGCACAAACAGACCTAAAATGGAGAGAGAGCAAACGAGAAATCACCTTGGATGAGTTTTAATCTTTTCATTTCCCATTGTCTCCATCTTGATGACTTCTGGTTGCTGCTGCTGCTATGAGGAGGGCATACATTTGTAATTCTAATTCAAAGCAAGTAATCTGAGAAAGATCATCATCTCGCTTATTTGTCTTACACTCAAACTGCCTTTTTACAAGGTAAGAATATTTTTACTGAAAATATTTTAATAGAAACGATTAGTAAAATGCTTTTATAACTAAAAGGAAGAATATTATTTACGAAGACAGACAGACGGACAGACAGACAAACGGACAAAGTGGGCACAATAGCGCCTTTTTTCTAAATCTGATGGAAAATGCGCTAAAAAATAAACAAAATTTTAATTTTTTCAAATACGTTATTTTCTTAATTTATGTAATTTTAACTTGATTGGTGTAAATAGATGAATAATAAGTATATCGGCATGACATGATGTGTTGTTTCTCATATAAACCTCCTAAACATGACACATTTATATATTGGATGGAGGTATCAATCAGTCATCTAGAAAATTAATTAAATATTGAAGAAATTACGTGGCTATTTTCAGCACCATTTCATAAAATGTGTCAAAATTAAATTATAGGCTGTCTTACGCCCGTTCTCTACTCTCTCTCTCACTCACTCGATATCAGCCCTCAATCAATTGAATCGAAAGAAAATAATAACACTGCGTATGGACAGGGCTCAGAGAGTTGGAAAAAATCTTTCTTTCTCTTAATCATACTGTCGAGTAAGAGCGTGAAATTGAATGAAAAGAAAAAAGAGTGAGACGAGACGTCAATAGACTACAGTTTGTCAATTTTTCTGATATCTTCGATGGGATGTGACTTATCTCTCTCTTTCTCTCTATCCTATCTTACTCGCTTACTCACTGCAAGCCGATTCAAGTTCAAAAGGTGTTAAAAAATATGTATTTAATAAAGTAAGGAAAGGAGATAGAGGAAAAAAATTATTATTGAGAAGTTGAAGTTGAGAGGAGAAAGATTGAAGCAACAAACAATTTTTGCCGACATAAAAAATTCTGAAACATTCATCATTCACGAATGTATCGACTGCGGCGGCGGTATTGCGGCATTACCTGATGTAGATTATTTCTAAGACATTCATAATCTCAAGTCAGTCTCGGCAACACTAAAAAAGTCTTATTTCTTCAGTGTATGTGGCACTCACTCTTACTCTTTCTCATTTTCAATAGTCATCGCTCGCGTTAAAATTGTAACCAAATAATAATAAATTTTTTCCACGTTCACATACAATGATAGACATACATAGTGTAGAGTGTATATAATCCAAAAAATTATTAGTACCGACCGACCGTCCAACTGACTAAAGAGAGTGAAACCATGAAGTGTTATTAATGATTTGCAGAAATCTTAAGCGGCACAATCATAAATATCTTGTAATTTTAATGTATCATATTATATGAACTCTTACTCGCATCATGAATAGCAATGTGAAAGAGAAAATTAATTTTAGAACTTGATTTTCTCAACATTTTTTTCAATATTAAAAAATAGAAGCATCAAGTTCAAATGAATGCAAAATTCTCCTTTATAAATAAGAGAAATACATTGTTTTATTGACTGATATGACGTAACGAAAATTATTATCTTACTGTTAATTTTTTTTAAAAAGATGCGTTCTTAACAGTTTTTTAGGTTCAAAAATTTATTTTTACTAACAGATGATTTTAAATTTCAAAACATAAAAAAAAATATTTTATAATTTGCTCTAAAATTTAAGAAAAAAGATTTTAAGACTTAAAATGTCAAGTGATAACCATGAAGATGTATTAGAAGTTGAAGAAATTCTTCAAAAGAAAATTAGACTGGGAAAAGTTGAGTATTATGTGAAATGGAAAGGATATCCTGATGAAAGAGAAAACACTTGGGAACCTATTGAAAATATAATTCATCAAGAGTTAATTGATGAATTTGAAGAGAATTTACAAAAGACAGAAGCTGCAGCTGCTGATTTTAAGAAATTAAAGGAAAAAAATTTGATTAACATTGCAAATTATAAAAAACCAGAAAGAAAAGGTGGCTTTGGTCGAGGATATTCGCCAGAACGCATTATTGGTGCTACAAAGTCTCGAAAAGGACAAATTAAATTTTTGATGAAATGGAAGGACATCGATGAGGCTGATTACGTTTATGCAAAAGAAGCTAACATAAGATGCCCTCAGATTGTCATTAATTTCTATGAGAACAATCTGGAATTATTCTCAAAAAATGACGAAGCAGAAACAGAATACGCATCATCTTCTTAAAATAAGTGTCAAATTTCAAAGTTTTTTATACTTTAATTTTAAGATACTTTATTCTCAACGGCTAATTTGAAAAAGTTCAAAATATTTTAAAACTTTGAACTACCTGCTCGCGCTCTTTTATTTGTTTTTGTTTTGATTTAAAAATAATTTAAAAATTTGAAAAAATCATTTTTTATTATCATTATTAATCATAAATTCAAAAGATAAACATCATGAGTAAAAGAAAAAGTAACGAACAAGAAGAAGAAGTTTATACAGTTGAAAAAATTCTCCAAAAAAGAATTCGTTTAGGAAAAGCTGAATATTTTTTAAAATGGAAAAATTATTCTGATAATGATAATACTTGGGAACCGGCAGAAAATATTCAAAACTGTAAAGAATTGATTGTAGAATTTGAAGAAAGTTTGAAAAGAAAAGAAAATGCAGCAGAAAAATTGAAAAAATTAAAAGAAACTAATGAAATTGACACATCAGTCTTTAGGAAACCAAACAGAAAAGACGGTTTTGCTAGAGGATTATCACCAGAAAAAATTTTGGGTGCTACTGATGTTTACGGTGGAATCAGATTTTTAATGAAATGGAAAAATTGTGACGAAGCTGATCTTGTTCCAGCGAAAGAAGCTAATGTCAAATGTCCTCAAATTGTCATAAAATTTTATCAAGATAATTTAACTTTTGAAACTGAATAGCAATGAAGATTTTATTATTAATTTTCAAAACCATACTATTTTTATATTTTAAATTTCAAGTTTCTTAAATTTTAAAAAAAATTACTTGTTTTTTTCCGTTAAAAAAACCTTCAAAATCCTTCAATTTAAAGTTTTAAAAAATTTACTTAATTAAATTTTTGAACATAAGCAATTGCCATTTAGAAAAAGAAAAATATGAGTACAAAAGAAAACACCTAGAGCTAAAAAATAAAAAGAATTCTCCTTAAATGTATTTATAAGAGAGAATCAAATGTTTTATAAAGTGATATTGATTCTTTAAATAATGACAATATTGAAGCAGAAGAAAAATCTTAACAACTGCCTAGATTTGATAAGAAAAGGCAATAATAAAAAATTTGTTTATTTGCGTTTATTTAAAATAAGTAAAACTTTTTCAAAAAAATTCTGCAAGCAATGTCATTGAAAAAAATAAAAGTCCGAAATCGTTTTAAATTTTACTTACAAGTAACTATAAATCAACTAAATTTACTCGAGTAAAAAAATAAATTTTACTCGAGTGAATTTAGTTGATTTTTATTTGACAAATTTTACTCGAGTAAATTTACTTGATCTTCAGTTACTCATGAAACGATTTCGGACTCTGAAAAAAATATTTTTAAAAAATTTATAAAAATTGATATTATGTCATTAATTAAATCCATATTCATAAACCAAAAATTTTATATTTTAAGACAAAAAATTTTATCAAACGAGCGTTTAATAAAGAAAATTTAAATTTAAAATATTTTTTTTAAACATTCTCACAGAAAATAAACTTTAAATTTAACAATTTCAGATAATTGGCATCATCTGCAACAAGAAACTTTTCATCTTTCTCACTGAAATGTTATGACTTTTAATAATTGATCCTTTAATTTAAAATTGATGCCTATATTGCATCCAAAAAAAATAGAAGAAGAGGAAAATTGATTCTAATAAGGTTGCGTGTGTAATCACAAAATCTGTTCCTCTTACGTCGACTTCCTTTTCATTGCAGCACATACAAATAACACCTTACCGCCCGACATTCATTAAATGCCTATCACAAAATTATTATTATTACTTTTCACATATGTTTTTCGTGTGTATAATTTAAGTAATTTTATTTATCACACCACTATTGCTATATATGTTATGTATGCTACTATGTTACAATCTTTTTACCTTAAAAGTTTATTCTTATTATCATCTTCAAATGTCCAAAAATAATTTTCTCAATGAATTTTTACACATATATATAACAGACATAAGCCCATTAGACATCAGACATGTGTTGTTAGAAGTGAATTTCGCTTGTCAGAAACACCAATTAGTCACACAGACTTTTTTATCTTGAAACTAGATTTAGTATTTCAACATGATAATTATATCAACAATGTGCTCATGCAAAAAAGAGCATTTAGCAGCAAAAAATCATGATGATGTAAAAATCATTTAGTATAAAATCTTTCTTTTTTTGTTGGTTAATTAATTCTTAATAGGAGATGATGTTGTGAGATTTTTTTCTAATTATACATTATTTACCAACAAGACACTGCCCACAGCTAAATGATTTACATTTTTTTAATACATACGCATACAACATGCTCGCCTTCAAAATGCCCCGCGTTTAAAAAATCATTTTCAATCTTTCTCTTTTCACTCATTCTTCCATCATACACATTTAGCATGAATCATCATTAGACAGTAATTAATTTGAGAAATATGAAAATGAGTATACACATCTTTTGATAATAATGATCGTTGGATGTCATGAGTGAGAGTGTTGTCCGAATAATATGATGAACTCAGCAGCAGCATAAGCAGTAACACAGAGAGGAGGTGGAGGAGAAAAGACAGCGAAAATAAAAGATGAAATTATCAATTTCTTCTCATAATATGAATATGCAAAGGAATATATCTCAATTTATGTCAATTTACATTCACTTAGTTTGCAAACATTTATCGTCATGAGAATATGCAGAAGCAGCAACAGCAGCCAAGAAGGTTAATTTAATTATATTCGACCACAAAAAAAGAGAGTCAAATTATTGCATGAATTGCAATAAAGATACAATGTTTATGTATTTAGTGGAAAGACGGCACATCGTGACGTAATGATTTATGATACCGCTAAATTTATGGTCCAAATTCGCAAATAGATTCTATACGCCATACCTCAGATTCATGATGGTTATTTGATGAGTATAAGTAATAATTTTACAATTTTATGAGTTTTTGCTTCTGTTTTATGCCTCCTTCAAATCGTTTCTGTTTTCTTATAGGTTGTGGTTATAACATTTTTTGAATTATTTTCTTATCGTTTTTAACTGTCAAATAAAATTCAAAATTTTTTGTAGTAGAATTTTTAAAAATTCTAGAAGTTTTAAATTTTTTACCGATTTTTATTATTGTAGTTTTAAAGATCACCTTTTTAAATTATTAAAAAATATTTAATTATGAAAATAATGTTACTTTATTCTGTTTAAATTATTATTATTATCCTCATAATTACACTTTCAATTTTATAAAAAATTATCCTGTCATTGATCACTAACTGCATGCAAAAATATAATTTTCTCATAATACAAAACTAAATAAATTTTAAACACAAAATTGTATTCGTGCATTTCGTCCTTGTCTACGGAAATAAAAGTATAAAGTGAAATTTTCTACACCATTTATCACCTAGACAGTTTGTTGCTTTTACATTTTTTGTTTATTTGGTTGACCTTGCCACACTGAACAGCAAACGAAAAAAAAGAAGCGCGGTTCAACATTCGGAAAATGCAGTGCAAGGGCAATAAAATAAACATTTTCACCGCTATTTTTATGAATGAAAGCTTATGAATTACAGCGATTAGAGACAACATGGAAACTAACGTAAATAAATACATCAATGTTGCCAAGCGACGAACTGAAATTGGAAATTCTCGAGACTTTTATGAAGTTGATTCATGAAAAAAGAATACAGTTGGGAGTTGATCGTCGAGGAGTCGAGAGTAGAAAGGAACTTTGCTGGTGCACACAAGTGGATTATTTTGTAATTAGCCAGGAACAATTGTGTGGTTTTGTTGTTAATTTAGAATAACTTTAGACCATAATTAATGTTTCAACTGCCATTTACATTAGTTTAGTGATATTTAGTGTAAAAAACGTGAAAATAGACAAATTTTCTTCCCTTCATCGTTATATAACTATTGAGTTCAAAATTATCCTACTTGAAAAAACTGTCATTTTACCACAATTTATTGCCTTATCATAAACCTCATTTTTGTTGTCACTTGAAGAAAAAGAAAAAAACTTTTTTGTGTGATCATAAAAAATTAAATTTAAAAGTGTTTTTCTTATTAGGAAAATTAATTAGGTCAGGTATCTAAATTTATTGATTTTCCACACATAACAAAAATCTAATTGTGAATATGTTAGTCATCCACGATTAATAACAGCGATCATTTGACACAAATAACTTTTGAGCTATTTATTATACAAATAAAACGCAATCAATTTGATTGAAACAATCGATTAGGGTCAATTTATTCAGCACATATATCAGATTGGTGAAAAAAATTCCTTTACTTGCTTATGAAATTTTTTCGTATTTTCTTTAATAAAAGAGGGACTCAATAAGTTTTTTATGAATGAATCTATTTATTTAACTTTTTTTGCTATAGCGATAGTCCGGGATATCTCTCGCAGAAAAAGAAAAATAGATATAAAAATAGCTTATTTCCAAGTTACCATCGAAACTTTATAAATTGCGAGAGAGTGTAAAGGAATTTTTTGCTTGGCTGTTTTGTATCATATTTCCATTTACTAAATTGTATAGTTTGCACGACATCCTTAAAACAAAAGAAAAAAAGTTTATTAGACTTCATGAGCAAAAAATATTTATATTTGATATTCACTTGCAACAGAAACAAAATTTCTTAAAAAATTGCACAAATTTGACCTAAAAATCCAATTTTTCATGTCTATGTGTTTATTTTCCTTTTTATAATTTAAAGGCATGAAATTTTGCACATTAACCATGTAGTGATAATGAAGCAATTTTCTTTCGTGCACATGTGTGGTTAGCACTAAGAAAATAATCTGATAAATCACCTACTACAATAAGTAAGCGAAAGTGAAAGTTTTAAATCAACTTTCCCTTCCAAAAATCACGTGCCACGACTTTCTAGATTTATTGACACCATTAGATTGAAACTTTATTTTTATACCTTACGCTTACAATATTTTTACCCTCTTTCCTTCTTTCATCAATTGCACAATTGCTGTTGCATAATTTACTGACATTGCTTACCAACCCAATATATATTTTGTATTAAAAAATACCTAACATAAAAAAACAACAAATATATAGTGATTATCACATGAACAACAACAAACAACAGCAAAATGCAAGTGATTCACCAAAACAATCAGCAAATGAGAGTCATAAAAAAGAAAAAAAGAAAGAGGATGATGAAAAACACATTCATGACAAATTAGAGGCTCACGCGCGTGAAAAATTAAACAAAGAAAATGAAAATTTAATTCTTATGACGCAAAATTATAATAAATATTTTGAAAATTCATGCGATTGTAGTACAATTGCTGTGCCATCAAAAATATTGAGCAATGCAAAGACAAACTGGATGTCATCAGAGAAACTCAATGAATTAAGACGTAGAGCACATGAAGCTGTCAAAAATCATAAAGTTTTCATACTTAAAGGTTATTTTCATACTGTAAGAAGAGCATTACTTGATCGTGGATGGGTAAGTTGCGTGATATCTATGAAAAATAATTTTTCCCTTGTAAATAACTTTTAAATTTAGGTTGAAAAAATCGATGTTCATAAAGCACGTCCGATAACGAGTAGTTCTGGTTTTTTACTTGAAGACCTTGTTCAGGCGTTGCCAACTAGAAAACCTGGAGAATCAAAGAAAACGTAAAAGATTCGTTAAATTATAAATAATTTTTATTAATTTCATTTACATTTATTTAGGCATATTCAAAAATGTGAAAGAAGCATTATGTCAAGATTTCTTGAACATTCACCAATTGATTTACTTTGGTGTGTTCGTCGTGAAAAATCTGGTAGGATTAGACTTTTCTAATATCTATAGATTACTTTCTTAATTTTCGATTCTTTACATGAATAGATTGGATACATTTAACAAAAAACCAAAATATTTTAATTAATCGATTCAATAAATCACCATTCACATCAAAAGAAGGCCTTTGTTCAGCATTAAAAGATTTTCATTGGTATTATGAAGAAGGAAAATCAGAAACTTATTTTCCACGCTGTTACAATGTGTTCAATCCTGAAGAATTATCAGAATTTATTGACAATTTCCGTACCACAGCATGCATCAGTCTCTTACGATTTTTAACAGAGCAGCATGAAGATAAAGGCTCATATTATCTCGTCTCGGATGATGGTCGTGTGCCAATGAGTTGCATTCAATTTGCAATAAATCGATGCAAAGATTTTATTGATTGTTGCTTTCATAATGATATTGATGTTGAAGGTGATATAAAAATTTGGGAACATGATTGGGATGTTTTTCTTACACATCATTATTTGCTGACTCATGAAAATGGAAAATTTCAAATGCAAGAAGATGCTTATGCTTCTCTTGATGCTTATTATGATCAAGCAAAAAGAATTATCGATAAAGTTAAAGTTTTATGGCCGCAGTTTACACTTGATGGAACACTCAACATTTGGATTATTAAACCTGGAAATAAATGTCGTGGAAGAGGAATTATGTTGATGAATAACATTAAGCAAATCATTCATACTGTAAATCCTCCTGTTTCTGCTTCCAAATCACGATATGTGGTTCAAAAATACATTGGTGAGCTGGCATAAACCATTATTTCATGACTCATGACATTCTCTTTGTTCTTACCCACTTTCTATTGTATTCTTTTCAGAACGACCTTTGATAATTCATAAAACAAAATTTGATATCAGACAGTGGTTTTTGGTTACGTCAGTTCAACCACTTTGCATATGGTTCTATAAAGAAAGCTATTTGCGATTTAGTTCGCAACAATTCAATTTACAAAATTATCATGAATCAGTTCATTTGACAAATCACGCGATTCAAAAGAAATATGCTAATGGTATGAGAGATGATAGACTTCCAAATGTAAGAAATAAAAAAATAATTTTTTTCAAACTTGAAATTGAATTTAAAATCTACATATTTAGGAAAACATGTGGGATTGTCATTCTTTTCAAGCATATCTAAGACAAATTGGTAAATATGAAATGTGGACTGAGCGAATTTACCCAGGAATGCAACATGCAATTATAGGAACGATGCTCGCGTGTCAAGACAATATGGACCGAAGACCGAACACATTTGGTAAATAATACAAAACATGGAACATTTCAATCGAATTTATTTTATTTTTTAATAGAACTTTATGGTGCTGATTTCATGATCAGTGAGGATTATTACCCTTGGTTAATTGAAATAAATGCTTCGCCTGATTTAGCTCCAAGCACGAGTGTCACTGCTCGATTATGCCCTCAGGCTGTTGAAGATACTATAAAAGGTAGTTCAATTATAAAGTTTTAAAGACAATTACTTTTAAATCTCTTTAATTTCCAGTTGTTATTGATAAAAAAGTTGATGCTGTAGCTGATACAGGATTTTTTGATTTAATTTTTAAACAAGTTATTCCTAAAGTACCTGCTTACATGGGTACGGATAAAAAATTTATTTATATAACTTTCAGTAAATTCTATGATAAATTAATTTCATTTTTATATTTAGGATTAAATTTATCACTAAAAGGACAAAGAATTGTGCCTAAAATAACACAAAAACGTGAGCCAAAATGTGAAAGAACAGAAAAATCAATTCAGTCAATTTATACGCTTGCAAGACTTGCATCATCATCTAATAGAATAAGAAGAAGTGTTGCTACAGGTCCAACTGTAAGTTGCAAATTTTTAATTAAAAAATAAATCTTTTATTTGAAATTTTTTTCCCTATTAATAGATTATGGATTTCATGCAATGCATAAATTTCAAATCTCGCCTTGATCGTGAACGAGAAATGATTCGACGAAAAATTCGCTCATCAACATTGTATCGAAAGCCAAGTTTTACAAAATCTGCCGGCTTCAATATTTATAATACAAATGGCGAAGTCACCAAAGTCTCGTGTATAACAAAAAATTTAAAAATCAATGAATTGAAGGATGAGCCATTAAGAAAAGTGAAATCGAAATCACCACTGTTGGTGAATGATGAGCCTGATGATGATTATGCCAATGAAGAAAAATCTATTTTATGCATTGGCAGCAAATATCTTGATTTGAATCTCATGGCACCGATAAGCAAATCTGTTTCCACATCGACAATTAATTTAAATCATAACGAGTTGACAAATGAAAAACTAACAGACAGTGAATGCGAGAAAGCCATTTCCCAGTCACATTTATCGCCATCGTCACCGTCATTATCGATCAATTTCAATCAACAGAATTGTAAAAAATTAACTATAAGTGAACACTTGATGATACAAGAAAATTTAAGGAAAACAAAAACTGCCAACAACACAAACATTGATGACTTAACAAACAATAATCACATTACAAACAACAACAATTTACCGACTCTTATATTTACTAAATCTGACCATGATCACGAAAAAAATTCCGATGGCGAAGATGTAAACAATTTTAATTACGACACAAATTCGCCATCAACAGATAAGAAACGTAAAGAGCATGTAAAAATTTATAGGAAAAGTGCACAGAACTTTTATAGCGGTGCTGTTGGTCATAAACATAAAGTCGGAAAATATATCGATTCTCAAAAGAGCGAAGTAGCCGACGAATTACCCAATAGCATCACAGAGCAATCAAATGTTAATACAAATAATAATAACAACAATAATAATATTTTTAATCATATTAAACCACTTATAAACACCAACACAACAGTCTCATCTAGTGCAAATACAACCAAGACTGTCAAGAAGAGTGCAATGTCACGAAAAAAATCCAAAAAATCAGACAACTCTGCAAAATCGACAATGACGAGAAAATCGGAAAGCTCACAAATGACTTAAAAACAAATCAAATTTTTGCCTCTGCTCCTTCTCTAGTTCTATCTATCTATCTCTATTAGTTTAAATTTGTAAATTTTGTTCCCCATTAATTACTTCTGAACAATTTTCAAGTTTCATTAATCTTGTTTTTAAATCTCATCATCATTATTTTCATAATATTAACAATTGATCGAAGTAAGACAGACAATTGACTCATCATCGCATGCTGTTTATAGATAGACTTATTTAGTCGTATTTAATTTATGTGTTTAAAAAATTCTAAAAGTCTCTAACTACTAAACTGGAACTAGATTTCTCTAACTCGGAAGACGACGAGGACGCAGAGGAAGAGGCATATGAAAGTGAGACAGATGTTGAATTGCCAAATGATCTAAATGTTGTAGGTAAGACTCGATGTTTCATTTGCACTCATTAAGCACACACTTCATTCATTTCTTAAATTAAGGATTCAACGTAAAACGCAATAAAATGGATAAAAAGAAACGTTCACGCTCGAAAAAGAATCGCAATAAAGAACCAAAAGTTCGGAGACGTTCACAACGTGATTTTATAAAGAGTCCAATATTTACAAAAGATGAAAATTGTGAAATTTTTAAAGCACTTGAAGCAAGAGCTCATGAAGCGATAAATAATAAGAAAATTTTCACAATTATTGGTGGTAATGATGCACTCAGACAGAGTTTATTAAATCGTGGTTGGATTGAAAAGCTGTTGGATTCTGAGGTCAATAAATGTACTATAAATGAGAAATTAGTTAGTCAAGCAACTACAGATTATGACGCAAGACGAATGGTTCTTTCTCATTTAGTTAAATCAACTCCAACTTATTTCATCTGGCAACCGAAGCATTATGATGGACATTCTTTAAATATACACTACCCCTTCAGAAATCGCATCAATAGACTTCGAACTTTTGATTTTACTGTGAAGGAAGGATTACATAATCTTGCTGAAAATATTCAATGGCATATAATTGAGGATCTAACTGAACTTAACTATCCACGATCATTCTTGCTTATGGACCATTATCAACGTGAACACTTTTTACATGAATTTAGACGTTCATTAGTTGCTTCTTTCATAATTTATTTAAATGAAAATTTCTATAAAGTTTTTAGTCCAAATGGATCTGTTTCGAGTGAAGTAATTTTTTGTGCCTTGCAACGTATGGAGCAGTTTATAAAAATTAAAGAAGATTTTTATATTGACTGCGATAAAGTTGCTCAAATGATGACTTTCAGTGAATTGACGAGAGATATTCATTATGTCGTTCATTTGGATAAGAAAATTAAACATCCAGAAATTTATGATGAAGATGTAATGACAAAATTAAGAGCCAACATCATTTCAGTTGCAACAGAAATTGAGTGTCTTTGGCCAGAGACAAAATACGATGGTGCTCAAAATATATGGATTTTGAAACCTATTAATAAATCACGTGGAATAGGTGTTGTGCTGATGAGAGATGTCGAAAAAATGTTTGATCATGTTGTTAGACATAATGAAAACAAATACATTGTGCAAAAATATATTGGTGAGTTGAAAAAAATAATTTAACTGTTGTTATTTTTAAAATACTTAATTTTAATTTAACTTGACTTTATGTTACTTGACTATCAAACTTGATTTCTTTTACTTGCTTTAACACTTAACTATTCTGTTGACTTGACTTTCTTTGTAAATCGATTTTTGCACTTGACTATCAAATTTAAAGAGTTTTAATCAAATTTTAAAAATTTAGCGAAAATTTGTTTCTGGAAAATTAATAGATAATAAAATCTATTTCTTTGACAGAACGACCATTATTAATTTATAACACGAAATTTGATATTCGTCAATATTTTTTGACTGTGGTGACAAAAGACCATGTCAATATTTGGTGCTACAAAGATTGCTACTTAAAATTTGCATCACAAGAATTTTCCCTCAAAGATCTTCACGAGTCAGTTCATTTGACTAACAATTCCATCCAAAAGTACTATTCAAATGGCGTAAGAAATCAAGCATTACCGCAACATAACATGTGGCTACTCAAAGAATTTAAAAAATATTTGCAATCAATTGGCAAGAAACGATATTGGGAAGAGAAAATTTATCCACAAATTAAAAAGAATTTATTGGCAATTATTCTTGCTAGTTTGGAAGACACAGATTTGGAACTCAACACATTTGAGTTGAATGGTGCTGATATGTTAATCGGTTTTGACTTTGAACCAATTTTATTGGAAATTAATGCAACACCTGACTTAAATTGTACAACAAAAACTACAAATGACATTTGCCCACGTGTTGTAGAAGATTTAATTAAAGGTAATGTAATGAAATAATAAAAGTTTTACTTTTTAATCATTAAAATCTTTGCAGTTGTTGTTGATCTTCAAAATGATCCATTTGCATCAACTGGTAAGTTTGAATTGATTTATGAATGTCATATTGAGCGAGTTGTACAACAAAATGATAATAAACTGCAATTGAATGTTGATGGTAAGAATATTTACAAAAGCCTGTAAAAAATTTTTTTATTTTAATTCTTATTTCATTTTTTTAAATATAATTTTAAAAAGGTAAGCAAATTTTACCACCAGTAAGACCAGCAAGAAGGTTTTTTCCATTTAAAAACATCACAGATCTTGTCATACAAGGTGAGAAAATTTTGAATCCACTTAAGACTCGTTATTGCCGACCACAACTCGTCGAGTTTCAGCACAAAAAAGAAAAAGAAGTAGAGGAAGTGCAGAGGAAAAAAATAAATGTCAAAAAAAGACATTACAAGCCAATGGCACTGTATCGAGCTCAGCCGCAAAAGCCCCGTAATATCTTTAGAAATATTGTTGTTAAACCTTATTCAAATGATATTGTTACTTATGTGAAAAAACTTCCATCAATTCTACAATCAACAAATAGAAAATTTATAAATTTGAATGATTTAATGAAATACATAAAGATAGAATGATTAATTATGATGTGAAACTCTGTGATAATGTTTAGAGCAAAATACTAATACTGCCTTGCTTAAAAATTTAAAATTTTAATTGCAAAAAAATATAAAATAAAAACTATTATGAAAAAATATGCATAGTATGTCATGAAATTTTAATTAAATTAATTTCAGTCGAACAGCATCTAAATTTGCAGTTTAAACATCAGTTGACATTATTCTTTTCTAAATTTCAAGTAACATCATGGCTTATAAATCAGCAACAGTTTATGGTCCAGTAGACCTCAAAAGCAAAGAACTTAGTGAACAAGTGAAAAAAGCAAAACAAGAAAAGAAAATTTTCATGGTTATTGGAGGATATGAGCTGATCAAAACAAGTCTTTTACTTCGTGGTTGGCTTGAGAAAATTCCTGAAGATCGGATGCCATATATTGGCACACAAGCAGAGAAAATGTCAATTGCTCTTTTACTTAAAAATTGTCATTTCAATTTTATTTGGCAGCCTCGTCTACGACCTATTAAAATCAATGAAAATATGAAGCCTTATGTTAATTCAGTAATTCGAAATGGAGCTTTAAATTTCACAAATAAAGACGGAATTGTTCACTGTATGAATAATTTTCACTGGAATTATATTGAAGGCTTGACAGATTTAAATATTCAAAGAACTCACATTTTATCAGATAGATCATCGAAAGAAGAATTTTTTGAAGATTATCGCAGAACTGCTTTCACTAGTTTTATTCTTTATCTCGATTCTTTCAATGATATTTCACACCTGTTTTATCCAAATGGTGATATTTCGTGTGATTGCATTAAATTTGCTATTCAAAAAATTGAACTATTACTGAAAATGGCAAACCATGAAGACATCGATACAACAAATATTTTTGACATTTGTGCAAAATATCCAAAAGATCAGAAGAAAACTTTGACTGAAACTAAATTGATTGTAAGTGGAGTGAAAAAGTTTAGAGCGATTGATGAAGATGCAATGTTAAAATTAGCTGCAGACATTCATGCATGTGCCGAAAAAATCCTAAAACAATGGCCATATACAAAATATGATGGATTTAGAAATATTTGGATTTTTAAACCTGTTGGTTCATCAAGTGGTTATGGAATTCAAGTAACAAATAAAGAGAACGAAATGAAAGAAATAACAATAGGAAAAAATGGAGCTACTGTGAGATATGTTGCACAAAAATATATTGAACGACCACTTATCATTCATAAAAGAAAGTTTGACATGCGACTTTATTTGCTGACAATGATTAAAGAAAAACACATCGATATTTGGCTGTATAAAGATTGTTATGTAAAATTTGCAACAAGCCCTTTCAATGTCAACTTTTTCCATAAATCTATTCATGTTACAAATTATGCAGTACAAAAATATTTTATGAATGAAAAAGATGCTGTTCCTGATGCACGTGAAAATATGTGGACATTACAACAACTTATTGAATATTTTGAGACAACTGGTAAACCAAGATTATGGCAATCACACATTTATCCAGCTATCAAGAAAAATCTTCTTGCTGTCATCATTCCTAGCTTTGAACATACTGAATTGCAGGAAAATAATTTTGAATTAAATGGAATTGATGTTATGGTAAAATTTATAAATTTTTAATAAATCAAAATTCTCAACTTTTCTACCCTCAGATAACGTTTGATTATGAGCCAATTTTAATTGAAATAAATTCAGTTCCTGCACTTTATTTTTCACAAACTGTTCAAGAAATCATGACAAAAAAGCTACTTGAAGATGTCATCAAAGTAGTTGTGGATCATTCAAGAGATTCAAGTGCATATACGGGTGATTTTGAGTGCATTCATTCAGAGCCAATTTCATGGTGCGATAATACTCAAAATTTAATTATTAGTGGTACAAGCATTCATAGAGGAACAACATATAGAAGAAGTGCAATACAATATTCTGTTAAAACACCAATAAATGTACGACAAAACACGAAGACAATCAACAAATACAGTGATTTTAACGATCGTTATGTTTACTTAAAGTCTGTTTGATGATTTTATTAAAAAAATAAAAAAGATTTAAAACTATGTAACAGTTACTTTTAATTCTTAACTATCATCTTCATATTCATCATCATCAACTTCAATATCATCAGCACCCTATGAAATAAAATGAAAATTTTATTTGATTTTAAAGTTTATTTTAAAAAATTACCTCATAATTTGATATCATCATATTTTCACAACTTGTACAAGTCAAATAAGCTGCACCAGTATTGTGACCTTCACACTCACAAATATGACATGGCTTCATTTTAACATTTGCAATGCGTTTTGCGAAAACAGTAGCAAATATTTTATATTCATTTGGAACACGATTTCCTGTTGAAAAAATCGATCCTTCAGTCTCGAAAGCAAGTGGTGCACATTTTTCAAGTTTCTTTGTGATTTTCGTCTGTGGTCTTGTCTTTTCATCGCCACTGAATTTATTTTGATCTTTCTTTTGATAAACTTTTATCTGATCAATGCCATAAGCTCGATTGTTTGTGAATTTTTCAGTTGTAAGAATGTGAAAAATCATGTCATTCTCACGCAATAATTGGCTTACCGATTTAAAATCAAACTAAGAAAAAATGAAATTTTAAAATAACATTTATCATTAATTTATATTTAATTACCTTCAAAACATTAACTTCACATTCACTGCATAATGACAGGACAAAAATCTTAATTGCACCAGGTCTAAAAATCAATTCTGAAGCTTTTGTAACAGCTGAGAAAACGTCAGTTTCTCTATCAGTATCATTGTTAAATTTAAGATGATTGAAATAAGTCTGAATATTTTGAGAATCAGTAAACACGCGACCATTTGAAGTAATTGCTCGAGGTTCTGCAAATTCTTTTGAACCACCAAATGACACTAATGCGAAACGTATGTCATTTAATGAATGTTGTTTAAATTCATTAGGTAGTGAGGAAATCAAACTAGTCATTAATTTTTTGCGTGATGAATCAGCATTGCATGATTTTGTCTCCATTAGAAAAACGATATCAACTGCTGGCTTAATATCATTGTCTTTAAGTTCAATAAAAACTCCTTCTTCAACAGTTGAACCATTTGGTAAATTACAACTAAATGAAATAAATTAATAAATGAATTTCAAAAATTTTAATGATTTTTTAAACTTACTGAATGCAAGAATCTGGAATTCTTAATGGAACATTTTGAGAACCACAAGCTTCAATATAAGAAATTGCAGAAGTACAAGCAGCTTTTTCTACATTTTTCGCAGAAGTTTGATATCTTGGTAAAGTTCCTAAGTTCAGACATGTGTCATAAAATGATTGCGGATCAACAACAGAGAAGCAGCTTGTAAAATATGAAGTTTTCTGTTTAAAAAACATTTCACAATATCGATACAATCCTTCGAAGAATTCATCTTGAGTTGAATTTGTTGTTGGATTTCTATCATTATTGCAGCTTCCTTTTGTTGCCCAGCTGTCGATAAATTCGTTTTTATCATTTGTGAGCGCATTTTCAGATGTTGTAAAGTCATCAAAGTTTTCGTTATTCATTGTACCAAAAACACCAGCAATTTTACCAAAATACCAACCACTTAATTCAATTATACAAATATCAAATTCTAAATTGCATTGGACCATAAAACCTTGTTGAGAAATTACTGTTACAACATTCACCTCACGATAAATATGAAGATTTCCACTTGTTGCTGGCAAAATAGATGTTAATCGATCTCCAACTTTGATTTCACCCAAAGAATTACCAAGTTCAATTTCTACTTGACTCATCTTTGATTGAATGAGAAGAGATTTTGATAAAAACTTCTGATTTTTCTCACTCATTGATGATGGTTTAAGAACTATTGTAAAACGTTGATCAACAAAATCATGTGCAAGCAAATATGAACATTGATCACTTAATGTTTGAGAATTTTCTCGAATTTCAATGAACTCAGATTCATCTATATCTAAATAACTCTTATCAAACGTCACAATATGACGTGAACCAATCAGAAGTGCACGAGATTTAAATGGTGGAATTAAATTTTGTGGTTCATTTAAGAACAATCCATAGTAAAAGTTGAATGATGAATTTTTGCTTGTAAAAAGAAATTCTTGAGCGTCAACGAAAATTTTATATTCTGGAATTTCTTCAAATTGTGGTGTTTCATTGAATGCATGCCATGCAATTGGAAGTTTCTGTTCCCATTCAATAATACCAATGTCAGGATCAAAAATGAATTTAGTTTTTGCTTCACGATAAACATCTTCAGTTTCAAGTGCATTATGAGTGATTCGATTGAGTTTCTTTTTGATTATATCAAAAAGTATACTCAATCGTTTATCTAATTGAAATTCGTTCATTAACCATTTAACTTTCATTTTAATCTCATCTAATCGTTCAAAATATTCTTTTAAAAATTCTGCTTTTCTGAGATCTTCCATTGTGCTATAAAAATTGTCAATCGTGAATTTCAATTCTTTCCCAAATGGCATCACTCGGATAATTTTCTCTTTTAAAAATGTCGACATAAGTCCTGAATATTTTTTAAAATTTGTAAATAAATCGTTGTGACGCAAATCATGATAAAGGACGTCCAAATCATGTGTGATATTTGAGACTTTCGTGAAATACGGTGATTCCATAAATTCATTCGTACGATTGTACATAAAATCTAAAAAAATTTAAAATTTGATAAAATTTATATAAAATTTTAAACAATTAACTTACCGAAAATTTCTGAACTGATGCTCCATAATGTGCTCTCAACATGATGAATTGATCTCAAAATTTGAGGTTCAATATTTTGCAAAATTCTATTCCAATAAATTGAAAAAGTCTGCACAATATTATCCCACATTGTTTCAATTGAGTTCATGAATGTTATGTGAAGATTTTTAACAAATCTGTCGTAGTTTTCTATAACATTATTTAAAAAGGTTGTCACATAATCCATGAAATTTCCTTGAATAATTTTGTTGAAGACATCGATTGAATCTTTGTATGATGATTTCATCTATGAGAAAAATTATATTTAATTTTCTAAAAAGGTTAGAATTAAAATTTCCTACCATATCAACTATCCAAAGAATTGAATTCTTAAAAGCGGTACTTGATTCTCCCAAAACTTCCCACATTTCTTTAAAAATCATTGGTATTGCTTGAATATGATTTGATAATGCTAATTCATCAAGAACATTGAACGTGTAATTCATCAATGATTGAATATAAAAGTCATTATTCTGATATGATTCATTCAAAAAGTTTTTAAATGCCGTTAAATCTTCATCAATGTCTTTTAACGCAGCAAGATCTTCGCGAAATTGTGCAGTGTAAGAACTTGATTCGTCCCAAATGTCTGACACAATATCTCTAAATTCAGTGTAAATTGTTTTTATCCAATAATCCAGCTCTTCAGCAACTGCTTGATATCTTGCACCCAAAAATTCTTTAGTGTTTGCTTTAATTTCTGTCTTAATTTTTGGACGCCATAAAAATTTACTTGTAATTAATCTCGAATGATTCATTTGAACAAAATAAGAAACATCATCAATTCTTATATCATCATAGTCTCTCCACACATTCAAAAAAGCACTTCTTGTGTCCGGAATGGTACCACGAATTTGGAATTTTTGTGTTTCATCAGATGTCAAATTTACATCACTGTTGACTGTTTTCTTTTTAAAATCAATAACGAAGTTTCCAGCCATATCATAATCAGGACTATCAATATAAATTCCTTTAATTGAGTAAATTGGAAATTTTGGTTCGACAAGTGTGTAAATATCAATATCTTTGTTTGGTGTGTGACGCTATGCAAATTATAAAATTAAAATCGTGAATTAATTAAATATTTTAAACTACTTACATAAAATTTAATTTCTTTATTATCACTGTCAATAAATCCTAAAAGACTCAATTCCATATCAGGCAAATATCCTCGCTTGTAATTTCCTTCAGCTTCCATACGATAATAATTTGTTTTCATACCCATTGAACCATCAAGGAAAAGATGTAATTCAGATGCTTCATGATCTCCTTTTACATAAATTGTATAATTTTTGTAACCAACATCATCACTTAAATTTTTTATTTCAGAAACAAATTTAGCATGATGATCTGGATCTTCTGTGTAATCAACATCAAGTTCAAATTTTGCTAAAGTCTTTTTGTCTTTATAATAAGCTCCTTGAATTGTAACATCTTTTTCGAACCTTGGATGTTTAAGTGCGAATAAAATTGATTGATGATTTTCATTCGTTGCGTCTGTTTTGTCTTGCCATTGAAATTTACCTTCAACTGATTTTTCTTCTCCTCCAACTTCTGAAGTTTCATTTTCTTCATCATCATTATCATCATCATTGTTTGATTTTGACTCTTTTTTATTCCACAATAGTTTGACATCAGCATCCAATGCATTACTGGTGAGCTCAAAATTTCCACCAATTTCAATTTTTCTTCCTGGATATTCTAATTGAAATTTTAAATCTTGACCATCAATTTCATTTGTGGTTAAATTAGCAAATTTAAAATTATAACGTAACCAAATGTTGTCAGCTAAGTCAATTTTAGAACTTTGATATGTATGCTTATCAACTGATTCATAATCAGATATCCATGAAATTGTTCTATTAGGGTGTAGAGCAATAAATTTATATTTTTGCTTAGCATCTTTAATTTCAACCGTAAATTCACTTGTAATGTTAAATCGATTGTCTTTACTCAAATCAAATAATTCAAGATGTTTCAAGCTCTGCAATAGATAGAAAAATTTACCATTAAATATTTACTCTTTATATAAAATATTCATCACTCACAAAATCGAAATTCCCGCTTGGATTTTTGTTTTTCTCATGTGTATAGTGAATGCCGAGCGGTCTTATTTGATTCTCTAAACTCAGATCAATAATTTCTTTTTGGTGATTGTTTGAAATTTTTTCTATCTTTGACGTATAATGACTGCTCAAAATATTTTCTCCATTATATTCAACTGAAGCGTCGCCAGTTGTTATCAAGGTCTTTTCCTAGAAAATAATTATTTTTGTATTAACCTTTTCTAAGAATGAAATATTACTTACTTCAAGTCCATAAATAATTTGTATATTATGTTTTGTCTGTAGAGGAATTTCAGCTTTAATTGTTCCTTTCCATTCTTTGTGATTTTTCGTATCAATAAAATTACTCTTACTGTCAATAAGAGCAAAATTATCTGGCCAAGTAGCTTTTATAAATTTCGTGGTTTCTTCATCTTGACTGTCAAAGTCAAAATTCACATTGAACCAGCTCATGTTGAACATTGGTAGTGATGAATTAATTGTGCCTTTAGTATTTTGCATGTCAGCAAATGCAATATCAGCAATCACAACTTCCTTCGATTCTGGATAATTAATGTCAGTATGTATGATGGTAAAAATATCTTGATTATGATGATTGGCATTAACAATCAGTGTTTTTTCATTCTGAATTGACGGAGTGTCCAATTGCCATTTATAAAAAGTTTTATTATCTTTTGTCTCAATTTTAAAATCACTTCCTATCACATTATTTTCTTTAGCATTGCCCCATTGAATATTGATCAAATTATTGACATCTTTTGATGTTTCAATTACACCTTTGGCTTTCAATTTCGCATTCATTGCTTGGTTTGAATAAGTGATGAACAAATCAGTGTTTGACTTTTCAACAAATTTTGGTATGATATGAGTGCCTTTATAGCGTGCTTCAATTCTATGAATACTTTCAACTGGTTTTGGAAGACTCAAGTCATAAACGATTGAAAACTCTGGTGAGTTTTTAACATCATTTGATGTAATTTTTGCTTTTGTATTAAGTCTGTTAAAAAAAGAATTTTAAGATTAATTGAAAGCATGAGGTTGAGAATTTTTAACTTACTTCCAAATTGAATTGATATCAATATTAAAAAGAACATTAGTTGGTGCTTTGATAGGACTTGAGTAAGAAATTTCAGTATTGAAATTTTTCTTCAAATCTTTTGCATTTACATCAACTTTGAACAAATATTCTTGCTTCTGCCATTTCCATGCACATTTGCTCTCACCTTCATATTTTGAAATTGCATAAAGAAGATTGGCACCACCATAATTATTGTTCAAGTTAATGATAGTGGAAATGTTAACATTGTCAATTAAATAATTAGTCCATGGTGTTGTCATTTCAAATAATGCTTCATACTGAGTTTTACTATGTGGTGTAAGCATTGTTGATAACATTAATTCTTTCAATTCTTCACGTGATGATAAAATTTTAATATTATAAGCCCAATCAAGCAAATCTTGGACATAAAGCTCACTTTCAAAATTAACATATTCTTTATTTCTTGAGACTTTTGCTTTAATCGATCTCTTAAATTCATCAAATGCCAAACTATAGCTAATAATTGCATTTCCATTATCAGTTTTTATCACTAAATCAGCTTGTGCAGGTAAACTCTTTTGTAATAAAACGTCACCTTCAAAATGATGAGGAACAGCATTTTTGAAGATTTTTCCTTTTGCTTTATAAACACCTGGTTGATTTCCCTCAATTAAATCACCAATAAAATTGATATGATTAAGCTCAGAGAATGGTGTCAAAACTTCACCTTTAAATGAATTTTCTTCTCTGCTTATTAAAAATTTGATGTCTTTTGACGAAGAATCAGCATCAATGTAATGTATCTGAATATCAAATTTCGACTTTACACCCTCAGAAATATACACTGAGGTGTTGAATTTTTCTATTGGAAAAATATTTGATGCTATAGTCATGTGCCCATCGATTATATGTTTGGGATCTAATCGATAAATCAAATCTACATCAAATTTATTTTCTTTTCCATCATCGATCATTAGAAAGCCGAGATTTATTTCATTGTTTTTTTCTTCAGTAGTTTTTTGTATAAAAGTATTAAAAACATATTGGTTGATAACAGGCGAATTAAGTTGAACATTAAAACCAGCATTTAGATTTTTGTTATTGTTCTGTAAGTAAATAAGCAGTTTTGAAATTAATAAAACTTTAATGAAATAAGACATACTACACTCACATTGAAAAAACCTGATAAATCAAAGTGCGTATTAAAGCCGTCAAGAGAAAAGTTTGCTTGACTCACTCTTCCACCTTGAGCAAGTTCTAGTCTTGAATGAACATTAATTCTTGATGTGTTCATTAATGGGTACAAAATAATTAATGAAACATCGTGTACTTTAGATTGAGAAACCTTGGGAAGGTTATAATTTAATTTAAAACCATAATTTTTCCACTGCAATCTATTCTTTATGCCCACATCGAATCTTGCCGTCAGTCCCTCATCAGAAGGCATTTTTAGTTTCAAATTAGAATTTATTGATCTATATTCAGGAACTGGTGTATCGATTTTCAGTCGATTCATGAAATCTGTTGTGTTTGCTTTGGTAATAAATTTGTTTGACAGTGTAACGATGCCTTTGGGAATGTTTATAATAGCATTGGCATGATATGTGTCTTTTATTTGTTGTACCTCATAAGTACCTGTTATTGGACTCCAGATAATTGTACAAATTTCAAAGTTTCCAGCAATGCTATATAATTTTTCTAAATCGATATCAATTAACTCATCATTATTTTCATTGCTGTCAAGGTCATCGATAGTATTGATTTCCTCACGAATATATGTCGCCTTTTGCAACCCAAGTTGATTGAGCAATTGTTTCTTAGGTTCACCAAATCCTTTTAATCCAAGCTTATATCTTCCAATTTTAAAGGAACTTTCAACGTCAAAGTTTTGCATGTCACTCACAATAAAACGGAAAATTAACCCATTCTGTTCGAAATATTGAAGTGGTGTGAAAACTTGATAAGAGTACTCAAAATCATTAATGTTTTTATAATGAGAAATCCTCTTGAAACCCAAATTAATTTTATTCCATCCACCTTCTAAATGCATCACATTTTCTTTAATTTTTCCAATTGCCAGAATTCTTTCAAACGCTGGTTGCGGTGTTGCTGCATAAAATTTAATATCGAAATCTGTAATGGACTGAAAATCGAAAAGAACTTCAATGCCAAGCGATTTATTGTGTGTTTGTAGGTCAGCAATCAAATATTTCTTATATTCAATTATTCCAAATTTTCCAAGTAATGAAGGAAAAGTTTCAATGGGTGTGGAAATATTGAAAGAAATCATATTATCCAAAATTTTCCTCATATATCCTTCAATAGCAAATGAATATAATCGCGCATCGATATCCATGTCAATGACACCATATAATTCTCTTTCTGTTGTCAATGAAAATTTTGTAACAAGTGCTCCTGATGTATAATTTTCAAAAGGACTTATGAATTGCACAGTTCCTGAGATATTTTTATACATTGAATCGAATGTTCGTTTCCAAGAAGATTTTACAGAAAATGTTCTAAAATCTCCTCCAGCAATAAAATTTTTATGTTTAAAAAGCATATCAGAA
Source organism: Polypedilum vanderplanki (assembly GCA_018290095.1). Lineage (NCBI taxonomy): Eukaryota > Metazoa > Arthropoda > Insecta > Diptera > Chironomidae > Polypedilum > Polypedilum vanderplanki. The sequence continues at coordinate 14,190,484 of CM031379.1, forward strand.
TCTAAATCATTTGCTGTTTGATTGTATTTGAAATGAGCGAAAACGATAGGAATATCTTTGATTGTGCTCTGTATTGAACCACGCAAATCACTTGATATTTCCTTTTCACTCAGCAGATAATCTACAAAAAAGTCCATAGCAATACTTTGCGTCTCAGCCCACACAGTTGCAAAGTTTATTGAGTACAAATTGTTATTTTGATATATGCTGGCATTGATTCTATTATTTTTCCAACCTGTGAATGGTGTGTCTATTTTGAAAATTGCCCAAAGCTTTTTATAATCTTGAAATTCTGTGCCAACTGAATAGCTGCCATCGATGCTCTCATCAACACTCCATGATATTTTCATTTTGCCAGTATATGGTCCTTCGTTTGAAATTATGATATCGCCATTAATTGTTCTGTCAGGATAACTCATTAAAATATTTCCAGTGTAAACTTTTACTCGAGGACTGTCGACATCATAACTCAAAATAAACTTTTGTGCAGGATCTCTATTTGCATCCCATTTAAATTCAAAGCCAGCGTGTTTACTGAAAGTTTTTGCCAATCCCCACATTTCAATATGAATGTCTCTCAATCGATCCAAATGAATTTCAACTTTTGTTCTGCCAATGTCTTTTGAGCTTGAATTAGATTTCAATGAAAATTTCCTATCAGCCCAATCAATTTCAGTCTTAAAAATCAATATCAATGGCTCTGGCTCTAATGATTCTAGTAAGAATGAGTAGTTGGTCTCATTATATTCAGTCTTCACATCAATTTTCATTTCACGAAGATCTCTTGAATAACGCATCATTAAATTTACATCTTTGAACATATTGCTGCTGACGGTAGATTTAATTTTATAAAATTTCTTGACATTTGATGTACGGTCTTGATATGTACCAGCAATTTTAATGGTTTCACCATCAAACCATTTTCCTTTGACATCAATCTGTTGGGAAAATATCGAATAATTAGGAAAAGCTAAACATAAAAGATAATAAAAATTTTCTTACCACATAATCTTTTCTCATTCTTTCTTGAACCATAATGTCAGCTGAACAAGTACCCATATTAGGAGCAGTCAATAAAAATGTTGCATCAAAACCAAAAAAATTTCCTTTTGGTATGAAAATTGACGTTTTCATAAAAACTTCATGATCAGGCATATAACGAACTATAACTGCTACAGTATGTTCAGTTCCATTCTTATATAATGCATCATATTTGACATAAAATTTCCAATCAATTTTATTCAATGGTTTAGTAATTTCAATTGCGAAAGTTGTATCTGAACTTCTTGCTCCATCAGAATTTTTTGCTAAACTAATTTTTGTAGAAAGCGTATGTGATGGATCCTGAAAGCCAATAAATAAGTATATGTAAAATTTTTTTTAATATAGCTTTTATATTTACCATTAAATCAGGAGCATTATTATAATCAACTCGAAGTTCAGCATGACCAGTACGTGATGAGATAAAAGAAGCATTTGAGTAAAAATTAGAATTAGAATAAGCTGATGATTCAAAAGATAAAATAGCTATGTAATTTTCAAGTCTTTGACTTCTGTTGGCTAGTTCAAGTAAAACATCAATAGATTCTTGCTTTTGTCCTGAGAACTATAAAATAAATTTTAAATTTCAGATCTCGATTTTATAAAGTTTCACTTACTTTATAGAACGAAGTAGCTTTTAGTCTCATTGATGTATCTGTAATGGCTAATGTTCCATTTATTCGAGAGAGAAGTTTTTTGGTTTCAAAATTCAAATCATAATTGTATTGACGAATATCATTTTTATCCAATATTCGAATATCTCCTTTCATACCCGCTATATTTTGATTTTCAATTGTTAATAAAAATTGTGGGCGTGCAATTCTCTGCGATTTCGAAAGAATTTCCTTCTTCAAACTCATTTCTAACTTTAAATTTGTCTTTTCATTTTGAATTACTAAAACATCCAAAGATTTCAATTCAAATGAGTTTTTAATGAACCCCAAAATTTTCTGATTTTTTTCACCATTTATGATATTCATTGTCAAATTATAATCTGTTGGATTGGTCAATAAAATTGCTGAAAGTTTCCTTTGAATTTTTGAATTAGGTGTTTCAAAGATCATCGAACCTTCAGATTGCTCTGTGCCAGGTTTCCAATTGTAATCAAATGTGAAAGTTTTTGCACTTAAATCAGCTTTATCAAGATGTATATCAAAACCAATTGGTCCACTTAGAATTAAACTTGGATAATTCTTTGATTGATCACTGACATCTGGAAGTGTGTAATTGACACAAACTTTCAATCCAAGAGTTTCATCAATTGTTGGCCACGTGCATGATGTGTTTGCAAATCTATTTGTAATGCCGTACATCAGTGTCTCTTTATCCTCAATTTTACTAATTAATTGCGTTCGAATGCTAAATATATCATTATGATCTTGTGGTAATTTTACTTTAAGTGATGCATGTGTATAATCTTTTACTTTCAAATCAGTCTCAAGAGCATAATTTGAATAAATGTTAGACTTGAATTTCACTTCAGTCATTGCATAAAATAAATCCATTTGCATTGCAGAATTTAATTCAATTGAAAGACTTGGTCGAAATTTACCACTAAAATCTAATGCTTTTGTCTGCCAGATGTTTCTATTATTAATCGAGGCATAATAACTAATGTCCAAAGAGTAAGCACCAAATGCATTTAAAATTAATGGGAAACCAGTTGAAGATGGAACAGTATAAGCAATATCAACTAATGTTCCACTATCAACAAAAACTTCTTCATTCTTTGAAAAAATGTTCTTAATTTGTTCAATTGGTACAAGTTTTTTTATGATGTCACTCAATTCATCAAGTCCATCAAATTGATAAAAATTAATATCATTTCCAAAGACTTTATGTTCAAAATATCCAGTGGGTTTATCAAAATTATATTTTGGCTGATAAGCAAAACCATCAATCTGATTATCAACTGAACGTCTTGGTCGTAATAAAGCAGTTAAGAAATCTAAATGAAAATGGTAAAAAATTAATTTCAGAAATGAAATATTTTTCATTCATATTTTCTTTACCTTCATCAATATTAAAAATATTTTTAAATTTCTCAAAAAAATAACGGAAATATTCCATGAGTCTATTAAAATTTAGTGGTCCATCTATTCCAACAATTGATTCAATATACTTTTCTAGTCCAAGCATTCGAACATTAAATTCAAGTGCATTCATTGATCCACCAAATAAATTGATTGTACCATTGAATGAAAATGATCGTGGAATGTATGAATCTGTTCCGAAAATTACATTCGATTCGCCACTCAATCCGAAATTATATTCTTCAAAAAACAAAACTTGCTCATAATTCTTTGAATATTTACGAAAATCCATTCGAAATTTGTCATCGATTTTTGTTTCATCAACTGTAACAACATGGAAGAGAAAAATACAGTAAAAATGTTGTAAACAGATTAAATGTGCAGCGTCATTTACCTAATAATGCTTGTATTTCAATTTTCTGTGGTGATGATGTTTTCGCCATGTTTTTCAAGTGTGACCACACAAATGAACCAACCTGATTAACACGCTCTTTGGGCAAAAAAGATTTAATATCTTTGATGGTGAGATATGATGGACATTTCATAAGCTGTAGATATGAAGAAATTCGAATTTCAACTGATTGAGTAAAATTTTGATATATGTCTACAAAGTAATCTCGGGTTGTTTCGCAATTTGTTTTTCTAAACATTTGTATGACTTGCAATTTAACATCATCATCATAAGACTCGTCAACAATCACTTCTTTCATTTCTTTCTCAAGTTCTTTTGACATCATGCCAATATTACCTAAACCCTTCATTGCAACTATCAATTTCCTATAAATTTCCTTCTTCTTTAAATCACTAGCAATATTATCTGTCACGATCCCTTCAAGATATTTCATAATGTTATTAACAATCATACTGTCTCGGCAATCGACATTATTTCTGCAGTACGTGTGAACAACCGATGATGGAATCAAAATATACATTGGATTAGGTTCTGTTTCATAATATTGAATCAAATTATACATTGTTTCGATAATCTTTTCATCTGGACGTGGTAAATAGAACATTGAAATCATCCATGACTCTTTGATTTCTTTTGTTAGCTCTTTCGATTTTATTTTTCCTATTAATAAATCTTTCATTAATTCAATTGATGCACTACTACCGATATACGGTAAGCTTTCTAGCACATGTTTTTGCCCATTTTTACAAATTCCACTTGCACGTGTGAACAACATATTCAAACCTCTTTCATTTAATTGCTTTGCAGTGGATAAAAATTTTAGAAATTTATCAGGAAATTCTCGTTGAATATTGGGAAAACCAAGCGTACACATTTGTTTCAAATATTTGCGTGACAATTTAATATCATTATGCATAGGTTTCGGTGAGAATGAATGATCATAAAGTAGTGATTTACGAAGCTCAATATAAACATCTGTAGGGAAATAAATTATATTATATTTTACAACGCAAACCTATAAAAATTAATTTTTCACTCACCGCTATTGTCAGTCTCATTTTTCTCAGCAATTAATTTCATTCTCATATAACTTTTCGATACTGCACCGTTTTTCTCATTAGAAAATGCTATGAGGACAAATCGTTCGTGACATTCAATATTATTGTAGACATAATTGTCTATGGAGAGCTAAGCAAATGAAAATTGACATGAATAGTTATGAAAAATTAAAAGAACTGTATTAAATTACTTGACAATAGCTTGATGAATTGTAAATTGGCCACCAAGATATTCCGCTCTGAATAAAAGTAATAAATTGTAATGTGAGTAAATAAACAATTTTTCCATCATGCAAATAAACTTTGATTTTTTTCAATAAACATCAAAGGAGATAATGCATACCTTTCCGAATTCATAAGGTGTTGTTTGAATAATTGATTTGAATTTGTTTCGATTTTGACATGAAGAAATGTCTTTAGTTTTATTAATCACGATGCTCGTGTCAACCGAACCAATGAATTGATAATTAACATTGCATTTGCCTGACACGTCAATCTCGGTTGATTTATGATCCAGGTCAAGTCGAAACATTGTGTTTTGAAGTGCTGAGAGTATTCCTCGCTTAAAATTAGTTACCCACACTTGCTCATCATTTTCAGGACAAATTTCCTGTATTAATCCATCACGAAAATCAAATCTAAGGTTCATCATTTCAACATCTTTACTAAATTGAAAAGATTGCTGATGCAAAACTTTTTCTAAATTTTCTTCTTCTTCTCTTATGTTTGCTTGTCTTGCATCCTCTTCTGAATCTTCTTCATACTCATAATCACCCTTTGGTGCTTTTTGTTCAACATGAACAGTAACGTTGTGATACTTCAATTGTGCTGACGACACTTTTAGCTGACCTTGGCATTTCGATGGGAACGACAAATCAATGAATGCACTGATATGCAATTCAGATTCAGGGTCATTCTCATCTGCTCCGTCAAAGTGAGTTTTAAATGATGATTCATATAAATATGTGTAAACAACGTTCGGAAGATAACGAAATTTTTCATTTTCATTATCAATCTCACATGTCGGTATGCCGCAAAAAGCTGGATTTTTTAACGGATCTAAATCAACAAGAAGATCACTTTCGAGTTCATTAATTGTGACAAATTTTTATTTACTACTCACTTATCGCTTCTGCTTTGACACCGCTATGGCTCATAAGAATTATCAGCACATAAAGTGTGACTGACAACATTTTCAATTTAGTTGAGATAACAGACGACATTCTTCTCATTTTTTACAAAAATTTTGTATTTCTTTAATATTTATTTTGGTCTCATTTGAACCTAGAAATTTTTACGACGACAATCTGTCTTTAATTACTCATCATAAAGAAGTCTTTCACTTCTGACAAAAAAATCTTTTTTTCAGTCTTATCTCCGACACAAGATGATTTTTCAATATCTCTTTTCTCTACAGAGCTCTGTGTTCTATGCAGCTGTTTCTTTCACTATGAATATTTTTATATTTTTTTATAATCAATCAATTGAATTTTTTCATTAGGTCATTTTAAATGGTCATATTCAAAATTTTAATCAAAGTATTACATTTCTACACTTTTGCTTCTAGTCAGCGTAAAAATATTTTCTTAATAACTTTACAAAGAAATTTTAAAAAAAAAAAACATCATATGATCCTTATCACACAATTTCTACTCTAAAAAACAATTCTCCATAACCTAACAGATTTCTTTCACAATTTTTCACTAATTTGCAGAAAATTTCAACTCACGTTTTAACAGAAACACATTAAACCTTGGTCACTCCACACTTTGTGCAGCTTTTCCGAACCCTATTTGAAGGATTTTTGCGAAAATTAGGAAAAATCGATGGAATGTACTTTTCCTGCATCCGATCAGCACCAAACGAGAGAGTAAAGTGAAGAATTTGAGTAAAAATGCTCAAAATCTGCTCCTTATCAGCACTTGGACTGCTTTTAGGTCAAAGGGCAAGAGAGCTTTTGAGTTGTCGTATTATATGTTTCTATAAGATTTATTAAGTAAAATTATGATCAATCTGACAACTCTTAGAAAATTCTTGCTGATCATGCTGCTGAATTAAGCTGAAAGCAAAAAGTAAAGTAAAAACACAATTTCTTAATTTAATTTCATCATTTTTATTTTTTTCTTATTCTTTTGGTTTAGCAATTTTTATCCAAAATGATTTTAATTTACATAATTGTTGCCGATGGCAACATTTAGCTCCTACTAAGCTCCATATTCATATTATTTTTCCCAGTTTCTCTATACATAAGTAACTAAAGGGATTCTATTAAAAAGTTTTAAATTTTGAAACTACAATTTTGCATCGAAATAATAATTTAAGTAAAATCAAATTTCATTTAAAAAGTCTTCCAAAAAAGTTTGCAAAATTAAATTTTGAAAATTTTCTACACAATAACTCTAATTGCGTTTTTCAAACTAATATTTTTTTATCACAGGATGTTGATACACCGGGAAAAATTAGGTTTTAATTAATTTTTTTTTTTAATTTTTACCTTAAATTAATGCACTTTCACAATTATTTATTTTGTTTTTTTTCTTTCTAGAAATGAAAATGATCGACCGATTTATAAAAATCAATATCATTTTAATAGCTTAAACAAAAAATTGATCAATTTTTTAGATACCATAATTAATTTTCAGCTGAGGCATTTCAAAACGCTTGTAAGATAATTTGAAAATAGCTGCTACTAAAGGTCCTGCATTTTAAAAGTTTAAAAATTAGTAAATGTCGAGTCCTACATATTCTAATTAAAAGCAAAAAAAAAATTATTGATTAAAATCATTATCGATTTTTTGTCCTTATTTTGTTTTTCTTTTTTCATTAAAAGCTTTGGTATGAAGTTTTTTGTGTGTATGTGTCTGTATTTACGATTATTGAAATCTATTTATTATAATATTTTAATGCTATTGTTTGCTGTTTCNAAGTAAAATCAAATTTCATTTAAAAAGTCTTCCAAAAAAGTTTGCAAAATTAAATTATGAAAATTTTCTACACAATAACTCTAATTGCGTTTTTCAAACTAATATTTTTTTATCACAGGATGTTGATACACCGGGAAAAATTAGGTTTTAAATTTTAGGTTTTAATTTTTTTTTAAATTTTTACCTTAAATTAATGCACTTTCACAATTATTTATTTTATTTTTTTTTTCTTTCTAGAAATGAAAATGATCGACCGATTTATAAAAATCAATAATATCATTTTAATAGCTTAAACAAAAAATTGATCAATTTTTTAGATACCATAATTAATTTTCAGCTGAAGCATTTCAAAACGCTTGTTTGAAAATAGCTGCTACTAAAGGTCCTGCATTTTAAAAGTTTAAAAATTAGTAAATGTCGAGTTCTACATATTCTATCATAATTAAAAGCAAAAAAAAAAAATAATTATTGATTAAAATCATTATCGATTTTTTGTCCTTATTTTGTTTTTCTTTTTTTCATTAAAAGCTTTGGTATGAAGTTTCTTGTGTGTATGTGTCTGTATTTACGATTATTGAAATCTATTTATTATAATATTTTAATGCTATTGTTTGCTGTTTCATGTTTAAAAAAATTTCATTTCATTTCATTCTTTAAAAAATTCTATGATTTATCGCCTTTTAATTTTTTTAAGTTGTGCAAATAAGTAAATTTTGAGAAAAAAATAAACTTTGTGCATTATTTAAAGCATTTTTTAAATGCTATTTTACACATCTATATATCGTTTTGTATTATGCAATATAAAATCTCAAAATTAGGCAAAATTCTCAATTACAAACTAAGACTTAATAAGAAAATCATCACTTATATTTGAACATCATGAAGATTTTTGTTTTGTTCAATAGAAGAGAGAAAACGAGATTTATTGAATGAGAATAACTTATTTTTTTTATCTATCCGAGGCAATTTTCTTATGGTTTGGATATTATCAATATTTCATTTTTTAAAAAGCACAAGTATTAGGAGAGAAAAAATTTAAAGTTTTTACTATAGATAAGAATAAGTTAAAAATTCTTCATTTCTGCTTTCTCGAATTCTAATATTTTAAATTGTTCACAACATAAGAGGTTGTAGCAATTTTTTGAAAAATTTGCTTCACAATTTTTTTGTTTTTAGGATTTTGATTTGGTTGAAGACAATTTTAAGTTGATTTTTTTTGAATTGGTAGTTGTATACAAAGAGCAACATAAACTTCTAAGAAGTTTTTATCATTTAAATTTTATTGAATTTGCTTACTTTGTTATAAGGAATCTACCTAATAAGGAATGAAGAAAAACTCAGAAGTTATTTTGAGCTAATGGGAATGCGCCCAAAACGCCAATGACTTAGATTTTCCATCTTTACTAACAGTCGCTTTAACTCCTATATGAGTGGATAAAATAAAATATTGAAATTATAAAATGATTTATTTACACTCACCATTGGATGAAGAATAATGACTAACTCCCATCTCATCTAAAAATTTCATAAGTGCATGCATATTAGTCTTTGATCCAGACAGCACATCATTAGATATTTTTATCATTGGTGCTTTTGTCTTTGTAGTTTGAGTGTGCCAAACATAAACTTCAGTACAATCTTTAGCTTTTGGTTCAATTTCATTAATCTTCAGTTCAATGCTTTTTAGAAAAGCATCTTCTTCATAACCAGCCTTGAATGGCATTGTAGAATTAGGAAACTTGGCCATATAATTTAAATTCACAGCAAAACCTGTTGAACAGTGAGCAAAAAAAATGAAAGTGTGAATAGTTAAAAATATCGTAGCGCGTGCAAACAAGTTTTTTTCAGAAGGGCATAGTTCAATATTTGTTTTGACGTTCGAGCTTTCGCCGCTTTCGCCTACTTACCTGCCATATCAACTGGAAATTTCCTTTTTGCTGGCCAAGAATCAAAGAATGCTACTACTTTACCCTATGAATAGAAAATGAATAAAATGGCTCATTTAAAATCCACTTTAATTATTAATGAGCAACTATTAATATTTTCTTCCTTATGTCTTACATTTTCCACAATAGGAGACGATATTGAATAATCGCCGATGAGACCAACAGGAAACATTGAGACACGTTGCGTGTAGCGAATCTCAGAAAACAATCGTAAGTCAAATGTATTATCATCATCGCCGAAATAGAGTACACCTTCTTTGATATTGTTATATTTTATCCAAGCAAGAGCTGCTCGTCTATTCGAAACACCGCGGGGTATTGTCTTTTGCGATCGATAAATGCTAGGCATAGGTGATGATAAAAGTATATATGGAATACCTGTGTTGTACAAATTAATTTGAATTTATAATAATGTCGCAGTTGCATAGACAGTTTAGAGGAAGAAAAAAATGAACAAAAGAGGGTGTGTAAATTACATCGTCGCATTAAACATTAATGATGACTCATTCTTACCGAAATTATCAAGTAGTTTATCCAAGCGCTTGTTACATATATCCGAATCGTCAGCCACTATCCAAAACAAATTTTGTACATGCATAAGCGTCTGGCCTAGGCGAGTCAATTCAGCAATTTGTTCTCGTCTACAACAATGACAACAACACATTGAACATCAAAGTTTTTTTTTCATTCTTCGCTTACATTGTTTTTAAGCAGTTATTTTTATGACAAAATTTTTTTTACTGCGTGCATTCATGTATCTTACTTACCGCGGATAAGTTGGTGTTACGAAATAAATTGTTGGAATTTGTTTTCCGTTGTGACTAGATTGCGAAGCAGTTGTTGTTGAACTCGTCGTAGTTGATGTGGTAGCTGCTGAAGATGTCTGCGATGTTAAGCTTAAAGATGGAATGGGAATTGAATCACTGCCACTCATTTGAACAAAAGCTCGCCTATCATGTCTATTTTCTTTACATATTGTTAATGTATCATTTTCTATTACAGATGCAAATTCTTTATTCATCTCATCTGTAAATATACATAATAAATTTAAAGTAGTCATTGAGTATTATTAATAATGAAATAAAATTACAGACAATTAATTATTCATGAAGATGAATAGCAAAAAAGAGAGAAAGAAATAAATATATCGTAACTTGAACAATATGAATTTTATGTTAATTCTGAGCGAAAAAGAGATCTATGTGCATATTCATTAATAAAATGACAAAATTTATTTTTTCCTCAGACACTAACTAGGTACTTGCAAAATTGCATTCATAAAAAAACGTTGGAATAAAAGATATTAGTAATAAGATGATATTTTACTCGCATATTGACTAAATGAATAAATTAATAATAGTGACATGAAAATTGTAGAATTTTTTCATTATTAAATTTAGATTTAAATATACAGAGCGTAAAATAAGAGTTTAAAGGTGCCTGGTTTAAGCACATAGGTAGAAAATTCGCTAATATTTTTCAATAGCAGAATAAAAGAAAATAATTTTTTTCTTCAATCTTTTACTTATCCGTTTAAACTTAATTTTATAAAATTTACTCACCGGAAGCATAAGTAGCATAAAGATAAAGCATAAAACCAAAACATAACAACATGATGAATAGTTTTCTTGGGTGAAACAGCATTAAAAGAGATTTCTTGCTGTTGTTGTGACTTTTTATTAAAGAGACTTTCATCGTATGAAAAATTCTCTTTAGTACCTATTATTTTATTTCTTGAATTGAAAAAGGAATATAACTTTGTTATTTCACGGAAATATTGAAAACATTCACAACTATCTATTTATGCACAAATTCATTGAGATTCATTGTTGCTTAGACTTTTTAAGAATTGCATCGTTCAAATGAAAATGATAAAAAAATCACACTAAACTTCTTTTGCTTTTGCCTTCTTCTACAGACGAACTACACTCTTTGCACTGAACTCATGCAGGGTAAACAGCTATGCACTATATATTTTGTTTATATGCTATACTTATACACTTCTCTACGAGATTTAAGAAAATAGATTTTTATCGACAATATCAAATGTCAGTTAAATTTTAAAATTCATAACAAAAGTTTTCTAAATTTGATCAACACACGGTTTAAAAAATAAATTTTAAATAAATAACACAATATCAATCATTTTTAAATTAATAAAAATACAATTTTATAAGAGTTTTAGATACTAAAACATTAGCGTATACTTTCGTATACTTGATCTTAAATCATATGTATAGAAATATTGTGTTTTTGAAGGCACAATTTAGTGAAAAATTAATTTTAGTCCATTAAATTAGACAAATCACAGATATGGGAAGATCCAGATCACGAAGTAAATCACCTAGACGTAAACACAAAAGTAAGAAACACAAATCGAGACGAGATAGAGAATATTCAAGGTAAAAATTGAAAAGCAATGAAAAAATGCTCAAAATAACGCAAAACAAAAAAATTTTATTTGCAGTTCCAGAAGAAGATCATCTTATTCTAGCGATAGTGATAGTGATGACTCTATCCACCGTCATAGTCGTAACAATAGAAGAACACGAAAACTCGACGAGGTTGAAAGATTAGCAGAAATTGAAAAATTAAGAAAACAAAGGGAAATTGAAGAAAAAGTAAATGAACAATTTCTGGATGTTTGGATTTCAAAATTTAAACTTAATTTTGTTTTAGATTGTTGAAGAGGAGGCACAAAGACGTATTGAATTACTAATAAAGAAACGTGTAGATTCATTGTTAGAGTCAAGAAAACAAGAAATTGAAAATGAGATTAAGCAAAGGGTAAACAGCTCATCAATATCATAGTTTATAGTATTAATTACATGATGTTCTTTATAGGTTGAAGCAGCAAAACAACAAATGGAAAAAGAACTTATGAAAGAACTCGAAAAAATGAGAGAACAGAAATTAAATGAGGAAAAGAAAAGAGAGGTATGTATTGGACTAATACAAATCCTAAGAAATTTGAGAAATTACAACTGCAGTTAGTTCAATTCTTCTGTTTACACACTACCATTTATCAAAAAAGAACTGAAACAGAAACTATATCATCGTTTAAAAAATTATTTCCATCATATTTATAATCGCTTGAATATTAGGAATGGATGATGATGAACATTGAGCAGCATTGTCATTAATCCCAGTCTCGAGTAATGTTTAAGGGCTTTTTATTTGATCCTTATTTCTACTATCACCAAATTACTTTTCTTTTTTAATTTAATATTTAACACAATTTAACTATACACACACTATTTTTTTTATAATATCTTCAATTTTTTTATTATTTCATTCCTTGTCGAGAATGTTCTATTAAACTTTTTTGCCATTGTTAATTTTTGGAGAGTATGATAGATTGAAAGAAATATCAAAAGATGGAAAAAATGTTAAAAAAGTATGATTGAGTGTGAATAAACAGCTTTTGTATGTGTTCAGTAGTAGTGCTGCAAGAAAAAAGAGTAAAGTACAAAGAAGAAGAAATTGGCTATGAAATTTATGCAATTTTTTGATATGAAAGTATAAAATATATATCCATAAAAAGATGACATGAGACTTGATGGATTGGAAGAGAGAGAGAGAGAATTGAGATTCCTTCAGTAGCGAATAACTTTATTCGGTAAATTTTCATAGCATCATATTCAATTATAAACAGGTATTCGTTATATTTTAAGTAGTAACATTTATTTTTTTTTCATTATCTCTTTTTTAAAGATATTAATATCTATATGTTGGCATATTTTTTTTGTTTATAATAATTCCATTTTGTAATTATGTAGCAATACAAAAATAGATCATTTTTTACCTTTATGCTTATTTTGTTTGTTATTACTATTATAATTGTGTAATTTAATGTAAATGTAAATTTTTCAATAGCAAAGGAAAAGTGATGATATATCTCTATCTATCTTTTAAATACCACCTTTATCCCTCTATTATAAAATAAGCTTATTGTCTATACTAAGTGAACACACAAGTGACGAAATCTTTTTTGTAACAAATGCAATCAAAAAAGAGAATTTTTATAAGCAAACTTATTTTTAAAAAGAAAAACTAATAAAAACTTATTTTTTTCAGTTTATTGTTATAGAGAAAACATAACTGATTACTTATTTATGTAAAGTCCAGAAATCTATTTAGCAGTTTTATGAGAGAAAACCATAAAATTTTAAAAATAATTCATGATACACACTTTTACAATCATTTATGATGCGTATTAATATTGCGATCGAAATTTTTATAGGAAGAGGAAAAGAAAAAGAGAGAAGAACTTGAACAAATTCTTGCGGAAAACAATAAAAAAATTGAGGAAGCTCAAAGAAAATTGGTTAGTAAGAATTTTAAAAAAAAAATTTAATGGAAAAAGATTTTCTATAATGTATTTCATTTAATATTTTTAATATAGGCTGAAGAAAGATTACAAATGATAGAAGAACAGAGAAAAATGGACGAAGAAAGACAGAAAATTAAAAGGCAACAAGAAAAACAGCAACGCGCTGAACAGAAAATGATTCTGGGAAAAGGTAATTCGCGTCCAAAACTATCGTTTAGCATTAAACCGGGACTTTCATAAAAAATAGTGGCTTTCCATTTTTAAAGACTTTCTTAAAAAAATCTTTCAAGTTTTCATTATTATTTTTATATGATAAGAATAAAGCCACATTCAAATTGCTTGAAACAATTTCAATAATGTTTCCTGATCAAGATTTTTTCTTAATAAAATCTAGACTTTAGTAAACGCTAAAAAATATTCTTTTTATACCATGAATTTTTTTCAGCATTGAATAATAAATTTATTTGTCCTCATCATTTTATGTTTGTGTTTTAATATTCAACACTTAGTTCTTGAGTGTTGATTGTCTGTTTTGTTTTTAATTAAGAGCGATTCTCAAAACGATTGAAAATGGTTTTAAATGAAATTTTAATTTATGAATTTCAGAATTCATTTAAATTTTTACTTGCTTAGGAGCATCATGTTTGAACATTGTTTTCATTTTTAATTCTTATAAAAATAATTTCGAAAAATTTTTGAATGAATCTCCTTCATGACAAATAGGATAAATTATCGAATTTTTAGACACTTTTTCAACATTTTTCAATAAAATGTCATGAATCTTTTAAAAACGGCTTTGTATATAAATATAATATTAATATTAAAAGAAAGATTTAAGCTCGCTTTATCAATATGTTTAGTTTGAACAGCCAATTTTATTGTATTAAAATGTTATAAACTGATTTGTTTTTTATCAAATTTTGTGACAGAAAATCATTTTTTGGGACGGTATATAATTTTACAAAATTTTGGACATAAAATTATTTCTTTTAAAATAAAAATATGCTTAGTAATTCTATTTAAATATGTACTGAAATGTACAATGCATTCATGCATCAATCCATAATAAAACAAAACCAAATTGAGCAAATGGCTCTTTTGTTCGAAAATAAGAGCTGGCTTGAATTGAAATTTACGGGAATCGGGAACGGGAATGAGTTTTTTCGGGATTCCCGAAAATTTCTGGAACGGGAATTGGATATAAACACTATGAAAACAGCCAAAAATAATCAAAAAACTAGTTAAAAACTACTCAATATTACATATTTAACGTAATTTTAACAACCACTATTGAAAATTTTATTGATTTAATGATTTGAAGTAAAAAAATTTTTTTGAAAAATTTTC
Organism: Polypedilum vanderplanki; assembly: GCA_018290095.1. Taxonomy (NCBI): domain Eukaryota; kingdom Metazoa; phylum Arthropoda; class Insecta; order Diptera; family Chironomidae; genus Polypedilum; species Polypedilum vanderplanki. Next base: position 14,205,578 of record CM031379.1, read on the forward strand.
TATGGTTCGGCACTTGCACGTCGACAGTCAAGTGTCAACGTCGGCAATTGTCAATTAGCAATTCAAGTTGATTTACTCAAAAATGTCTCTAATAAAATTTAATTTGATCAAAACTTAAGTAAATTAAAGAATCATTGATTTTCATAATAATTTGTCGAATTTGGACCAAATTAGATTTCGTCTTAATTAAATAGAGACATTTTTGAGTGGATCAACTTGAATTGTTACTTGATAATTATCGATGTCGACACTTGACTGTCACATACAAGTGCCGAACCATAAAATTTTCTCAAATTTTGCTAAAAACCGCTTAATTTGACGTTTTAATTTATGTATAAGCATTATATGAGAAAATATTTTTAAAAAATTTAACTTTTTCAAAATTTTTACATTCATATGGAATATTTCCCGAAGTCGGGAATTCCCGGGAATATTCCGGAAAGTAAAAATTCTAGCTTTGAGTTAAATGAATATGATAGAGATATTTTTTGGCTCTTCAAGAATGCATTAAAAAGAGGGAAGTGATGATTAAGCTATTACCGTCTTTCCTCGAATTAAAGAGCCGGCTCTTGTATTCAAATAAAAGAGCCATTTTTGAAATAACGTATATTTTTACATACTAAAAATAAAAAATTGGTGAAAGTTTCTGCGTATATCAGAGGACTTTAGCGCATTTTTGGCGCCCACATCAGTTATATTAACAAGTTAAATAAAAGAATAGTTTACGATTTGAATACATTTTATTAATTCATAGTGTATTTAAAAGAGATATTTTATAATTCATGTACTCGAACGACTAATGGTTTGTGATGAGATGAATAAGATTCATAGATAAAAACTTCAATATTATAATCTTCAACTCGACCGAATACTCCATCGATAACTGTTCGAGCGTTTGTTGTCGATTCGCGTGGTGAGAATAGTCTTATACCAAAAGACTGAAACATGAACGATTCGAGTTGATTGCCCAATTTCAATTCGTGATTAAAATCGCCAAGAATCAAAATATTTTCACTTTCATCGATATAATCCTTAACTTCCAAAAGTGTTTCCTTCAGTAATTCGAGACTCGATGATGGATTATTGTTAATCGATTGTCCAATTTGAAGCCACTTATTTCGACATGATTATTCGAATTACCATTTTCAATTTCGATTCGATCTGTAATGCGAGGCTCAATATTCAATTTGCAGAAGTTTATCGTTCCGAATGCTCGCGGTCGACCCATTAATCGATTTCGCGATATTTCTTCAAAGTCTGGAATGTTGTAACTCTCATTATCGACTGCCCAGGACTCTTGCAATGTGACGATATGACTATTCATGAAAACTTGATCCGATACGATTGTGGTTGTTTTCGAATCGATTGTGTGTTGTGTGATGTGATTTGAATAACATTTTCAGGTACGATACGAAGAAATTGATACTTAGGCACAAAAAAATTTTCAATAAACTTTTGCAATTTAGATTTTGCCAGGGGAAAAATAACTATGATGAAAGATGCGAAGAAACGAAAGTAACGAAAGAAAACGAAAGAGAAGCAAAAATGACGAAAAGAAGCAAAATATAAATGATGCAAAAAATAAATTGCAATTTAGGAAGATTAAAGTCGTTATTTTATTGTTTTATAGATTCTAAAATGAACTATTATTCTTAATATTTATGCTCATCAAGTAGCAGCTCATAAAAACGACCCGAAAGAAAATTTATAATTTTTCAGAATTTCATGTGATTTTTCAACGTTTTTTTCGACAAATAAATAGAATTTCGAAATTTCGTATTCGAATTTCGGAAACAAACATTGGAAAATTTGTTAAAATAAATTTTGCTTAATTTATCATAATAATCATGCTTTTTATGGAATTATAATGAATTATTTACAAACTTAGTGGTTATTCTGAGCTATTAGAAGCAGAATAGGTATAAAAGTTGAAAGAAATATGTATGAAAAATCAATCTAACGAAAATAACGAAAGTGACGAAGGAAATCGAAAGAAGCGAAAGAAAAAATTTCTTTCGTCATAGATATTTTCCCTCTGGATTTTGCTTTTTGTTTACACATTAACTTAAGCGCAACTTCGCGCACTAAAAATTTAAATTTCCCGTTACATTTCGATTTCGAATTGATAATAAAATAAATAATACAAACCAATACAAAAGATAATACGAGTCAACAATTTAGAATTAGAAACACTTTTATTCAAATCTTTTGATATTTCGTTCACAACTTTCGATTCGAGACAAAATATTGTTTTCTGTATAACGATCAAGTCAAATTTAATTAGTTTCAATTTTCGCCGTTTGTGGCGCTGCAATCGTTTTCGCGCCAAAAAATTTGTTTACAAATATTCAATATGGAAATTTTAATTCGTAATTTGTAAATTACTGTATTCAGTGACAGCTTTCTAATAATATTTCCTCACAGTTTCTCAATAGCACAAATCGAATGCAAAAAACCGGAAGTCTCTAGCTATTTTAGTTTATGAGATCTCGAAGCGACCATTAAACAGCCGAACAAAGTGAAATTATAAGCTGCATTGTTGTTCCAAAAATGCGCTAAAAATGACTCAGCAAAAAACGCCACCCTTTAATTCAAGAGTCAGCTCTTTTATTCGAGGGAAGACGGTAGTAATAAAAAGAAAAATGTTTTTAGTGAATGTAAACAAAATTGTCCCAAAAATTGATATTGTCCCAAATTTCGATAATTTACCCTAGCTGAAAAATTTTGAAATTCAAATTAATCAGATATGATAAATTGTGTATTTATTATTTCAATATGAAAAAAAATAAATATAAAAATATTATAAGAAAAATTATTTCACAAAATTATTCTAAGTAAAGAATGGAGAACGACTTGATGCTTCACCAATACTTTTTCTACGATTCATATTAATAACAGCAGTATTGGGGAAATATTCTTGATTTATACTTGGCGTAAAGTTGAATGAATTTGTATTATTAACACTTGATTTAGTAACTGGGCTTGAATTAAAAGAATCAATGCTAGTATGCCTTTCACGATAACGTTGGTTTTGTGGTTTATTTTGTTGCATTTCTCGTTTCTGTATCTCTGCGAGTTTAGCTTGCATTTGTTCTCGGCGTTGTCTTAATTTACCATAAGTTGAATCGAACTGTTTGATTTCTACCATTTCTTTGTTCAAATACTTTTGCAGCTTTGCACTTTTGTCACGATATTTATTGATCTTTTGAAAAGCATTATGTTCTTGTTGCTGCTGAAATTGAATAATTTTTAAAGATTCTTGCAACATTTCGTTAATATTATCTGAGAAGAACTTTTTCTTTAAACCCTCTGGTAGTTTATCCAATTCTTTGAAGTTAGCAATTTTGTTGCAGATCTGGCATTTAGTCATTCCACTTTCTAAACAAAAAATAGAGTCAAAATTTTATTAAAACAGTCAAAACTTTTTCTTACCGTTTGGTCTTATGCAAGCTTTACACAAAATATGTCCACAAGTTAAGAAGAGATTAATATTATCCTTTGTCGAAGCAAAAGCACAAACATTGCAAAACAATAGCATCTTACAGAAATTATTAATTTTCCCGAACTCAAAAAATTCTTTTTAACAAATTTTCTAAGCTCAAGAAAAGTTTTTAGATGCGCGCGCATATTTGCTGCATCAAAAATTTTAAAAGAGAAAACAAAAATTAAAAAATTCATAAATAAACTAGAATTAGTGTGAAGCAAGAGCTCTTAACGCTCATTTCTATCGTGACAGTGAAAATACAAGTTTTAAAAGTTAAAAATAGATCGAAAACGTTCATGAAAAAAAGTGAAAATAAAATAAAATCAACATTCTTATGCGAAAAAAGATCCAGTAGGAAGTTAAAATGAAGAATTTAAAAATAATTGTATTGCTTATTTTATCCAGCCCTGCTTTTATAAACGGATCATTATTAGGTGATTTCTTTTCTGACGTGAAGAGTTTATGGCCAAAACATCATGGTAAGATACTTTCCTCAAAAACAAAAATTTTGGAAAAACTTAACGCGTTTTTTTTCTTTAGATTTAGAGGCATATCAAAGTAAGAAACTAACAGATATACGATTTGAATTACCAGTTGAATCAGAAGAGTTTTTAAAGGAAGGTTTGGAACTAATTAATGCACCAAAAGAATCTCTAGATTTATGCACACATAGAGTCATTTTACAACTAAAGAAAAATTGCAATCAACTCTCGCAAAATGATATAAGTAAATTAGCTGTGATGTTGATGAATTGTGAACTAGAATCAGAAGGACGTACAACTTATCCATGTAAACCAGAAATGACAATCGCACAATGTACTCTGCCTTTCGATAATTCTTTACAAATGATGTATGCGATTACAAAAAATCGAGCTCTTTCTATTTGTGCCGCTTTGAAACATGAACAGTTTAGAATGGCAACTGAATCAGCTGTCAATCATTTAATGAAACTAGCTGTTAGTCAATCTCAAGTCGCACAAGAATCTCTTCAAAATCAGCGAAGAGTAAATGAGATCAGTTTACAAAACATGCAAGAGTTTCAAGAGAATCACGATAAGATAAAGGAATTGCAAATTCAAAATTTAGAACACTTGAATAATGCAAATGTACAACTTAATGAACTCACAATTGACTTACAACGTGTATTTGTAATAAATCAAAATACTGAGCAAAAGACCATCAATATCGAAAAATTAACAGAAGATATTGCATCAAAATTGCAAGAATCTGCTAGTAGCATTCAAAAACAAAATGAAGCAGCACAAGAGTTTATGGAACGTTTTAAGCATATTATGCAAATTATTTCGGCAATAACATACACACTTGAGCTTACTTTCAGTAAAATTGAAGAGATATTCAATGAAATAGGACTACAAGTTTCACAAGAATTTTTAGTTTTCATGTTGCTCAACATTTTTTATTTTACATGTTGTAAGCTTTTCTTTGTGGTATTGGATTTTCAACATAAATTCATTGATTTTTTTGTCCAACAGGTATGATATTCATCATTTTTATGAATATGAATCGACGATGCAAGCAAATTTTAATCGGCTTATTCATTTTCAATGCAGCTGCATCCTATTTCAATTCTGAAATCCCAATCGCATCATTCAATATTTTCATATGGATATCTTATATTTGCTTTTACTTTTCGGGAAAACTCAAGGAAAAAATTTTCACGTTAATTAGCAAGTCATTGAATTTCCTCAAATTTTGCACTGAGAAAAAGAGACAAATGCGAGAAAAAAGTATGTCAAGGGCTCGTTCAAAAACACCAATAGTTGAAACGCAAAAATATCAAAAAAATAAAGCAAAAAATAATAATGAAGAAGATGATGATGATTTGAATTCAGAATTGGCAGAATTGTGTGAGAGAGAAGAAAAGAAAATTGAAATAGCAATAGCTACAGCAACAACAGTTCAACAGCAACCTGCTCGTTCTGAAACACCGTTGAATCGTCCAATGACTCCGGCTATGGCGCGTGTTATGAGCAGTGAAATAAATCGTTCTGGAACACCTTTTCAATTTGGAATGCCTGGTAGAATTCAATGTCAGGCCACTACAAATAAGGGAGCACAATGCAGAAATGCTGCATTAGTTGGTTATTCGAAATGCAAAATTCACAACTACGAATAAGGATGAATAGAACAAGAGTAAAGTATTACATAAATTAACATTAATTTTTCATATTTTAAAAAGACATTCACAAGGTTCATTTTATAATAACATTTATATACGTTTAAATTTAATAGAGAATAAAACTGATATATAAACAAATATAAATATCATTCCATCGCTATATATTTTGAAATCATATGATGAATGAATATCAGATTTGCACAACCTTTTTCTTTCTTTCCTATATTACTATATTATATGATAGTATTTTACTGCATGAACCTGTTTGCTTTTGTTTACGCTTCCTCACGAGTATCGTATCGTGTGAATACAAAAACACAGCCGCTCTATAAAATAATCGTATCGTGTGCGCATGCGAGGGTGAACGTTTCTTTTTCTTCTATCCCCTAATTTTACTCTCTCTCTCTCTTTCGCTCTCGACATATTTTATGTTTCTCACATTTTATTCTATCGTGAGCCTTTCTAGCGTTTAGAGTTGCAAAAAAATTTTACATGGCAGTGAGAAAAGAAATATAATTTTTATATTAATTTGTGTATGATTGAATTTTGCCAAGTTTAAAGTGCTTTTTACAAAAATAAAATATTAAAAATAAAAAGTGTGAAATGTGAAATGTATGGTGCACTTGAGAAAAGCTAAAAGTAATTGCCGCAAAAAAGTGGTTCAAGGCTGAATGTAGAAAAAAAAAGATGAAATGAATCAAATGTTAAGAAGAGTAAAAATCCTTCAGTAGCATTGTGAGGAAATTTTCTTTTTCACAAAATTATTTCATATGTGGTGTAATATAAGAGCAAGAGAGAATTTTTTAGAAAATTCTTATCTACTCTCTTTTTAAAAATTGCTACTTCTGCTATTGCAAAGAATAAGAAAAAGGAGAAGTGTAAAAACATATTTTTAAAACTGAAAAGCGCAATACCACATCGCATTTATTTAAAACGTGATAATGATTGAACGTGCGAATGATATTTACAAAAGAGAAGAAAATATGAATATTACTTCATAAAAGTGAAAGTGAAAGGATGTTTGGAGGACTTTTATTAATGTTTGCTAATGCATATCAAATAAAATTATAAGCATTTATATTCAAATTACGTGAATAAGTGCTGTCGCGTGTAATTCTAGTGTGTACACTAGAAATTTATCAATATATCAAGCAAACTAACGAAAGTGAAATCAGATCCTTCTTTAGGGATATAGAAAGAAAGAAAGAGGGGAAAATGATCGATAAGAGACAGAGTATTAGTGTTATTATTATTGCTTTTAGACTGTTTATTACTTCTTGTTATGCTGCTATATCCACAGGTAAAAAGCAAAAAAATGATTAATGCCATTTTATTTTTATCCACTTCATTTGACTTTTCACGAAAAAAAAACTTCGTGTGACAGCTTGTCGCCTTACATACATTTTCAACTTCAAAAAAATTTTGAAACGTGCAACACAATTTCCATAGTTACGCATTTTTAGTTTAAATGAACAAGAAAATTTTATTTGGTAAAAATATGGAGAAAAATGTTATAAAATATTTAAAAGTTGATGCATGACATACGCATTGATTAGGGTAAAAAGTTTACTTTTTCATCGGAAATTAGCTTTGCTGTGATTGCCGCTAGAAAGATACTGATTGATTATATGATGATATTTATTCAAATATTTTTTCAAGGCAAATAAAAAATTACCTACCTAAAAACATAACTGAACAACCAACACGAAATGAATAGTAAAATCTAATTTGACATTCTTTCGTTCTTTTCCGGTCTTTTTCATTTTCGCAGAGCTTGTTGAAGAATGGGGTTGTTATGATAGCGAATTCAAGCTGACATGCAATGATATAGATTCAAAAATAGGAATATTGGAATCAACTTTTACACCACACTGCAACAGTGGGAATCAAAAATGTTTATATTATGATGAAGACAGGTGAGTTTATAGTTAAACATCAAATAATAATAATAATAACTCGATTGAGAGTGGTGTTGCTTTAACATAATTTATAGCCACATATTATTTGAAATTTTAATTTGAAGCAATTCACCCTCGATAGTTATGTTTATATGTGTATAAAATGCTATTATAGCGCGCTCTCAAGAGTATACAAACTATTTTCAAACAAAAGCAATTTTTACTGACCAACAAATTTTTATTTATCACGGCTAATTTGCTTTTTCCTTTTCTTCCTTCCTTTTTTCTTTGTTGAATTTTGCTGCGGTAGTATTATGAAAATTATTGCTCAATCTTTGAGCAGAAAAGCGGAAACGCATGAAGAAGAATATGCGGCACGAAAATTACTTGATGTTATACGAAACGCAAGATTGAAAGAGCGTGAACGTGAAGAAAATGAAGCTAGAACTGAGGAATATCGTGCTGAATCGCCTTCAAGTACAGACATTTATGATCCATCAACATTTAATGCAAATGCTGAAAATTTAACAATTGATTGGGAAATGGTTTCAAATAATGACAAACAAGCTATAAGAGATTCATTAGAGAGACTTATTAATCTTTATCTTACAAAATTAAGAGAAGATAGCGATGACTTTGAAGATAATCATTTCCGTGGCAAGAGAGATTTAAATAGTAATTTGAAAGCCAATCGACGCAAAAAGTTAATTCCAGGCGACTGTAAAATCATGCGAAGAAGAATTGGAACACTTGACCGCATTGAAATTGAGCAAGCACTTCGGAATCTGAGCAATACAGAATTTAACATTCGAAAATTACTTAATTATAGGTCAGTTTATTCGAGGTCATAAATTTCAATTTCACAACCATGACAACATTTTACGATAAAGATCATAATTCTGTCACTATTTCCCTTCCTCTTTTTTTTGTTCCATCGATTTAGGTGTTCCGGAAAAAATCATTGCTCGTTTATTTTTTCATCTGACCATCCTTATTCTACATTTTGGGATGAGGGCACAATTCATATAAAGTATTTTTGTATGGAAAGTAAGTATCATAAGCTATTAGTAAATTATGTGAGAATTAATGCAACAACGACGGTTGGTTCAATAATTTTTCTCTCGCTTTCTCACTCAATTATGTCATCAGATAATAAAGGAAAATAGTCAGTTCAAAAAAGTTTATGACCCCATGTTGCTGCATTTAAATTTACGATGCAGCATTTGTCATTAACTTAATAGCAATCAAACTAAAAGTTGCAACGTAAAAAGAAAAAATATGGGCAATTGGCGTGAGATGCAATCTAATGCATGCACACACACTCATACGAGGGTGTAAATGTTTCTCATTGTTATTATAATATAAGATAATATTTGGTTTCGTTTCTAAGCCATAAGTTTGTGTGTTTGTATTGAATGGCACATTTGACAACATAAACAGATGCACATGGCTTTTTAAATTTTTAGCATAACTGAAACATATTTTGAGTACGTTTATATCTACGAGCGTCACGGGAAAATGAGGGAATGAATTTTGTAATTTCTTTCACTTTTATTTTATGATCTGATAACATGAGACACACATAATATGTTAGTTTCCCTTTACACTCATTAAAAATTTTTTTCACCCTTATCGGTATTATCTTTTGCTTACTAATTTTTTTAAAAAGGTATTCTCGTGAAAACAATGGCTCTTTCTGCAAAGTGCATAAAAGAGAGAGAGAGAGAAAAAAAATTGCATAATGCGGTAGAGAATTTCTAGGGGTAGTACTTGAATGTTTAATGATTAATTGTTGTTAGCCGAATGAAAAACATTTTGAGGCCTCTGAACCTTGAAATAAATGCACATCTGAGTACATTGGTAATGCAATTTTTTGGCCATATTGTTCATACAAAAATTCTTAGGAGTACTATTAAAATAACAATTTTGACATAGAAAAAAAAGTTAGTGAGTGAGGGTAAATTGAATGTCATTTGTGGGCAATAAAATTCTACTCTATTTTTTTTACTAAATTGTTTCATATACTCTCAATAGACTTTCGTGTCAATAAGTACTGTGGTGAGTTACTACAAGTTGGCAATGAGGACTGGGATCTAAGATCTAATATAAATTGGACTGAGATTATTAATAAAAACAATGAGGATGACAACGATGAAGAGAGTGAATTCAATGGGCCACGAACAGAAGCACTTCGTCACGACATGAATTTTTATCAAGTGAAAAGCGTAAAAATCATAAAACCAGATGATGACGATAATAAAAATAAAACTTTACCAACATCACCTCCGCCTTTAGTGCAAACAACAATGCCAAAGGCCAAAAACAGTTCAGAAATTAAATTGTCAGTCTTTGAGAATGACAAGGATAAGCCGAAAAATAAAGTCTATTCGCAGGTAATTTGAAACTAAATTTCCGTAAGGCGTGAAATATAAAAATCAATTTTTACCTTTCACATTTTCTCATATAGGATTTTCGAGTAATGAAAATTCTGCCCAATGTCGTAGAAAAGCCAGCGCCAGACATTATTGAAAAGCTTAAGAAGGAGGAATATGTGTTTAAAAAAGAAAAGGCCGATGAGAAGAATAGCGTTGATTCATCGATTGAGACTAATGAAATTGATTCAGTAATATTGACTACTATGAAATCACAAACACTAGAAAAATTTCTTTCAACAAATTTTATCGCTCCGACCTTGGATATTTTTACTGCAATAGCATCGACTAAAAGCAGTAACCAAATTGATGAACAAACAACTATTGCGCAAAAAATTAAAACTGAAGTGGCAGCAACTCAAAATAATATTGTTGCTGATGATGAAGATTATGATGTGACAGCAACAGAAGAGAATATTGAACAGCATGTATCATCCTCAACAACAACAGCTACAACAAAAATGAAGCATGACGATATAAGTGAAACAGTAGCTGTCAATATTTTTGATTCGCCTGAGAAAGGAAAATATGGACTTGACATAGAAAGTGATGAAACTGAGGCAATTGAGAAAATTGATAGAGAATATTACGATTCAGAAGAAGAAAAAGAAAATAGAAAAAAACAATCGAACATAGTTCATAAAGCCATGCAACACACACTTCCAAGTTCTACACTATTACATGGTTTTATTGCAAATCCAGGCTATCCATCTTATTACATTGGCAGCGAAAGAGATTGTAAATGGAGGATAAGAATAGCGAAAGGACAAAAGATGTCACTTACAATTTTAGATTTGCACTTGAGAAGTAAGTAACATTATCATACATATGGTAAAAATGGTAGATTGCCAAAATCAATTAAACAAACATTTTATTTTGTCCTAATCTTCTCTTTATTTATTTTTTTTTTCTGATACAGTTGATGATTACTGCAAAGATTCGCTCGAAATAATCGATGTAGAAAGCAAGAAGAGTCTGTGGAAAGGCTGTGCAGAAATTACTCGTCCTTTACAAATAGAATCTATATCTCACCAAGTAGAAGTATGTGTATTACTGCAATGGAATTTTCTTTTCAACTCGAAATTCTCATAAAAAACTTTTTCTTTTATTTTCTTTCTCCCCTTCTTACTTTCATACATCAGATTGTTCTGAAGACAAAGTCAAAGAATATTTATCCCAAAAGAGGGTTTTTGATTCATTATAAAGGTAAGGGCAAAATAATTGAAAATTCCATATGAAAATATCAAATTACAAAAGAACTTGCTAAGCTTATTACTTGTTATTAATGTACAAAATTAATTAATAATTAAAATTCTTTCGTTTCAAATTGTGGTTGAAAAAGTCAAATTTAAGAGTGCTTTTGTTTACTAAACAATTTAAGTCTTCTTGAAATTTTAATTACATTTAACAAGTGTTTGCTGAATCAATATTTAAAAATCAAATTTAAGAAAGATAAACAAAGGTGATAATAAATTAAAATCAAAACATTTTCTTTCTCATTCAAAGAATCAGCCATATATTGCCATTACATTTTATTTGATGTTGTTTATAAATTCCATGTCGATGGAGGAAAACTCTTGCAAGCAAAAAAATTCTCTTGAGAATAACGAATTCCTTCATCTTACTCGCGTGCGATTTCAATTTTTCATGCAATAATTCTTAAAACAACAAAAATTTATCAATGACGCCAAGAAGAGAATAAAAATAATATTGCGTCAGAGTTCTATTGCCACTGCTGCGAAAGAGTCGCTAATTCAAGGCCTAAGTCGTTATAAATAAATAAATTTTTTATAGACCAAAACGAAATTTTTTTTCTTTCTATTAACTAACGAGAATATAATATTTGCTATGTCAATTTTTTCTCTTCTCCTATTTCCTAACGATTTTTGAAAAATGAAATAATTTTTCAAGGCAATAGAGAGAAATTATGAGAGAAGAAAAATACATTTCCTCATCAACCCCATTCAACAAAATATATAGATACGTGAATGTTTTTTTCATGTTTGTTCCATGTGCCAATGACTCTTTTTCGGAACAACAGCAGCAGCAGCCGTTTTGAAATTATTGTAGCACGAGAGTAAAAACAAAATTTCAACATGCACATCAAAATATAAAAGCAAAATAGAGAGAGAGAGAGAAAGATAGAAGGAGAAAACGTTCTTCTCAGAATAATGGTGACTAGAAATTCAAATGCATTCATGAGTTTGAGTTCATGGTCGAATACTTATGATAATTTTTATTGCTAATTAATTCTAATTAGAGCATTACATATTATCCAATTATTTGAATGAGCCCTTTTTGAATATTCATTAATGAATTTGTAAATTAAATTAAATCTAGTCACCTACATCTGCTGTAAACAAAAATTGAGAGCATTTGAGAGTAGAAACAAACAAAACCTCTCAGTTACATAAAAATATTTATAAATTTTTTTATCCAAATTTCAAAAGAATTTTTGCTTTGTGAAAAAATATTTTCGATTTTGTTAGTTTAAACATTGTGTAAATAAAACTAATTTGTTTACTAAACTTCAGCTATTGGCTGTATCGTTCCACAAATACCGGAGAACGTTAAACTTGTTAGTCGATTAGAAAATTTGTTGAGATTCAATTGTGAGCCAAACCACGTGCATCCCGATACATCGCAGAGTGAACGAACACTAATCTGTATCAACGAAGCTTGGAACGATACATTAACGAAGTGTGTTGGTAAGCATCTTATCAGTTGAGTTTGATAACAACTCTGATTTCATTTAACTCTTATTACTCATTATTATTAATCTATATATGTAAGATTATACTATTATTGCATCGCACAGCATATTTTAAACTAGAGAAATTTTTTTCTTTTTTATTTTATAGCTCTCCACGAGACTTTTGGGAGACAAATTAATTTGGTCAACGAACAATTAAGACGAGAAGGCAGTAAAATGGGTTCTGAATCCGATACGCTAAATGGTAAGTAAATTTTCTGCAAAATATTATCAATATCACTAATCCAATTGACTATTGACGATTATTGACTTTTTTATTTTGTTTATTTTAGATATTCTCGTGCCGATTTTCATAATCTCTGGGCTTTTTATTCTTAATGCCATTGTATTCATCATTATTTTGAGATATCGTAAACAAAGAAGAGACGAGAATTTCGATCGTGAATTGGCTGATTTGTAAAGGAAGCAAATTAGGAGAATATTGATATTAAAAATTTTAATTCTCTCACACAAAATCTCTCTCAAACACTTTACTCTCAATGTCCGATTAAAAATTAATTAAAATTATATTGAAATCAAAACAAAAAATATTTAGACACAATTATAGCTTTGCAAAATTATTATCAAATGATGATCTTTGGATTTCAAAAATGATTATGCGAGTTAAAGCATTATAGAGTCGTTAGAAAGCAAGAGAAATTTTGTTAAATGTCACGGCTGTCGCATAGTTCTTTTTGTCAGTAATATAGCAATATATAGAGGAAAACTTGAGAATGATATTTACATCAGTAGAGAGAAAATGATTTATTGATAAGCCAAAAGTCAAAAAGAAATCTTTTATTTTTTAATGCAAATACACTTTTGCTGATATAAGAAAAATGTGAAATAAAACCAAAATGTTGCTTCAACTAGAAAACATTCAATCTTATGTGTTGCATTAATTTTCAGGAAAATCAAGAAGAACCTCAACATGACATTAAAAAGGTCACAGGATTTAATTTTTTTGTTTTATTTAACGGTTTTGAAAAATTTAAACAATAATTTTAAATTTTTTAAAACCGTTAAAGTCAAAACTTTTTTATCTGATGATCAAATTCTGAAATAACTATAATCTTTTATAATAATTGACCATAATTGAATTTATTATATTGAAGAAAAGGCATCATTATTTATTAAGATATAAAATAAATTTCGCAATTCCCATCTGCAGCAGCGCATTTCTTTCTTTGTAAAAAATAAAATTATTATCTTCATAACATCCGTCAAATAGTGACACTTTTATCTTCATTATTCCCTTCTTTCATCATCACCATCTTTTTTATTAATTTCACTTCATGTGCGTTTTTATGACAATCTCTTTCAATTGCACAACAACGAAACATGTAATAATGACAGCACAAAAGCAAATCGAGATTGATTCATTCATTTCTCTCGCGAGGGAAGCATCTAATTTTTATAACATTTCCAGTGACATTATTATGTATCATTTAGTGACTGCAATATGCAATAGACGAAGTAAAAAAAAGATATTTATGCTCGAAATAAAAGTAAATTTACACAGAAGAAGAATGAAAAAAAGAAAGAAAAAGTTCAATAACGTCTTATTAAATTAAAGCTCAATACATTAGAGAGAAAAAGCGGTATTTCTAGTATTTCTTTCTTTTCAATGAAAATAATAATGATTCAGTTAGAGCAAGCAGCAGCAACATTCTAATTGGTATTTTTCTAACAAGCTTTTGAATTCAAAAGAAGCGAGAGATATGGAAAGAATTAACCATGAAAAAAATCTTTTTATCGAGATTAAGAAAAGAATGTTGATGCTGACATAAGAAATTAACTAGAAAAAAATAAAAGAATAGATCTCATTTTAAGCAGAAAACTTTTTGTTTTTATTTAGTTTACCATAAAACAAAAAAAGTAAAATTTGCAAAAAAGTATTGGATTAATTTGTTTCACTAACCAACCCACCTAGATTTATGAGTTATGAAATATTTTTTTCTACTCGAGTCGACATTTGTGCAATCTGAAAATAATGGGAAGATTCGAATATTGAATAAAAATTAAGCAATTAAAGAGGTGCGCTTATGTAATGTCATAATAATAATAACAACAACAGTCTTTTACAGATTTGATTATTTAGAATGAAATAATATCTCAAGTGTGGAATTTGAAATCTCATCTCACTCACCTGACTACAATTTACTATGACTGTAATAATAAAATGTTACATTCAATATCATTCCGTTATATTCTGAATTCATATGTGCAATTGCAATTTCATGGTGAATTTGAGACACACAGCAGCACTTTTGAATCGAAAATTAAGTTATTTATTAGGAGTTTGTTTTCTTTATTTTGACACACTCACAAACTCATAAATTATAAATTGCAATGATTTCCATGTCTCTAGTTAAATTGAGACAGAGAGGCCAATTGCATGTGAAGAAAATTCTCATTCAAGGAAATTGCCTTAGATGATGAATTAAACGGCTATTATTACTATTTTTGTATGCTTGTTGTTTTTACCATCTCACTCAATCAGTCAGTCGACTTTTTTTCTTATTTTGTAGTTGCGGCTATAGAAGCAACAACAGAAATAGAATAAGGAATGGAATGCTGATTATTTCTAGTTCTCTTCAATTCGTTCAGTCTTTAAAAGGCGCATTATAAGTAAGCAAAGATAGATAGAATAAGAAAGAGAAGAGAAATTTACAATTATCATCAACATATGCATATACATAAAAGTCGAGTCCGACGACCGCCGTCGTAGTGGTGATCACCAAACAGCGTCAGGTTGTTATTATGAAGCTAGAAATGTGATAGCAACAACATCGATCTAAAAAATCAGGTTGAAAATGTTGAATGAATGGAAAGAAGAAAAAAGAAGAGATGGAGATTCGATATTTATCACAAAAACTCGACTTGTTTTTCTCTTTCTTCTACATTCATTTATCGCATCTTAAGGAAGAAAATAAGTTGATAATAAATAAACCTGAAATGAAGAAATATATTTACACGTTTTTGAAATCTAGAATAGTTCCGTTGCATTGTATTAAAGTGATTTGATGATAATGAAGACAGAACAATTGTTTGTCACAAATAAGTATAAGAGAGTTAGTACAATTGTTTCTGTTCATAATTTAATTCATTTTTCCCACAATGAGTAATGCTTCTCACAATTAGCATTTTAATTATCTTCCAAATATATTCGACTTTATAAAGAGTGCTCTTGTTTCTGCCACGCATTCATCGAATCATAATTTTTTCTTTTTTTTCAATGTTGCGATCTTTATCTTTACACTCACCAGTTAGTCGAACAGCATGCAAACTATTGAAACATCACATGTTAATTACTGATAAATTACAAAATGAACAAGTCCAAGCATTGATCTTTTTTGCTTGTGTGAATGTCTTTGAACTTGAACCTAGTTTTGAAAGAAAGATGCCAGGCATGGCGCTGAGAAATTCCATTAACATAATTTTGAAATTTTCTCAAAAATTTTGTCGAAAAAATTATAATATCAGCCTGATTATAAAAGAAATATATTCAAATTTTAATCACCTTTCTATCTTTTAGCTAAACTTTTATATCAATTTAATCATTTTGACCCATATTGATTTTTATCAAAAAATCTTGTTTAGGTAATATTTTAAAAATTAATCAAGATTCTGCTATTAAATGCGCTTTAAAAATCTTGAATTTCAGAAATCTTTACCATAAGGCAGTTTTAAATATGTTGAAAGAAGCCGTGAAAAGAAATTAGCAAGCAGAAAAAAGACGATGAAGAAAGATAGCTAGAAAGAGAAGAAGAAAAATAAAAAAACAAATGAGGAGAAAGAGATGAAATAAATTATTTGATGATGAGGGAATTTTTCTCTCTTTTCTGTTTTGTTTCGCTCGAAAAGATCATTATAGTCAACAATAAATGATATTAAGAAATCAAATATGAAGAAAAAGTGAGCCAAAAATAAATGCTATTTGTCATTTCCATAATAATTGTAAATTATTTTCTTTCTTATTTGTCTTATTACCATTACTATTACATGAAATTTTTTATTTCAAACCAATTCGTGTATATACATTTTGGCAAATGAGTGAGAGTGTGTCTAAAAGTCTCTCATGACCGCAATCTCTTTCATTTTCGCAAGAGGCAAAATAATTTTTTTCATTCTTGCATGTACCAAGATGAATTTTTTTATTCACTACATGCAAAACTTGAAAGAACAATGTAATGTTTTAGTGAAAATTTTTATGCAAAAGAAGCACAAATTAATTAATTGATGAAGAACTCACAATCGATAAGAATATAGTAGTTGAGGAGAAATTCCAGCAAAACTACTGACGAGTGAATGATTATAATCACGAAAGCACTTTTCTTCTAAATTATTGCTATTAAAAGTAGCAAGTTGTACGGTTATTTAATAAAAAAAATACTTGATTCAACCCATTAAAGATTCTAACATCGCTTTGGCGAGGAAAATTCTCACACACTTGATAGACTGCTTTAATATTACCTACTTCCTTCTTCTTATTGCAATACACACACAAAAAATAATTTAATTTAACCATCCATGGTACGTTATATTGCAAAACCATTTTCTACCCATTTGCGAGCCAAAAAATATCTTTAAACTGCGAAATTTAAAAAGAAGCAGAAACCGCAGTTAAGTAAATGTATGAGGTCTTTACCTAGGAGTGAAATAAATTTCTGAAAGAGGTGTGCATTTGTATATAAATGATTAATTGTGACAAGATGACAAAAACGTGATGATATTTTTTGCATGCACACTTGTCCTTGGCTATGACTGATTTATAAAATTTGTTTGTAAAGGTTAAATGAAGAGCAAAAAAATATATCAGCAAATTATGACATGAATATTGAACTTTAGTTTGTTACTTTGTAATGTTTAGAACTTATTAAATTTAGAAATATTCTATGAAAATAAAAATAAAATTTAACATACAAAATAGATATTCAAATCCTATTATGAGTTAAAGTCGATAATTCTAAATTATTTAATCTTTTCATCATGTCCTAGTCATGTAATTTTCATACTTAGCTACGTATGTCATTTACTCAATAGTTATTTTCTCTTATGTTGGATAAAACTTCCTGAAATAAAAGAGAAAAAAATGTAATGTTGGCATGCGAAAAAATTATCACGATAATGAATAGCTTTAAATGATGAGACACACTCGTATTATCGGCACATGTTCACATATGTTTTGGTAACGGTATTGACCATCTTAGTTGTTGCTTTCTTCTTTGCTCTTCCATTTTTACTGTAAATTAAACACATCGATAGAGTCGTTCATGTATATATATAAAAATATCTATATGTTCAATGACTCGACTTAATAATAAATTGGTGGCATGTCATAGATTGAGAGAGAAAGACTGAAAATACAATAATTATCTTGCTTTATTATGTTTGACAATTCGGTATTTTTGAAATGAATGTAATGCTTCAATCTGTTGTTGATATCAATCATTTCACTCTCTCAAGAGTAAGACAGAAAAATGCCAATTTTCTAATAGATTTCATCACATACAAACAGGTGAAATTACCTCGACATTGGCATGTTACTCGCATGCTTTGGAATTCATTCATTCGTTGAGATAGAAAGTGTTTTTCTTTCTCTTTCATTTACTTCCGAAAGTCCATTATGAATATTTTGTCAAATAATTAAATATCGTAACACAAACTTGCCATTTCACTTTTTGATTGATGAAATAAAAAAAGATTTAAAAAATATTTTTCATAAAAGAATTTTTCCTTCAAATTTATTTATGATTGTTAATGAAATAACCCATTATAATAATAATAATAATTTTCATACATATCATACGTATGTTTGATAAGTAGTTTACAATTATTGTTATGTCACTTCTTAAAATAACAAAAAAACTTTTTTTTTCTTTTATAATCGCTTAATAAGGCACATGATAACTTTTTTATCCTCTTTGCAACTTCCTCAACATTATCCTCTTTACAATTTTTATTTAATTGCATTTTAAAGACTGTTTAATTAACATATTTTCAAATTGCTTTTTTTTCTTAATGGTCGTTTCCTCGACACTTATTATTATCATATAACAACGAATATTAATTTTTTCATTGAATTTCTTTTTTTTAAAATAGTTTTGGGACAATCAATATTAAGTATTCATGTGTGTGATGCAATAATAATTTTTTTTAAAATTCACACACCTTTTGAGAAACAAGGATTTTTTAAACTTTGTTTATAGCTTTTTTAAACGATCCTCATATTTAATTGGATTCAATTTTTTATATGTGAATATAGCAGACTTAAAAAAGACATGAAAAAAATTACACAAAAGTATAAGTAGATAAGTAGAGTGAAAGTATAATAATTAACAAACAATAAAGAAAGCAAAAATTATAACACGTGTATGTCGCTGTACACATGTCATTCTTAATTAATCAGATACAAAATAGTATTTAATTGCAATACACAATTTTACAATAATTAAGTTGCCTGGGATCATTTTCAATTGTTCAAGAATCATTTACAGTTTTACAAATTTACTTTTTTGTAACTATCAATGCTAATTCAGACTAATTGATACATAAATTTAGCGCTTTTCTTTCTCTATCATACAAAACAAAAAAAATCAAATTCTCTTTTCCTAATTTATAAAATTATTATTACGAAAATAGTAAAGATTTAGAGCTTTAAATGTATTTTTATAGGATTAATATTATATGCCATTTTAGTAGATTATATTACACACGTTTAAAACTCTTTTCTTCATCATTTTATAATCCCAGACCAAAATCTTTATTAAACTATTTAGTGTGTATTTGAAGAGTTTTTTTTTTTTGACTAAAGAAAGACACATAATACACAAAAAATGCTTCTACATTGTTGTTCATAGAAAGAAATTTATTTTACTCAATCAAACTCAACGCCTTAATAACATATTTCTCACACTGAAGATGACTCGCCCGAGCAAAAGAAGCAAAGAGCATCAGCGGCAGCATCATCGAATCTATCTTCGTGGCTTTCCAAATGAATTCGCGTTGCCGTTTGTTGCTGACATTTCACGATTGCGTCTTAGTGTTGATTCATCGCCATTTATATCGAGTGCCGAGACCATTTGGATTATTTCGCGTTCCTTCTTCATATCAGGCGGACTAAATTGAAGACTGGCCAGTGATCCATGACTACGTGATCGATGCTCTTGACGTATTGAGTAACTAAATGCTCGCTCATTTAAATGTCCTTTTCGTCGATAAATTCCAGTGCCACTCGGTGATTCTGCTCCTGAATTGCCAGAATCATCGAGTGCAGCTGTTGACTGTGCGAGTTTTCGATTCATTCCCAATGCTCGTGGTGAATCAGCCATCATTGAATTTGGTGCTGGTGGTGGCGCATAGAACATTGGAGGTACAATTGGCATGGCAACAGGAATCGCATTCATTTTGTCTTTTTTGTTCTTTTTCTTGTTCTTTAATGATTGAAGTGTAGCGTATTGTTGTGGTACCATCATGGGCATTGGTGGCATATGCATCATTTGAGGTGGCGGTAAATGTCCACGATGATGACCGATTGTGTGAAATTGTCGACCGTTCATTTGTGCAATGGCAGCTGGACTCATTGGTGGACCCAACATTGGTGGACCATGTGGTGGTGGTGGATGTGGCGGTCCATACATCATCAAATGAGGTGGTGGACCTCTACTTCCAGGATGAATTGGTCTCGGTCGAATCAATGTGCCTGATAAACTTTGACTTCCAACAGACTTTGATGATGACTTTTTGCTCTCTTTCTTTTTGTGTTGCTTAAATTCCTCTTTTGGAGGTGGTGGAGCAGGCACAGGAACTGCAATTTGACGTTGACGACTAGGACGCCCAATTGTTGAAGTTCCATTAATACCATTTGAATAAAAGTCATAGTGATTGTCTCCATTGTGATGTCCATTAATTCCATTCAACTGTTCATGTGAGCCTGTCCATACTTTGTGATTTTCATCGCCATTATAAAGTGAACTTTCGCCATCATCTGTAACATCTAAATCTGCACTGCTTGCATACACTGAAAATAGAAATAAAGAAGGAATTGTTAATTTTTGAATAACGCTTGAAAGTTTAATTCAAACTATTTAAAAATGGAACTTTGAAAGAATTGACTTGTTTCAAATCAAGCTTCATTCAAATCAACTTGAAATAAAAATTAAAGTAAAGTAAGGTTCAGCACTTGACGCATTCATGCAAGTTGACTTACACAAAAGTGTCTCTACTTTGTTCATATTTTACTAAATTTGGTCAAAATTCATGCAAATTTATCTTGAAGTTTATGATTCTTAAATGTAAGAAGTTTTGACCAAATTAAAATTTAAGCTGAATAAACAGAGACATTTTTAAGTATGTCAACTTGCATGCTACTTGATGCATGCATGCGTCAAGTGCCGAACCCTAAAGTAATTAACAAGGCTGGGACACTTAATTTTCAGTTAATTTTTAATTAAATTTAATTAAAGTTAATTAACTAGTTAAGTGTCCCAGCCTTGGTAATTAATTAAAAAGTCAACTTGATTGTTTAAACTTGACTTAAAAAATCAAGTTGAATTTTCATATTAGTTTATCTTTATGAACTAAACAAAAGTTACTTATTTAAAAGCTCAGAATAATGTTTATAAAGCTTTTCCATACATATTGATCGTGATCATGAAGTGCAAGATGCAACAACGAAAAAGAAAATTTTTCTCACACTTTGCCTTTATCAGATAAATATGTAAGCAAATTATTATTTTTTGGAACGTGCTTCACGCAGTGGTCATTAACGAATGAATATGAGCATGGCCAGATTTTAGTCCACAACTTGAGGCTTGTGAGATTAACGGTTAATTTTTTTCTCTCTCAATCTCGACAAATAAAATAAAAAATTTCTTTCAATTTTATTCTCAATTCTCTTTTCATAAAGTGTAATATGTGGCCGACACAATATTCGTTTACATTATAGACATCAATTGAAGTTATTGAGGCCCAACATTCCAATTATTACTTCTTTTTTTAGGGAAAGTGAAATATCATTACAATTCACCTGCTAAATTGATCCACTAAGAGTCGCTCGCACACACTTTCATTGGATTAACGAAAAAAGAAGCAATTTTTACAATATTTTTTTGTTGTTGCGGTACTTTTAGTGCTAATTGTAGACATTCCATTGAGTCGCTCACAATGGTTAGTAATATAATTTGACCACATTTACCATTATTATGAGGTTGATAATCATAAAAAATAGCAAATCAGTTTTTATTTTTTGAAAATGGAAAGTTTTAGATACTGCACTTGCTACTTAACCCTGAAACATATTACTCTCTCTCACTCATACACGTTACTCTTGGTCATGACAAAAAATTATTAACTGCTGAACTCAATTTCTAGGTTAATTAAAATTGCTAATTTATGAAAATGTAGACATAGATACATGCATGCATATTTAAAAAGAGCGACAAGCAAAGTCTTGTATTCAAACAACATTCCAAAGACATCGATTTGTGTGCTAAAATTTATTGCATTTATGTGATTTGCATGAATAAAGGAATGTCAAAATGAGAAAATTAAAAGGGCGTAGATATATGTAAAAGTATTTATTTAGGCGTGAGTTCTAAGGTTTCCTAGAATTACACGATCTTCAAAGTTAATTTTTTTTTAAAAAAAAAATAAAAAGAATTCTTAGACCTTGAAAACATTATGAATGTCAAAGTGTCAATATTCAAGAATCTAGAAAAATAACATTCTAATTTGCACCTCATTGTAGGCTGAGAGAAAAAACGTCCAACTTTAAAGTTTTCTGTCTTGTTAAACATTTCAAAAATGGTCGTGTGTTTTTAAAATAACTTTTATATATGGTTACAATAACAGCAGCACTTGTTAAAAATCAAAATATTTCTTCTACTCTTCATTTCGTGTTTTTATTCTTGACAGCTTGAAAAAATAATAAAATTGGTGCAAAATCAGCACAACGGTAGATTTCTTTTTGCTATTTTCATTTTATGAAAATTATCTTTAATGATTATCATACAGCTGCCACTGCTATTTTTATTATGTTCTTTTGCAAAATAGTTTTTTTAAGATTGGTTCTTATGGAGTTGTTTTTACAGTTGACGTTAAAACATAAAATAAGACGCAAATCAAGATAATTAGCATACGTTTATAAATAGAAGTGTTTGAAAGTCATATGTTAATTGTCACTTTATTTTAACAATCATCATTAACAAAGAAGAAGATGAATAATTATGTGGATTATAAAGTTAACTTTTAGTGTTCTATTTAAAGCGATTAAACAATTTAATTATTGTTTTATTGTCTTTGTTAATTAACGGAAGCATTTTTTGTCAGCAATAAAAGTCATGGCATTGGCCTCAACTAAACTGCATCATTTTTTATTATTATTTTTTTAAAACCAGTCACTAAACAAATTCTTTTTGGTCAATTTTCTTAAATCACACTCAATTTAAGATCTACAAAAAATTAATGTTGCAACGACCGGCTCAAAATAGCATTGTTGTTGTTATTTTGTCTATCTGAGTTCAATCGCTATAACAAGAGAGCAAATTCAATTGAATGAGAGCAATATAAGTTCTCAGTTACACTTTTTATTAATAATAAAAACAGACCAAAATAAAAGGAGTCATTGCGGTGTGTCGATGCATAGGGTTTGTACTATGTGAATGTATACATTCAAATTGCAAATGAATAGTTGTTGTTGAGGCAATACCTTGTCAGACGAATAATTGTATTTCACTTCGTTTTCGTTTATTATTAACTTGGCCTTGATTCTAAGCGCGCTCGATCACACCACTTTACCTCGATTTTTCTTTTAAAAAGTCTCTTGCATAACAATCTTTGAAATAAATAAGAGAGCTCGATTTCGGTTTTCGACGTGTGAAAAATCTTTTGATTGATATAAAGAAAACTTTGTAGTTATAGAAATCACGTCCAATTTAGTTTGCCTCTTCAAACCATGAAATTATCAACGAAGTTTAACAATTGAATTGTTAACCGTGCCTTTTGGGATTAACAAATTTGATTGATTTTCTTTGATTTCCATTTACCCAAACCTGCATTTTTGTCATTCTCAAATGCGTGCGTGCCATTGCCGTCAGCTAGTCAATCAATTTTGATGATTTTTCGGAACCACACAGTTAAAATTACTATTTTATGTTCCGATGTTTTTATTGTTTCTGTCTTGCTATTTGACGAGAATTTGAAAGGGAGCAGCAGTTTGAAACAATCGTGTGTGTAGGATTGCACTTAAGTAAGTAGATGTCTGAACTTTAAGCTCATCATCATTTGAAGGCCAATAAATCAATTTTCAACCTATATATTGAGCAACAAATAACTTAAAGAAGTTATTTAAATGTCATTAACCGTAATTAATAGGGAAATTTCATAAAATATATGAGCGAGTGCCAACATTAACACAGGTGGTGTATATACATGTGAACTGTGCCACAAGTTTCTCATTTGCATGATATATACAAACCAAAATGTGTCTTTCATTAATCTTATTTTATGTATTAAGCGTGATAGACGTGTGCTGACTGTTAAAGTAAATTAAAAAGAGTAAAAAGAACATGATTGAACGCATCTTTTATACTTTATTAAAAATCATCTCAAAATAAAATCAATTTTCGATGATCTTTTTCACGCAATATAGACTTCAACCTTAATAAATTGAATTGAAGGTGTAGAATTTTTCAATAAATTCAAAATTAATTCACCAATAAGATTGTAAGCGTTTAAATTATTTTTTTACCTTTCAATACTTGTTACAAAAGCGCCATGAAAACCCACAAAAAGTAGGCAGTGAAGTCGATGGAAGGGTGTCATGGTGGGTTTTAATTACACTCAAATTTTACAAGCGATATTTAATGAGTATCATTAACTGAGTAAATAAAGTAAATTCCATTTGCTATTCCATGTGAGAAATTTAATTTACTTTACAATTCCTATGTGTCTCAGCAATTGTTATTTAATAAATTCAGTATTTGAAATGCTTATGAAAAAATATTTATAAAGTCATTCAACTCTTTTGAATTTGCGCTCAATTTTTTTAGTTAGTTCATTGCACACAAGCACATGACTTGCATTGCAAAATAGAAGAAAATTGCAATTTCTAATTTATAAATTTGTTATCCATTTTTGCAATCTTATTTTATTAGAATGATCATAGAATGAAAGATGCAACATTGTAGTTTCATAATGATCTGCATATGAATACATTCATACAATCAAACACTTTCTTCAGCACAATATTTTGATCCACGTTACTTTAATGCACAATTTAACGAGTTTATTGTGTTTTATCGTTTTGCTGTGATCTTGGATTCATCTAGCAGACGCGGCAGCAAAAAACAAAGCGAAAAACTTTTAATATAAAAATGCCTTCATGGATCGTTAAATTTATTAAGTAAATATTTCGTTCAATTATGGGTACAAAGGTAAAAGCAGCAGCATTTACACGTCTAACGCGCGTAAACTTCTTTTTATCTTTCTAAATACTTTGTACTATGTAAATTTGAGTAAATTAAATTTCTTTTAAACACTTGACACTCAAATGAAATGCAAAAAAACTCCTTCATAACTGTTGGTAAATGTAAAATAAATCATGTGAGAAGAAAGCAAGTAAAAAAAGGGAAATCAATAGTGATTAAGATCGCATATAAAAGCAACAAAGAGAGCAAATTATGTCGCATGGAATAAAATTTCTTTCATTCAATAATGATTTGAGCCGTGCATGAGAAAAAGTCGCTGCAATTTTGTTGCAACTTGGGGCCCTTTTTTGCACAAATAAAAACCGGTGAAATGATTTCATTTCGCTTCCAGTCTCGTGAGATCGTGAGGATGAAAAAAATTTCTCTTAACTTGCAGAGAGTTAATCAGAAAATTATTTTAAAATGTAAAAAAGAAGAGTTGGTGGTGGTCACAATAAAATATCAGGTGACAATAACTTCCGTTATCTTTTAGAATGACAATTCAACGCAACAACTCTGAAAATGGAGAAACCATATGAATTTCTCATAACAAAAATGAATAAAAAATGTGAGAAATTCCGCATCGAACTTAAGAGTTGAATCCAACAACACATTTTATGATCAATTTTTTGTTTTCGTGTTGTTTGGATTGAAAGACCCAGACCCAGACGAAAAGAACAGCAAGCAAAAAAAGAAAGAGAGAGAATTTAATACAACAATGGAAGAATTATAATATGAAAAATTTCTCATGACTTTGTGCGCGGACGATGGTAATGGAAGGCAACTGGCATTTGCTTAAAATAGAAATATGAACAGCTTTTTTCTACTTTATTTGGAAATGTGGCTTGGACATTGCGAATGAGCTGAATGTGTATGTGTTTTATGCATAAAAAATTAAACGATGAACTTGAAAGTTAAAAATATACATATAATTTTTTTTTCTTTTTCTGCGCGAGAGAATAAACATACCCTAACCTTTTGTTTTGTCTATTTCTAAATGTGCTTGTTCTTCGTGTTACGACACTAATGTGACATTTAATCAACCAACGCTCCATGAATAAATAAAGTAAATGCTTATCTCATGCTTTACATAAAAAGAGTAAATAGTTAGAGGAGAAACTATTGCTGCTGGCTGTGAACATGTTCTACTTAAGAAATAATACAAAAAGCTCAATAAGCATGAATTTGAGCACATGAATGCATAGCTATGAATCATTCTTTTGTTTATTTGCTTTTGTGTTTATTTTTTCATTCTGCTGCTATTAAAAACATTTCCTTGATCATTGTACTCTATCTTTTTTCCATTGCTTGTGAACTTTTATTTTCTTATTCTTATTTCTTGCCATTCTCATTTTCTTTTCTTTTATTGAAAACAAAAAAATATCTAGACCAATATTTTCGCATTTTTAAGATATTAGGTAGCATTAAAAATTAGAAATGACAATTGTTGAATTACACATAATTGAGCTTAAATTTTATGTTGGCGCCAGCTTATTTTCTCACTGAACATTATTTATTGGCATACTTAATTTTTAACGGTAAAGTTTTAAAAAAAATAAAAGACTTAGGTAAAAATGCATTGAATGTCATGTAAGCTGTCATCATCTGCTTAACAATGATTGACATCTTTGACTCTAATGCTTAACTTCTGTAAATTCATCAATGAAATTTTTTAACATGAAACAGAAGCAGCAGCAATAGAGAAACAGAAGAATTTAAATATTTGTTTAGGTTTCCGGTAGTTAGTTCTACAACTTACTATAAAGCGCCATCCTATCTCATGTTTGTGATCAAAAAATATTGTCCCTACTCACATTCATGCTCAAGAACAAATAAAGTATAGTACAATATGAATGACGTGAGACATAGAATGAGAAAGAAATATTGTTCATGAATGAAGTTGGATTATGTACTAAAACGTGCCCATTTATTCAAATTTTTTCCACATTCAAGCACATACATTTAAAGAATAAGTATGAGGCATTTTCAAGTTGATTATACAAAAATAATTATTTGTACTCAAGATTGTGCTAAATTCCATCATCATCATCAATTTACATACATGACAGTGTGAAGCCATAATATTGCAAGAAATTTTCTTTTTTATATACAGTAGACATTTTTTTCTTTTTATATAATTTCATCTTGCATGAATTCTCATGCTGCCACTTGTGCTTAATCCCCTTCGCTTTAAATTACTAAAGAAGAAGCAGTGGCAGTTAATATCTAATAATTTAACTCGCTTAAGATAGACACACCATAATAGATAGAAAAAGTAACTTAAATATTATCGAAGAGACTTGGCTACTTCCTATCATCATGCAATTAAGCGGCAAAAGCTGTCATAATGAGCTGTATTTTTACTTTTGCTATAACAAATATGGCACATAGTAGAGATTTCAAAGTGCGGAAAACAATTACAAACATGAAGGAGGAAATTGGGCAATAATAAATGCGAATAAGAAAGAAGTAAATTTTCAATGTTAAAATAAACTTTTAGTGAAGTGGAAAATGCATTTCGTCATCATCAATATTGATGTGCATGTTCTTTTTTTGTTGAATTTTAAATTATTGAAATTAACCACATTGCATTTAAATTAAACATTGCGTGAGTTAACTGAGGTCAAATACTTTTGTGAATTCTAAATTTTAATTTAAAGCTCATGGACTTGGAAATTAAAAGAATTCGTGTGCAGTTAATAATTTTCATCATTTTTTAACAATTTTTCATTTCTCAAAGCTTTACGATGTCTCGAGTCTCAATTAGTTTTATTATACTTCCATTTTATGACTCAAAAAACAATTGCTGCTGCTGTTGCTCGAGAAATTTCTCTTAGATCTTTTTATTATAATAATATCAGCACGAAAATGCAATAAACTGACGTCATAAGCTCAATTGCTTTTCTCATATAGTAGACACAATAAATTAAATTAATGTCTTACAACACTCTCACATATACACAAACCTTATAAGTCTTTCTCTCATGAGACTGAATTTGAAATACTTTTTTAGCGCATTTATAATGAGGCTGTAATGTTTGTTTAGGGTATTTAGTGCATTCCAAACATTATATCATTTATGATATGTTCACTTTTTTAGAAAAAATGAAAGACATGCGTAAATATTTTTTCGCTTTCAATTGAAATCAATTGGGTGTGTATATTTATATAAATACAAGACATGGATCAAATAAGAAGTAGAAAAACTTTAGCAGGAAATCGCATAAGTGAATCTGTCTGCTGCTTTCTTTTGCGTGTTCTCGTCAAATCCGAGCAAGATATAATCTTATGGTGATCGGAAGTACGTTATAATGTTAATCGCTTGATAGTCATTAGATCTTTTTAGTAAAATGAGACAGAAAAGATTTAAATAATTGATCTTTCTCAAAGTTAGAGACTAAACTGAAACGGTTTTAAAAAGATTTTCGCAATCTAGTGTGAGCATTAAAATCTTTTGATTCTCTTCTTGTTTGTTGTTTTGTGTGCAAATTAATTCAAACAACGCAAAAAATGATGATGATATTGTCGTCTTTTAACTTTGATTTAATGATGATTGAGAGAAACAAACAGATGATGAAAGGAAGTGTGTGATGTAAAAACATTTTAGCATTTTTCAAATAGATTGCAAATTTTTTTCAATAGTGTGTCAAGATGCAATCTTTCGCAATTCTCAATTTTACTTTCTTGTTTGTTTTCAACAGACCTCAAGCGAATAAAATAAATTTCAAGTAAAAATTCTCTAAAATGTCGAAAAGAATCATTTCAATGACTTATTGATGATGATGCCATAAAGCAAACAGAAATGAAAGAAAATATTATTTTTTGCACTTTTAACCTTGAGATGTTAACCTTTCTATTTCTCTCTTTTATAGCTTTGTACTCGATTAATAATTAATGGTTTGCTGTAATACAGAAAATTCTCTGAGTCATACCTGATGTCAAATTTTTATTTCTTACATACAAGAGAATGCAAAACTTTGTCTTTTTTGATCTTTTTTTGAAAAAAATGTTCACTTATTATTTTTTGTTGATTTCTCAAAGTTTCTTCAATTATATACTAATCGATAGAGCATAGTCTGAAGTTTATTCTAGTGAATTATTTAGTGAATTAACTGCGTAATTACTGAGAAATTATGATTCAAAGTTGACAATTTTTTTGTTTACATTTTTATGTGAAATTTTCTGATCAAGATTTCTCGGCTAATACTGAACTATTTCTAAACATGAATATATCAAAAGTAAGTTAATATAGTGTAGAATACAACAAATAAAAGACTTTAATTGTTTAAATGCGATTTCATACTGAATTTTGTGTTGCCATTTTTAATTTTTTCCAATTTTTTAAACTCAAAATTACTAGCCGGAACTCCTTGGAACTCCATCAGACCTATCAAAATCAGTAGATTACAACAGAAATTATCTACTGTATAAGCCTCTACCAGCGCAATCCAGCGCAATTCGTAAAATTTGCGATTGAATTTTATCAAAAATTTCATATTAAAATACAAATTTTCATCATAATTCAAAACATTTAATCACAAATCGAATTGATATTGTCATAGATAGATTCTACGTTTAATAAGCATTATTTTGATATAACTATGTCTAAGAATGGATCAGTATTAAGTGAAATATCTTGATCTGAAAATTCAAAACAATAACGTCAACAAAAAATAATAAGTGAACATTTTTTTCAAAAAAAGATCAGTGTGACTTTGAAACTGAATTACTGCCACTTATTTCAATAGCTCATTATTATCCAGAATGTTTAGGATGTTTATTATTTATTTAAATACTTCTCACTGTGATGTAACTCAACAAATATAAATTATTCTCAATTTAAGATGGAAAATTTTTTAAAAAGTTTTTTAATGTTTACAAATTTGAGCTTAATGAAATTCTTTTACATAATATTGCAGAGTAAATTAAGTTGATTGCGAATAATAAATTATAAAAGTTCAAACTGGATTTCAATTATTACTCGTATACTCTCTGACTCATTAAACAATAACAACAAGGTAGTGTCGAATATCGAGAATTAGAGAATTACTCATGCGTTTCTGTTGCATTAGAAATCAAATTTCCGTTAGAAGAAAGAAAATTTAATAATTTCTTGGTCATGAATAGTGAAATGTGTAGAAGAAATCAATTAAAATTACACACGCGGTCAAAGCATGTGAGAGAACAAGCGATAATTGGACCAATTAGCACTTCAAAGCAATAAACAATTTTTTTCTGATTTACTTACTATTTTTCACTGTAAAAGAATCATCGATTCCATTTGAAGTTCCATTTCCATTTGTCTGATTGTGACGTCCCATACTATTAAGTGTAGTAGTGCTTCCTGCACGTGATCGCCATCCATTTGTCATTTCGCCATTTCCATTTGTCATTGTTGACTTTCCACCAAGTGTTCCATAAACACTGCCGTTTTCAACTTGTTTTGCATAAGAATTATCAGCATATGCATGAAAACAGCATCGGACTAGAGCATTTGCAGCTGCCTCTCGTTTACAAATAAAAGTATGACATTCTAAAACTTTTATGCCTGTCGTTCGTCTGAGAATTGCTGCAAAAATCGGCGGATGTTGTGCGCGTGGAGCTCGTGCAAAAGGTGAATCGAGTGGTAAAAATTTCGGCTCTGGAGGATGTGAATTGTTACGTTCAGGAATGAGTACTTGCCGAACAGCTGCACAATAATGTAATGACTCGATTGGAAAGAACCTTGTGACTTGTTTACGATTTTCATCAACATTCTCAAGAAGAATTCCATTCGACCATACTGACAACCAACTGTCTATGCCTTTCAAATTCTCTCCCGCACCTTCCATCGGATAAAGGCTACGCAATGGCTCTTGAATGCCTTGCAATCCATCTTTGCTCTGTCTTGGAACAGCACTGCCCAGATACAGCACACGACAACGACAAATGGGCGTTGATTCTGACATCATGAAGAAATAATTTGTTGCTTTTTCGTCTAATCCGGTTTGGAATTTTTATTTTTATTTTGGGATTTTCGAGAAAAAAGGGTTCTTTGGAATTGATCAAAGACACGATCAATAATAAAAAAAATATTCAAATGTATTTTTATTGATTTTATTCAGAAATATGCTTGCAAGAGAGAAAGAGTGAATGTAAATTTTTTGTCTCTTGCTTTCTTTTTTTTTCTTTCTATCAACGACACAAGTCCATTCCGATCACGTTTATTGATAATAAATTGAATATTTTTCTTTCTCTAAACTATTATAACTTTTTTTTGGAAGATTATGGCCAGCACACACAACAACACCCAGAATATAATTTTTTATATTTTAAAAAAGTTGGCTAAACTTGTATTAACATTTTCTTCATTCGAAATTCCTCTTCTTCTTCCTTCTCTTGTGTTCTTTTTTCTCTCTTTCTTTTCTTGTTTCTTTTTTTTTGCTTTATCCCGTTTTCTTCACTTCTTGAAGAAATCTTTTTCAAACTTTATTTCTACTTCTTTTAGTCAGTCATACAAGTATGTGAACATATACATGTATTCTTTTTTTTTAAAAAATTGATGATGATGATGCTTCTTCTAACTTTTAGAATGGTGAGATTCTTCACTAAAAAAAAAGATATTTCTTGCTTGCTTTTATATATTTATGTCAAACAAGCAACACTACTAAGAAGAAAATTTTCATAAGTGTCCAATTCCACACTCGATTTTCAATTCTCTTAACAACACCACGTCAACATATTTCATTTCATTTCTATTATTTTTTTAATTTTTTAATTCAATTTTCTTTCTAATTTTTCTTTTTGCTCACACACTTGAAAGATCTTTTTTGCACAAATTCGTTACACTTCTCAGTTGCGACCTCTTTTTTGATATTTTTCTCACTTCACATTGAAAATTTTGCTCATTTTAAAAAGACTTAAAATGAAAAATTTATATTTTGTTGTAATGGACGCAATGCGCGATTGGAGTTTTTTTTATATTTAAACTTCTTCTCAATCGTCTTTGCTTTTTTGCGGACAACACGACTCGACACGGCACAGGTTGACTCAAGAATGGATGAAGAAAGAAAAAAAGTGTAATACTGATGTTGTGTGCGACGAACGAAGTCGAGAAAATGTTGCTAAGCTAGTTTTTTTCAATACGATTCTCAAGTGTACACCACTGGCTTTCGGCTTTTACATATAGCATTTGTATTTGTGTTACAGACACGATCGTTGATTTCTCAAGACATGCATTTAAGATACACACTGAAGCAGGTAAATTCAACAGGTATTTAACTTCTCCTTTATAATTGTGTTTGTAAATTTACCATGGAATATTTAAAAAAAAATCTTCATTCTCTCTTTTGTTATTGCAACATAACGAAAGTGATTAGAATATTTGGCATATTTGTGAAAATTATTTAATTTAAAACATAATCGACAGCTGGCTTTAAATTTTTCTTAATTATCATTGCATAAAAATCTGCAAATTTCACCTAGTTTCAAAAGTTATTTATTATTTTCGCAAAAAGTGTGTCTTTGTGTGGGTGTTCGCATGAAAAATTCCACTTTGCAATTTCATGTTCTGCCTTAACCTGCAATTCATTTCCATAACTGTTTATTTCTTGCAGTGCACTTGCTCATCGATATATTCAATGCTAAAACAAAATGAAAGTGTAAATTGAAAGTGCATTTTTTCAATTGATAGCCCTGAAATTAATATTCGTCTCATTTCAAAATTCTCAAAAGTATCCAATTTGATCGAATGAAAATGATGAGAATTTAAAAGTTTCCCATAGAAAAATTGCTGTTGAGTTTGTTAATCATGAGTTTGCAGCGAATGCAAATTAAATGAATGAAATCACAGTTATTTTTTGTCATTTATCATTTTAGCGCTTACTCTTCTTCACATATACTTTTTTTATTTATATATTGTCGTCTTTTCTCCTCCTTCAGCGAGCTGTCAAAGTTATCGGAAATTTCTTTTTGAATATGAGAGAAAGAGAAAAAATGAAAATTAATTTTATGTGATGATATGCAAACAAGTGGATTTTAAATAGGTTGGAATGGAATATGAAATGTAGGCATTTGTGCTTTTCAAACTATTGAGGACAACTCAATTTATTAATATACCCGGATTTTTCTTATTTCTTTGTTTTTACCATATGAATTGTAAACAAGGATTTGACACTGGTATAATTTAAATTAAATAAATTGACTTAAAATTAAAAATCAAATAATTTATACATTTCAAATATTTACGGTTTGACACTTGACTTACACAAAAATGTCTCTACTTTGTTCATATTTTATTAAATTTAGTCAAAATTCATATAAATCTATCTGAAAGTTAATTATTGTTAAATTAAAAATGTTTTTACAAAATTAAAGTTTAACCTGAATGAATTAGAGACATTTTTTAGTATTTCAACTTGAATGTTACTTGATGCATGCATGCGTCAAGTACCGAACCCTAAAAAAATTTATTTTTGATAAATCAAGTTGATTGTTATTTAAGTCAAGTAAATTATATGTCTTCTCAACTTGATTAAGTTTACTTGATATTAAAATCAACTTGATTATTTTTACGGGTTGTCTTCATGACTTTAACTTAATTGAAGTTTTCTATGGTTTGACACTTGCACGTCGACAGTCAAGTGTCGGTGTCAACAATTTTCAAGAAGCAATTCAAGTTGATTTACTCAAGAACGTCTCTAGTTTATTCAGATAAAATTAGATTTGATCAAAACTTTAATAAATTAAAGAATCATTGATTTGCCAAATATGCACCAAATCAAATTTCATCTGAATAAACTAGACATTTTTGAGTAAATCAATTTGAATTGCTACTTGAAAATTGCCGACGTCGACACTTGACTGTCCACGTACAAGTGCCGAACCATAATTTATTGAGAAGTTCAACATAAGGTTTTTAAGTGTCCAATCCTTGAATCTGTAAAAAGAAAACACTCAAGAGTTTTGTAAAATTTATTAAAATTAATTTTTATTATTTTTCATAAAAATTTTAAAAGAATCCAAATAATTTTTTTTTGTTATGCATATAAAATTGATTTAATTTTTAGAAAAAAATTTTATCTTTTCATGTTATAAACAAAAAACTCAACACTCGAAAAGAAAGAAAGTTGTTTATACTAAATGTTGACAAAATCGTTAGTTTAATTTCTTTCATTAGTTTTTTCCTTAAGTCTAGCTTTTTCTTTATTATGAAAAATTCATTATTTCTTAGAAATTTAAAATTCCTTCATGTATCATCATTATATAATTAAGGACACTTCAATATAGATAGACTTTTTCATCTTTTTCCCCTTATAAATTTTATAAAAAAAGTCATTTAGAACATTTCTTTTTATGTAAAATAGAAATAGATAAAATTTGATTTTCCCTCATAAAATTCTTTTTTCTCATGCACCACTTCGGTAGGCTCACATTAAGTTTTTCATCTTTTTTTAGATAAAATGTTAAAATTTTGTACCGTGATAGATTACAAATGTCTGTATCCCAAAAAAAAACTTCTCAACTATTCCTTATTATAAAATGCAAATTTAAAAATTCATTCATTCTCTAATTTTAAAGCTCTTACAAAACAAAAATTTTGCTAGCCTATTTATTTTTACTTTTAAATTCAAATGTATTTGATGAAGTATGTGCGTAATTTCTTTTATTCGCTGTGGTGATAATGAAAGGAAGGAAATAAAAATGGAAGAGTTCAATGAATGCATGAAAGAATGCAACTGAAGTAAATAAATAAATTGCTGTATGAATAATATATTATGTTTTTGATATTGGATTAATGAAATAGATAATTGGAGAGACAGACATGTGTTAGGACGAGAATATTTATGTTATATAAAAAATAAATTAATAATTTTAAACTCAAACAAACAAAAAAATCTTAATCTTATTGAAAAGTATAATTGACATAATTTTAGTTTGGTAGTTAATTATGCGTGTTTTCATGTGATGAATATGTGTTAAATACAATGTAAAATTATAAAATTATATTATCTCTCTTTTTTAATAATGATGAAACTTTTTCTCATAACTAAATTGGCAAAGAAAGATAAAAAAATCTTTTAGTAATTTTTTTTAAAAAACTACTTTTTAAGGCACTCAAAAAAGAAAGGAAAATTTTAAGGAAATAAGAAATATGTGTATGTGTATGTGATGGTTCCTTAAAATATGGCACTTTGGTTACAACAATATTCGATTGTTCTACATAGTCAATAGAAAAGTTTTTTCTACTTGATATTAAAATAATGATTTATGAAAAAGTACGATACGATATGAAAGCACACTTTCTTATGGTTCTTAGAATAAAGATCAAATTATGATTATGTGTGTGCTTATATATAAATAAAAATTCTCTCTCACAATAATTTTCTATGCCTCATATATGTATATGTAATATGGTATGAATAATAAAGAAAGTCTTTGGTAGATTTGAAGCATTTTGTTTAACATTAAACTAGTGAAATTCAAGTAAGCATGAAGCCATTCTTCTGCTGCTTTCCCAAAGTTTTTCCAATATCCGATGCCGATAGATTGGATGTGCTCTGCGATGAGAGCATTGACGACGAGTCATCGAGTTCATCATTCCATTTGATCATCTGATCATTATTAAACTCAAGCTCAGCATCTAACTTCTCTTGAATTTCATCAAATGAGCTCTTGAAATTACTAAATTCTGACATTTCATAGCTCTCAATTGATCCTGCATTAACTACACTACTCGTTTCGCCATTATGACCATTCATTATAAAATCATCTTCACCAGCTAATGTATATTTTATGAGATTATTCTCTTCATCAAGTGTTATCGGATCAAGAAATAAGTTGCTGAGAATGATTTGCTGCTGCTGATGTGTCTCTTCATCGATACTTACTTGCGGTAATGGCTGATCATTTATAATTTCACATCGATGATTATTAAGATGATTGTTATCTATGCTCGTGTCGTTCGATTCAATCACCAATTTTTCTTTCTTCTTTTTCGATTCTTTCTTTCCTTCCTTTTTATACTTCTTTGTACTGTCGTGAGATTCGTGACTAGATTTTTTGATTTTCTCATATTTCTTCAGCAATGTGGACATAAAATTCGAAGCTTGCCATGTTTCTTGATGTTCTGGGTGATCTTTTATGAAATGCTTACGCAATGAACTACGTGCCTTTACAGGTGATCGCTTGCAGAATGGACAAAAATAGAAAAGATTTTCGTGAATTTCTTGATGACGCTTCAATTGGTATTTTTTCTGGAAGACTTTTTCGCACTCTGGACATTGATGTTGTTCATTTGGATCATCTTGAGTGAGTACTTGCTGTTGCTGTTGTTGTGCTTTTGATTGTTTCATTTGTGTCTTTGAATGTTCGCCATTTGATTTGTCAATGATGAAAACTTTTGGTGATGTATTTGGAAATTTCTCACCAATATCAGAAAAATTATCATTACTTATTTCATGCTTAGGACTGATATTGAAAGTTGTAGTTGCCGTATTTCCTGTCGACGTTACAGCTTGTGATGATTTTAATCCTGATATTGGTACAAGTTTAGGTAAAGCTGCTTGATGATGATAATTTGCGAATGTATAGCCATTAGTAGTATTTGCTGGATTAAGTTCAATATTTGATGAAATGATAATTATCGTATTGCCATTTTCAATGTGACCGTTTTTATCTGAAGCTGATGAAATTGGTGCTAAACTATTACCATTCCACGTCGCATCTGACATTATAGCTGTATGTGAACTTTGAGTAAATTGGGGACTCACTTGAGTTGTTTCGTTAACTGCTACTGTTGTAATACCTGCTTGCTCTATATTTTGTTGCTGTTGATTCTTTTTATTCAGTTTTGAAACAAGAGCCTTTGCCACATTTTCTTTTATCGGTTTTTTATTTAGCACAATTCGACGATACTCTGACGACTTTTTTATACTCGTAGTGAGTTCTGGTCTGACAATGTGTGCAGTATGAACATTTCGTAGGTGTTTTTCAAGAGAATTTGGATTTTTAAAAGCTCTTGCACAAACAATACATTTATCATAATTTGGCATATTCGATTTTATCTCTTCAATAGCTTGCATTTGAATTGACTGCACAATTTCTTGTTGCTGCTGTTTATCCTGTTCATTCTCTTGATGAAATGTTTGTTGTTGTTGTTGTTGTTGCTGTTGATGATTTTTTTGAGTTTCTTGATTTAGCTGCTCTTCAAAATCAAATTGCGGTGGTTGCGTTGATAAATCTTGATCATGTAATAAAGAATCTTGCTGTGATATAGGTTCTGCCCATGCATGAACATCAAGTGGATCAGTAGTCATAAAACCACCAATCAATGTCTCATGTGACATATTTTCAATCGGTGTTTCATCCATATCATTTGATACATCGCAATGCGATTCAATAGTATACAATTCTGGCTCTTGTATTAATAAATTCTGATTAGTTACAACTGAGAGTAATTCATCTGAGACGTCATCGGATCTAAAAAAGACGAAATAAAATTATTCATAGAATGTATTAATAACTATAACTTAC
This sequence comes from Polypedilum vanderplanki, assembly GCA_018290095.1. Taxonomy (NCBI): domain Eukaryota; kingdom Metazoa; phylum Arthropoda; class Insecta; order Diptera; family Chironomidae; genus Polypedilum; species Polypedilum vanderplanki. The sequence continues at coordinate 14,243,267 of CM031379.1, forward strand.
TTTTCCTGGGAACTTGTATCTGGTGTCATCGTTATATTCCTATGAATTTTCATATGACGATTAAGCGACCAAGAATTGCTAAGCACTTTCCAGCATATACCACAGTGAAATAGAGATTTCTTTGCCGAAGATTTTTGCTTAAAACAATCATGTTCTTTTAGCTCATCTGGATTTTGAAACATTTTCATGCACACTACGCACATAAATAAATCATGAGATCGCATATGCTTCTCTAAATTTGACTTTGTAATGTATTTTCTCGTGCATAATTCACAAGCGTACTTTTGTGTTTCGGCATCATTCATTTCTGTAAATTTGATTGGCTTTATTGATGATGACGATGAATGACTCATTTTGTCAACGTCGCTTATTGATGATGATAAATTATAATTATCGATAAAATCCATTTGATAACTCATTCCACTCATTTGTTGTTCATTTTTTGCCATTAAAATTAAGTTATCAAAATCAATGCTATAATTGGGCGAATGACTTTGATTCTTCATTAAACTATTAACTGGTGGCAATGAAATCTCAGATGATGGAGATGATGTTGTTGGTGCAATTGAGAGATAATTGTTGTTTGTCATATCAGAATGCTTATCGTCATTTAACTTGAGATCGCAATCAAAAGTGGAAACTTGATGGCGAACATTTGTGTATAAATTAAATTCGTTTGTTGCCTCTTGTAATAAACTTACTCCCATTCGTGTAGCATATGATGGCGAGTACCATACTTTCAAAATGTCACCCAACTCAATGTCACGTGTGGATGTGTAATAAATTTGATCATTTTCCTAAAATACAGCACGATAATTATAAATAATGTAAATTAATTTATTTTTATGTTTAACCTGATATGCCATTAAATTTTGCTCATTTGAATATTTTGCTATATCAACATGAATCATCCAATTGCATTTTGTTTCATCGGAACAATCTAAATAATAATTGCGTACATTGAAAAGTTCCTTAATGTCGTCAGAGAGATCATCAATAAATGGATCACCATGCCATATTTCATTAAAAATCACCAATGGAAATTTATTTGGCCGCGATGGTGGCACATAACTTTTAGGTGCAAGCACTGGACCTGAAAAAAATTATATCACACAATTACTCGTGACCTACTTTTCGCTACACTGGATTATGCATGCATTTTCCTCTTCTCTCCCTCATTGTACTTTTTTATGAAAAAAAAAATATGTTTGAATGATGATCATCACTTACCGAAACGAGTTCCCTTTGCAAATTTTTGAGCCGTTATCACCATGGATTTTTTTAATTCACCATAATCATCAATCACCATTAAACCATCGGGAACTGAATATCGTGACAAATTTTCACTATGTGGCTTGTCTGGTATCTAAATTTCAATTGAGAGTAAAAGTAATGTCAATTAATGTACATATCAGAAAAAAAAGAAAAAATGTGAAAAGGAAAAGTCATTTCTACTGGATTTGCAGCATACATTTTTTTCCATTTATTACTCACGATTTTATCTGTTAACTCATTACACAATCCAGTGTAATGTAAACCATTACAGATCCCGCAAATATTTTTTACAGAATGTGCAACATTACTTGTCTGTAATGAGAGACAGAGAAGAAAAATGAAAAAAGAGGGACAGAGAAGGAAAATTTGTAGAAAATGGAAAAAAGTTATCTTGTTGTTTTGAGAAATGAGGAAATGGTTGGAGAGAAAATTTTAATATACCTGATTAAGCGGAGGTATTAGTAAATTTGCCATCGATATATCCATTTTGCTTGCAATCAATCAAAATATTAAACGAGTTTATCTATTTAATACATTACATTTCCTGTAAAAAACGAGAGAGAAAAATTTCATTTTGTAATTTTAACAATACCCATCAATAAAAATGCTTTTACACTCATCAATCTCACGACATTTCATTATAATATTAATTTTTAAAATTATTGTTAATAATTTTAACTAAATTTAAACTTATATTGATTGCACAAACCTAATTTATTTTTTTTATTTATTATTGAGAAAAAATTGAATTAAAAGGTAGGTAGTAGTGAGTAGTAGTATAGATGATAAAATATGGCAATACGCCTTTACTATATTTTTAAATTTAAAAAAACTGTTTGACTTTATTTTCTTTTCTCCATTTAAAATACACAATTATTCAGATTTTAAATAGCCAAATTATTACTGCTCAAAGCGAGGTCTCTTTGCATTATTGTAGTCTCTGTTATCTCGATAATAATCTCGACTTCCACCACCTTCTCCTCTTCCACTATTTCCTTGGCGTTGATAATCATATCGATTGCGATTATAGTTGAAATTTCTTCTATTATTATAATGATTATAATGTTGATTACGATTATTCTGATGATGATAATTGTTATTTCGATTATATCTATGATTCCCTCCTCCCCCTCGATTATAATGATGATTAAAATTTTCAAATGGATAAACAATAATCGGAGGCTTTGGTTCTTTTTTACAAAAATCCATAAATTCTTGATCGTCTTCAGTGAAACGATACTTGAATTCTTCTTCAAATTCTTTGACCATTTTTACATGTTCTTCATTGAGTTCTTCTTCACTCGATGTCGATGAATCTTCTTCGCTTGATGACTCAAGATTTATTTTACGATTTGGATCAACCATTTTGCTGATGTTTACTCAAATACTTCAATGACGCAAAACACGATCTAGCATTAACAATGAATCTGCGTCTAAAAAAAGTAGAGAAATTTGTATTACGACTTAACATTAATTAGGCACTTTTTCATTTACACACATGATTCGGATATAACTGAATCTAAAATTATTCCGTAAAAACCTTTATCACTTGGTAAAACTGGATTACTTCTTGCTACTATTTCACTTCTTTCAAACATCCAACCCAAATGCGCTTTGCAACTTGGACATTGACAAACTTTCCACGAAAAACCTTCAAACCAACTACCTCCTGAAGAAGAAGAACAAGAAACAAAAATCAACATATTGAAAAAATAATCTTGTATAATAAAGAATCCTTACCTGGATACCAAATTGAGTTGGGATTTTTGGCACAATGAGCTTTTTTAGTTGTAATTAATTTAAATTTTAAGCCGAGAGGGTTCACTAATTCCTGGACAACAATAAATTTCTTTTTTTCTTCGCCGATTGTAAAATTAGAAATTGAAATAGCTTGCTCGCTTATTCGATCATTTATTATTAAATTAGCAATTAATGTATCGGTACCGCAACTTTTACACAAAAAATAGCCTGCAGAAACGTGAGACATGCAATTTTAAATTTTCTTATCTTCTCTGATAATATACTTTTTTTTTACCTTCAATCGGTGTCGTGTCTGTATTTTCTTCCGAACGTAATTCTAGCTTTGTTAATTTCACACTAAGCAAGATTCCAAACAAAATCAATTGTAGACATTTCATCGATGACTATTTAGGTCTAATAAGACAACTTTTAAAAACTATTTTATTTATTTCAGGTATTTTAGAAAATTTCAATTTTCAATGTTTTTCTTTTCAAATTCGCCACACTGTTGTGAGAGAAAAGTTTTAAATGTAATAATGTATTAACTCCAATTGTTAAAAACTCACCACAACTGTTTTATTCACACTTATTTGATTAATATGATATTTTAAAAATCTTATTTTCACTAAAAAGTTTAAAAACAAATAATTTTTAATGTTTATATTTTCAAAAAGAAACCGTTGAATTTTAATTTCTTTTAATGTCATACATCATAAACCTTAAAAATTTCTTATCAATCGAGTACACTTTTATTCGAGTGTACACAGCGTTTTTTCACCAAAATGTTTATTTTGAAATCGATCTGCAAAGTTGAAAAACACTGAAAATTATAATTTTTGCTATTTTAAGCTTTTAAATTGTTGAATATTTAAATATAATTTTGCTTATTAAGGAATTAACAATATTCCACATATGAGGTAGGTGTAAAAGAATAAAATTTCAAGTGAAGATTAAAGTAATGTTAGAATTTTAATGCAAGAAAAAAAAAACTCTCTAGAAGGTAAAAAAAAAGAAAAAAAAACTAAATATATCGTATATGCATGTGTCACGACCATAAAATAAACTAAAGGAATTATTGCCCAAATCGAATTTGGAAGCCTTAAAAAGTTATTTCTAACAGGGTGATACACAAATACTTTTCCGTCCATTAGTAAAGCTTATAAATAGGTACATATATCAATAGAGACGAACCAACACTCGATTACAATACGTCTCCCCTTTTACGTTTCTCATAATAAAATATGCAACAACATGGAATATTCTATTGTGTGTAATATGCGCAAACTGCCTCTATTTTTGGAGGCAATAATACCTCATTCACTTTAGTTGTTTAGTTTATTTTCGATTGTTTAAACGTGCTGCTACATTGCTGCAGTGTGTCGCTAGTCTTTACATCGTTCATTCGTGGCTTTTTCATTGTTTACTTTAACATTTTTAATTATCAATTTCGCAAAAAAATATCCAATGTGATGTCAATATTCAATGATAAAAAATTTTAATACATTAACAAATGAGTGTCGCAAGTTAGTTCAAGAACGTCTGTTTTAAAAAAAAGTCAAACATTTATTGCGCGACAGTGTGAGAGGATATATAGAGAGACTCGCTATTGATTACGAGCAAACTTTCATTTTTATAAAAAATATTTATTAGTGAGTGTTTTTTAGGTAAAACCAAAGTAAAAATAAATAAATTTATGAATGAATCAAGCACAAAGTAGCATTCAGTTAAAAAAATCTCCCGAAATTGAATTCGGTTATGACTACGGTCATGTAGAGAATAGAGAAACAACAACGATAAAACAAAATAATATTTATTCAGGTTGCTAGCATACATTTATAATTACATTATTACCTGATTGACATTCATTTATTAGAAGAATGAGAACTTATTAAATTACAAATTTTCTCTCCCCACATTAGATATTGACGATTCTTCGAGTGTACATTTCTCGGATGGCGACTTTATTCATCATCAGTCGTCTGTTACGCTAGTAATAAAGAATAGAGATTCACATAATAATCATAATATATCGCTTCTTTGTTGGATTCTCGTACTAGTACTTCTTTTATCCATTCTCGTATCGATTGTTGTCGTCATTTGTGTTTGTATAAAAGCAAAAAGAACGCGTAGTAAACAAGAGCATAGAATAGCAACGCATATCAACGCTTTCTCTCCTGCAACAAATCCCTCGCGTCACCAATCAATTGAAATGCTTCCTAAATATGTTCCTTCACCTGCTCAAAGCTATTCTAAATTGTATCAGTGGTGTCAACAACGTGATATACAATTGCAACAACAACATTACAAATCATTGTGGACTGTCAATCCACACAATGATGATGCGGGTAATTTTTAAATATTTTCCCAAAAAATCGATTTTTTATGAAATTCATTTATTAATTTTCTAGAGCAAATGAGTAGCGCAGCAGAAGTTGTAGATGAAAATCCTAATGCGTATAAGACGAGATCATTACCATCTAAAAACAAACAACGACCTGTGAGTCAAATTGAAGATCTCGATGAACTTTATAGTCGTGTGAACTTTAGCAAAAAATTACGAAATCGTATGACGAATAACGAGGCAAAAATTATAGCATTTTGCAGATCACGTTCACAAAATTTATCACAGTATTCGAATAATAGTGGAGGTGGTAGTGGTCTATCTAAAGAAGAAGCTTTTGTTGTTTATGATGAGCGAACTGCTCTATAAATTTTTTTTCTTCTACTCTAAATCTACTCATTATATAAAATATGAATAAGATTCATTAAATGTGTAGCAAAAATAGTATGTTAGGATAAATACAAGGAAGAAACAACGTTTGATGTTGATAATTTTAAGAAAACGTAAAAGAAAAATTTTTCATATACCTACTTCAATGTAGAATCATTTCAATATTTTTATTGAATGTTTTATTCTTCTTTATCTATTTAACAATCATTTTTCAATTCCTTTTTCTGCAAAAAAAAGAGTTACCTTCTAGTCAGTGAAAGAAATATGTTTTATCGTCGTCGTCGATGCGTATTTTAGGATAAAATAGTGTGATGAGAATTTTAGCGATAAAGAAATAATATTCAATTCGGAAATTCTTCCTAAAGACTGAGTTAATGTATCCACGGATAGAATAAAATTTTAAAAAATGCGAATTCGACGATAATGTAAGGTTTTATGTATAACATACAATCAAATAGGAAAGAGAATTGGACAAAAAATTGTTACAAACAAAAAAAATATCTTAATCGTTCCAAAAATAAAAATACAATCTGTACCTAGAATTTAAAAGATATGAGTTTTTTATTACACTGAAATGATAGATAAAGTAAGAAAAGATATTTTTTGAAATATAATAGAATTTTTATTTTTTACTTTTACTTTCTATGCATCATCTTTCATTCATTCTCACTTTCTTTCTTTCTTTCTATCTTTCAATATATAATTTAATAATATTCTTCATTCAGTTTTACAGTTATTTTTATGTGTGTGTGGTTTTTCTTACTTTCTTTATTTTAGAGTAATTAAATTTGGATCATTAAATTATTGAATAATATTTATAAACATGCGATAAACGCCTTTTTTAAACTTTCTCTCTTCTTTTTTTATTTGTTAGTGATTTTTTTATCTTTTTAAATTAAGAACTTTACATAAAAATCTTTTTAATGCTTTCTTTTCATATATGTTGTTGCTGTGGTTTGTATTTTTGTATCTTTTCGTCAACTTTCTTTAAATATTATGGGAGGTTGTGTGTCTTATTGTTTTAGTAAAAAAATACAGGTATGCTTAATTTTTCATTTTTAGCCAGAGTTTCTTAAAAGAAAAAGTGATTAATGATAAGATTTCAGAGAAAAAACCATTTTTATAAAAGAAAAGTCCTTAATGGATAAGTTTAAAGCATTGTTTAGAATTTTCAAAGAAAGAATTTTCTCTGTCCGTAAATTTTTCTTTCGATTTTGAGTCTCCTGTGCGTAACAAGTCAGTTTCTATAGCAGAAAGAGACTTGAAAATTTTTTTGTTTCTTAATTTTTTTACAAATCTTCAGTCTTATGGTTAAAAATGAATTCAATAAAAAGTGCTGCCAATATACAATAAAAGTTTATTCATTAAAAATTTTTTTTGCGTTATCATTCAGAACAAAGAATGTGTGTGACATTAAGGTTTTATGTGGCGGCGAATTTTGGGAGAAAGGGGGAAATAACAATAATTTTCTATTTTTTTAAAACACATCTTTCATGTATGTTAATATCTAAAAACACATCAAAGTTAATTCTATGACGACAAATAAGTATGTATTTCAGCGTTGTTCTTAAATTCGGCAGTGTAAATTACTTCTTTTTCATGTGTAAAATATTCAACTAGATGTTCAATAGAAAAACTTTTTTTAAAGCCAAAAACAGCCTAAATACATTGAATACATCGTCGTTATGAAAATTAAAATAATTTCTGCCAATAGTTTTTTACTCATGTCAATTTTTTTGCTTATTTATGTGTTTATGTGTGTTTCCCCCCATTAAAATCTTCTCATTCACAAAAAAGACAGTGATGTGAGCCTATGTCAGTCAATTTGTCAACTATATATTCATATTCTACCATCGTGCCCACTTATTTTTTGCTAAGAATAAAATTTATATTTATAGTAATACTTTTTTGTTTTAAAACGTTTTCCAATATTTGATTTTTTAATAAACTCCTGTAATGTATTACTATCAACTATTTTTTTTCTCAATCTTTAAATTTTAAAAATTTCGATCCATTTTCAATCTTTTTTTTCATACACATCTTAATAAGAGACATAATTTTATCAATAAAAGTAAGCAAAACAAATATTACTTCAAGTCAGAATCTAAGGCAAGTTCGCAAGTCAGCTGCAATCAAAAAGTTTAATTTACACCTTTTGATTTTAGAAAGGGTGCGATAATTAATTTAGATAGAAATTAAAGTGATTCTAAATGAAGTTTTTTTTTTAAACAAAAATTTTCTTATAATTTTGCATACATTTGAGATTTCACTCCAATGATAAGTAATTTTAAATTTTTAAAAAACATTTTTTTTCTCTTTACATTTAAAATAGTTAAAATTTTCCGATTTTAAGATTAGATAAATTTAGAAAATTTTAATTGCCTAAAGTTTTATTTTTCTCTTATAAAAAGTTTAAACGTCTTGCACATCAATTACCATCAGATTTGATTTGTTTTCTTTATATCTTATTGTATTTTATTTTCTTTCAAAGAAAAATTAAAAATTGAAAATTTGTTAAAAATTCTTTCTTCTAGCTTAAGTTAGAGTTTTTTATAGAGAGAGAGAGTTAGAAGTTAAGAAGAAAAGAGTGAATATCAATATTTCTTTTTCATATTATTAAATATAAGAATAAAACTGGAAAAAGGAAAATTTTCTGTTAGTTTTATGGAATGATTTTTGCATGATTTCTCCATATTTGTATGTTTCTAATTTTATTCTCTCTGGCCAATAATTTTACTCAAATTGTGTGAATTATTATTTCCCTCAAAATTCATAAATAACCTCTTAGCCAATAATGATTAAAATTTTTCTCATATTTTATTTTTCTCTTATTTTTTGCACCATAAATTTAATCGAATCAAGAGCATTCTCATGTGTATGCTCTTATTGCAAGGATGCCATTTTCTTTAGTGTCTAATTTATCATTTATATATAAATTTAGTATAAAAAATTTAGTTTTCTTTATCCTAATGACGATAAAGTCATTGAAAAAATGTGTTTAAAGCAAACATAAAGATACATTTTGTGTAATTGAATGCGTAAAAAAGATTTAATCGCTCAACAAAATAATTTTCTAGAGAATTAGAAAAATTAACATTCCATCCGCAATGGTGATTAAAACATCAGGCATTTAATTTTTAATTTATTTCTTTACAAATCACAACTTTAAAAAAGAAGAAAATTAATGAGTTCTCTTTTGTTTTGTCTATCACCAATTATACTTTTTAAAAAAAATGAATTAAGCCTAGAAAAAAAATATTATTTTTCACTTTTTATCCTAAAGATCTACAGTTGCGAATTTTAATTTTTATAAGAGGGACAGGGATGTGTGTGTGTGATTCGAACGCTTTTTACACTAGAACTTGAACATATAAAAAAATCAACTGAATTTATGCCCTAAGAATCATTATACAATAATTATTTAATTTTCAGCTTGCAAGTTGCAACACACGATTAGTGAAAAGAACTTATCGATTAAATCAATTATTATAATGATTATGCTAAAGTATAAAGTATACAACAACAACATGTCTAAAAATGAATGAATAAAAAAGGTATTCATTAATTTTAAGTAAGTAAGTTCTAAAATATAAAATAAAGTGTGTAAGTGTTTCTATTAAAGATGTTGATTGATGAAGAAGAAGAAAATGTCAAGGAAAATATTTTTTGCTTCTCTGATAAGAACTATTTTTTGTCAATTTTGTTTTCATCGTTAATTTGATTAAGAAATACTCATGTGTTTTTCTTTCATTTCACTTTGAATCTTTGACATAATATTCAATAAATTTTTCTTTTGTTAATTTGTGTATGTAAATGTGCAAATAGACTATTTCTCTATATTATTTCACTCTAAAGTGTATGTTGTGTCTATGATTAAACTTTTTTAAATAGTTTTTTTTATTATTTTATAAAAGATTTTAAGTGCATTTTGTGTGAGTTTTTCTTCATCAAATTCTGTATGTGATTGTGTGTCATCTATTAGGTAATTAATATGTAGATACTTTATATTTCTTCTTCTTTAATTTTTTTCCTTATCATCATGCCATTACATTTATTTTTTGTAATTGTTTTTGCACTTTATTTTGTACTTTTCGAAGGATTCATGCATCAGTTCGATCAATTTTATTATGCACACTTTGACCGATAAATAATGATTTACACGAATCCTCAAGTTCCCGAGCAATTTTTCATTTTTTTAAATTACCATTCCTGCATTTCTTTTCATCTTTTTTACTTATTTTTCTTTTCTTCCAAAAATTATATTATTCATTCATTTCTTTATATCATTTTATTTGTGTGTGTATGTGTTGATAGTTATTATAGAAGGAATAAAGTTGTTGTATTTTTTGCTTATAGAAGGGAAGAAATAATAAATTAAACAAACTTTTATTTTATAAAAAGAGCTTTGAATTTTTCAATAAAAAATAGATGCAGTCTCAATCATTTTACGAGAAAAGAGCAATCACCCTCATCATCTCAGAAATATCGTTCATCATTGTTTCTATCTTTCAATCTTTCTTGTTACATAATTTTAAAAGAAAAACATAAGAGTTAAGAGGTTGAAAATTATAAAAAAATTTAAGCGTAAATATTAAACACGGTTTTGGCTGCCTCAAAAAATAATTTTTTAAACTTTCGATTTTTTTTCTCTTGTGTGCGCAAGGGACCATTTATATGTGCTGTTGCTTAGGTGCACCTTCCTAATTCCTCTTCAAGAATTTCTTCAACATGTTTGTCATCAATAAGTTGAAAATAGAACAAATGATCTACACACTTGAGACTTATGGATCGGAGAGCTGGCAGTCGAAGTAGAAGTTGAGCAAAACGACCGTCTTCTGTTGGATGTTTCTGTCGACAGTACTCGTCGAGACAGGCGTAAATTTTTGCACGCACTAAATCGATATCTGTGCGTTCTGTAAGTTTTCTTACATCTGTCAATAAAACATGAGTTAAGCAAAAAATTTAAAAAATATATATAAAATTTTACCTGGATTAAAGACAATAATTGCCTTAAGTAAGCACAGTTCAGTAAGATCAATTTCCATTCTTTTAACTTTGACACTTAATTCCGATAAAATTCTATCAAATATTTGCACAACACCCGCTTGCACTGCCATGTTTCTGCCTAATGTGTAATTACGTCCAAGACACATCTGTTGCGATATTGTTCGTCTTTCCAGCGTTCCATCGGCATTCCGTCGATCAGGTTCAATATACTACATAATTACATAATATTTTAAAAACGAACTTGTATAAGTAAGTGATAAAAAGTTATGTACATACCGGAATGCTCATGTATGCAACGGAAATTATCAGCAATTCATTAAAACTATGTTTTAGTAGTTCTATCTGATCGTCATGAGGTAATTTTGTGAAGTGAGGCAGTCGTCGACAAAAGTCCATTAGTTGAAAGGACAGTCTATTTACCATTGCACAAATTGATGAAACAGGCGCCTGTGAAACAAACATCAAAATATTTTTAGTTAATAAATTTATAAGAAATAAACACGGAAAAAATTTTCTATTTTTAATCTTTACCCTGTATTCATTTGGAATCATTGCATTAGAGCTGGCTATACGTAAATATTGTATAGATTTATCCCCGCATTTTGATTCGCTCATTTGTTCTGCTTCCATTAGACGCTCCAATGTAAATTCTCGAGCAGGTCCATTATTCACGAAAGGCGGCGTTGATGAAATATTCATATCGTCGCCACTCTATTTAAATAAGAGAAAATTTAAATTTTAATATTTTATTTTCTTTTTTCTATTATTTTTAATCCTTTTTTTATACCTTTTGTGACTTTCCACCTCGCTGTCGTTCTTCTTGAACGGCTTCTCGTTTCATACCACAATTTAAGCATTTCTGGTAACGACAATATTGACAACGATTCCTTTGTTTTTTATCAATCACACAATTTCGATCCTCTCGACATGCATATGACAAGTCCTTTCTTACTGTTCTTTTGAAAAAGCCTTTACAGCCTTCACAACTGAAATAATAAAAATTTCATTTTATATTATATTGCAAAAATAAAAAAAACGATAGAAAAATGATTCAAGTCAGCAAGGCATATAAAAATAATTTTCATGTGTTAATTAAATCTAACACAGTAACAATATATAAATTACTCAACAATTTTTATATTCTCTCTATTTAGCTATGATGACGAATTAGGTTCAAAAGTGAGAAAGAGAAGAGAAAAAACGTGTTGGAAAAAAAAATATTAGAGGGCAATGTTCCGAAACAAACACACGAAACGAAAAACGTCAAAACACACACTTTTTTCGGGTGTTGTCCTTGAAAATCTTTTCAAGCATTTTTTTTCCAGCGCACTGAAGAGAGTGAAAAAGCCGGAAGAATGAATAGAAACATTTTTTCCTATATTATTAGTGAAGCCAAGCCAAAACAATTTGTGGTAATGAAACAAAAAGAATATTGCCTTTATTTACCTATTCTTTTTTTAAAAATTTATTCTCTGATTCAGAACTCAAGCTTCAGGTGTATTACAACAAAATATAAAAAATCTTTTATTGCGCATTTAGATTTTTTGTCGTGTTTGCTTATTTTTAAGTGTGTAAGTAGTGTCCAAATATAAGGAAATATTTGCATATTTATAATAAACAAATATTCTAGAGATTTCATCATTTGCTAGTATATCAATATCAGCTGATAAGATTAAAACTAAATGTGTAGATGTTGTAATAATATGACATTATTTCTATTTTATTTTTAGACTAATCATGTTTTTAAAAGTACCTATCTTATTAATTTTCCTATAAATCAATAAAAATCGTGCGGCTCGTGACTCATTTGTTTATGACAGAGTAAGGAAAAAGTGAAATCGTATTCAGTAGTAAATTTATTAATGAATATTGAGTAACTTGCTCATTTCACATTGATAAAAAAAAGTATACACGCAATTACAGCACAAAATCGATTGTATACACAAAAAATTTCCGAACCGAACGAGAGAAAAAAACGCCGACTGACCAGTCGAATAATTTTTTTTCTTTTTCTATGGGTACTTGAACTTTAGTTATTAAATATTTTTCCATACTCAACAATCTATTTAATTTTTAATGTGTGTTTACAGAATGAATAAAAAAGCTCAATTTTTTCTGCATGTATTAATCTATCTCTCATTTCCTTTGTATATCATTGCCATCTTTCTATATCTCTCACACATTGACTAGTCACTATATACTAAACTTTGTAGTATATTATTACAATAAACCTAATAGAAGTTTGTCTATATTTATTTTCATCATCATCATCATCATCATGCACGTATTTCTCTGTCAGTTGGAGTCCAATTTTTTAAAAAAAAAAGCGCGTGGTTGAAATTTTTCCCTCTTTATGTTCCTCCCTCTTTTTTTCTTTTCTTCTTTTCCACTTAAAGAAACAAGAATAATAGTAATCATACAGATGCCAAGTAACTAAAATTGTCTCTTTTTTATACACTTGTATTTTATTGTGCCCACGGAAAGGAAAGAAAACTAGAAGAGCAAGTAAAACTTTTTTGTCGCTATAAAATGAAATGTTGATGAAAACATGATGTGACATTGTTGTATGATTGAAATAAATTTTGAGGAAATATATAAGGAAAAAGGGCTCATAAAATAAATTTTTTTCTTTTCATATTTAATTCCATTGAGTGAAAAAGAAGAAAGAATGTGAAAATGTGTTTTCATCAAAATGTTCACATACAATACAAATTTATGTAACATATAGAGGCCAAAATGTAAATCATCACTCTATGTTTGTCGTCATTATTATAAATTGCAAATTTAACCAAGAATCTTTTTTATATATAAGAAAAAAATCTATAACCGGGTCACTTCATTCACAAGGAAAGAAAGATTGATTTATACGCACATATTTTGCCTTCTATTTCTAATATTAGAGTCAACTGTCAACGCTAATCATTATCAACATTGATGTGACATTTTATTAATCTTTCTCTCTATCTCTAATGTTTTGGTCCAATATTTCATCATCATTATGAAAAGTCTCACTACTTACTTACATAGTGAAAGATTAAATTTCAAAAAAAGTAAATATTCTTTTTCATTGCAAGTATAAATACTGCACTAGTGCATATGCTAGTACTTATTTTTTTCTCCTTCATAAGAGTGTATAATAGTCGTAGTTTCGAATTTTCAAGGTTATTCATTTGAGAACTAGCATGAAGCAAGTCGGTGAAGGCAATAAAAATTCAATATCATGGTTTTAAATCGAGACACGATAACATGCTTGTAAGGAAAAATAAGTTGCAAGCAATTGTACATAAATACGCTTGCATATGCACTTTGTTATTTACTTATTTACTGCCATACATATTACCGGTTTTATTTAGTAGACTCAACATTTTTCTGTTATTTATTCTCTTTTATGTAATTGGTATGAAAAATGAGCGACAGTGTCGGATGTATACAAAACGATTTAAAGAATTCTAACGTGATATGAATTAATGGATATATACTCAAGATAAAGTGATTTAGATAAAGCTTATTCTTTAATATAAAGCAAATGCTGGAAATTATTTTTAGTAAAATCTTTAAAATTCAGCCTAAAAAGTTGATTTATTAAGTATTTATTAAAAAAAGATAAATTTGAAACAATTATCAATTAATTGAAGTGTTTTTGTTTCATGAATATAATGCAATTTCTTATCGCATGACTCCTACTCATAATACACACGTTAATCTTGATTGAAAAAAGAGCGCATGTTTATTGAGACCTCATTTGTTTGAAAAATGATTCACAGAACCGCATTGAAGTAATTTGTCTTTAATTTCCACATTCAGTAGAAAAGGATTCATATTCCTATCACATTGATACACACGAGGGTGTGGCATAATGTTTCAAAAATGCATTGATTGCATGTTTTGACGTAGTCTCAAATACTGCAAATTATTCTTTGCATATTTCAAACAAATCTTTTTTGAAATTTGAAACTTTTTAATGGCATTTGAAGAAAAGTTCGATTTACACGCGAAAGGCATCATATAACTTACCTATATACACCATAATGCTTTCCACTTGCACGATCACCACAAATTGAGCATAGATGTTTCGATCCCGAGAGAGGATGATTGGGCGGATATTGCTGTTGATTTTTCCCATTCGTAGCATTTCCACTGCCATTATTATTCATTACAAGAATATTGTTGACATTCGTTGCAGGCGGTGTCGTTGTCAATGGACCGCTTAGAGTTGATGACGATGATGCATTTGAGGGCGATGGTGATTGCAGTTTGATCTGATTAAATGTGACAATCGTTCCACTCCCACTGCCGAGTGAACTGATAGGACTACTCGGACCATTATTATTCATCGACTGAATCGGCGAAAATGTGTTCATACCCGTCGTTGTCGGTATTGGTGATGTGTTGTGATTATTTAAAATAATATGATTAATGCTATTACTACTGTTATTATTATTTGTATTGTTATTATTATTATTATTGCAATTTAATAGTGAAATATCTGGCTTTAGATCTGGCGGTGATAATGGACCCATATGTCCAATCAATGATGAATCGATGCCTAGAAAGAAACAAGAAATAAAGTTAATTAAATAAAGAAAGAGTTTGAGCATCAAATAAAATTATGAGTGTGGGTTTTTCATTTGAAATATTCAACAAACATCTGGATATGTGATTTTAAGAAAGGTAAATTAACAAAGAAAATGAAAAATAGCGAAATATGTAATAAATTTCAATCAAATTAAGTCACAAGACTTGAGCAAGAGCAATAGCACTCACACAAATAGCACACTCAATTCAATGTCAATGAAAGGAGATCAAGCAATCAACATTTATTTCACTGTTTCCATTTCTCGCTCGTGTGAGCCATAAAAGGACATGAACCTTTAATCTTTAAGAATTATTGATCATAAATTTGTACACTTTTCACTTAAATCAAAAAAATCATTACTTTCTTATATGCAAATTTTCATCAATGACTTATAGAGAAAAAAAATTAATCCTGTCACGCTCTCTCTTACTCACATTTATCCAAGAAATAAATTATCGGAACGCGAGACTATGACAGCAACACGATTTGTTGCTAAATAATATCAAAAGGAAACCAGTTAAATAAAATAGAGTGTGAATGAATTAAAGACAAAGGAATTTAGAATTTCGAGCACACATGACAACGATGTACATCATCAACAACAGTGAATGAATAGAGTCAGTTGGAATAAATGAAGAATGAAAAATTTAAGTTTTTCTTTTTACATGTGCAAAATGTTCTGTATTCTGTTGTACAGCAGTTGTAGATCACAAAACGATGTGGGCACATTTTGCAAAACGTTCTCGAATATTTTTTCTCTCAAATAAAAAGTTTTAATTTAGTCTATGCTAATGGCGCTAATAATCTCAAATTTCCTTTTCCCTTCCTGTCAAACGAACCTTTTTCTCTCGCGCTTTAATCAAGCAAAAAAATATATATACTACTCCAACATTTTCCAATATGCTTTTATTTATGCAGATATTCAGAAATAATTTTACGTAAATTAATGGATAAAACATTGTTATTTTGACCTTTCAAAACTGAATTACTTATTTTTTGACAACTGTCTGGAATATCAGCATGAACTGACTTAAGTTAAAACTAAAAATAAATAAATAATCCCTCTCTTTCTCAGTTTCTTTTTTCGTGAATTCTCGCGACTAATCCAGCCGAGGCTGAAGCGATATATATTCGCAGATATTCATAAATTTCTCAACAACTCTTTTATTTTGTATGTGCATTTTTTTCTTTCTCGAAAGATGAAAATTTTCTCCTTAATCTCTCATTCCAAATCTCCAGACAGACAGAATTTGTTACTTTGCTTCACTTAATGTACTTTGCACATCAACAAACCTCTATTATCGCCCATCGTCATTTTAACTTAAAAATGAAGTTATCAACAGTGAAAAATCTTAAAATGTGTGTACGATTTCAATTACATCCCGAGAAAACTTCATCATCATCGTCATTTCTTTATGAAAAGCAAGTATAATAAATTCTTTTTGTGCATTATATTAAAACATAAATCATCCAGAAATCCAAGTGCCCATGAAAATAAATGAGTGTTCACTCTTTTTTATTGTACAGGAGGATGACTACGACTGAACTGAGACTTCAACCAAATGTTTCCATATGACATCAAGAATTAAACTAAAGATACATACATTATAATATTTGTTCTAAGCACAGAAGTTTATGCCATAACATATTTAAAAAAGAAAAAGAAGAAAGAACCAGTTTATAGCGATGTAATTTTTCTTTATGCAATAAAAGTGCATGTGGTAGTATAAATATAAAAAAACGCATTTTCAAATGGCACACAAAGAGACAACAGGAGAATAAAAGTGAAAGAATGAAAAAAGGGTTAAAAAGATAAGGCGCAAAAAATAAAAATATTTCGTTATGTGTTGCATCAAAGAAGATATCCAATTTCATCATGCACTTAATCACACACATACATACGAGTGTTAATTATAATGAGAATGCAATTTAGATAGGAAGAAAGAAATGGAGAAGCTTCTGCTGCTGTTGTAGTTGATAATGATGATGCTTCTTTTGAGTGGCAAGCAAATTAAATCCGCTACGAAGAGTGAATTGAAAGGAAAATCACACAACCGGCATCTAAATTCTACCAAGATTGGGAAGCGAACGTTAAGATAGAAAGAAAAGAGAAAAATAAGAATCAAGGTCACCTTATTCGACAACAACAGCAATCAAGCCTATTTTACCATACTTGCGTTGTATGTATTATATTTAGCCAAAGTCTCTATGGACATTCTCACTTGATATGTTTCTCCATAAAATAAAAATACACATTTTATGACAAAGGCATTTACCTTGATTGTATTCGTGAAGTTTCTTCGCATAGAAATCAAAAAAATTGAAAATTTTAATTTCGACAGAAGACGCTTACGAAAAAGCAGAATAGCAAAAAGAATTTTTTTCCGTTCTGGAATTAATTCTCGTCACTTTGCAAATTAACGACTTCATTGAATTTTTTGATTATTTCAATATTTGGCCCATTGGTCAGTGGCAAGTTCATTGATATTTTTTGCATAATTAAAATAGTAATTAAAAGATTGCCGAAAAGGAAAAAAAACCAAAATTGATTTCACTTTTATTCATGTTAGACAATTTTTCTTCTTATAATGTGTTTCATTTGATTTATTATCATTTCATGATTCTTCTTCCTCTTTCTTACTTATATGCATTTCTAATTTGGCCACAACGATAAAATAAAGAATCAAAAGAAGAATGAAACAGAACTGAACATATTGTAAACCGATTCCAGATCAGAAATTCCTTAAAATCGAGCTGTATTTGCAGGAAAATAACAAAAAAAATTTTTTGTATTTAGCTAAGCATTAAGAATTTCGCAGTCTGCAATAAATTTTATTTCAAATTTTCTTCTTCTTCGTCATCGCCTCCCTCTTCATCTTAAAGCGCTTTTTCTCTTTTATTTTTTTTGACTTCGTTGCAGTAAGGAGAGAGAGAAATTTTTTAGCAAATTTAATACATTTATTTTTTGTTTTATGCACATAAATACATTTATATTCTTGCCGAGTGTAGCAGATTTTAATTAATTTTTTTTTCTCTCCTCTCTTTATTTTCGAGTCGAAATAATTATAATTTTAAATCCAAGCGAAATGTTACAAACAGAACAAGTAAAAAGAAAAATTCTAATTGAATGAATAATATAACAAAAAAGAGGAACGCTTGATATTGTGTAATCGAAGATGGACATACTTTAGCTTATATGACAATAAAAATTACACATATATGCATTGCTACACTTGAATCATCAGGGTCGAAATCCTTGTTAGGTTAATAAACTCTATCGACATACTAAAAAATACAACAGCCATCCGACAACTTTCCCCACCGCTATTCAACAGTTCATTTTTAGTCAGTGTGTATCATAACAATCTCAAATTAGCACCATGATAAAGAAGTCGAATACTTAAATAACAAAAGCAGCAGCAGTAACAATGCATTCATGTATGCAAGCAAAATTAAAATGAAAACTGTTTTTTTTTTTAAAAAATTTTTTGTATGACCCCCAAAACTTTATAAGTTAATCACACCGACAGCCGACAATCGAGGAGTGCACGAATAACAAAAGCATACACAGTCGACTAGCAGTGAAAAAGAGAGAGAATTGCAAAGAAACGGGCATGAAACACACTTTTCATTGACGTCCATTGACTTTTTTACCTTCATTTGAATCAACGACTTTTCGGAATATTTTTTCTACACATCAAAAAAAAATGAAATCATAAATAAACAAGTAACTTTTTTTACATAACACAGACAGTAACAACAGAGAAGAGGAAAAAATCGGAAATCAGTGAGTCATTTTACAGAAAATATATTTAAAGTATGAACAGCAGTAGCAATTCAACTAATGAGCTGTGAATGTCACATTCACGCATGTGATTTGAGGCACTTGGCACCTGATACAATTTATAATTATTAAACAAAATCTTTTGAACAAGCAAAACATCAAATTACAAATTCTATTGAATGAAGCATGAGGAAGTAAAGAAATTCATAATGTAAACATTACGTTTCTTAATAACAAAATTTGTGTTAGAAATTTCTTCATTATAGAATATTAACTATGATAGAAAGTTCATTATTTACCTTGTTGATGTTTTCTTAAAAAATTTACTCTCATCTACGTGACATATTCAAAATTTATATAATTAAAAATGCAATTAATAAAAATGAACTTTGAGCTCAAGTTTACATGCAAAAATCAATTTTTAAGTCACGTACATACTGATATTATTATGACATCATTGTGCAAAGCTAAGTGCAAAATATGCACTTCTAAAAAATTATCAACCTTGAACTCATTTTTCGTGTCACACTGCCTGCCTGCTGCAAACTATGTGTTTTTCCATTGACAGCTCATACTGTTCTCTTTCGAGTTCATTTTAGTTAACCTGTGCACCTTTTTTTATATTTTGCTCTCTCACAATGTCAACTTAATGCGCTTGAAATAAAAAGCAGCGTGAGGGAGAGAAGATTAAACTTACAAACATTTCAAAATTCATTAGCCAAAAAAAGTGTATTAATTGCATTTGACATTATGTTATCAGGAAAGAATATTGTAATTTATTGGTATCGTGAAATAAGAATCTTAATATCAAATTATATATACATACACATATGAGATTTTCCGTACAGAAAAGAGCAAAAAAGCAAAGTAAAGCAATAAACTTGATAATCAAGAATTTTTTGTTACGTTTATATTCTCAAGACGATTGCTGCTGTTGCTTTGGCACTGTTGCCATTTTTATATTATTCTCTATTCAATTTATTCTATATTATTCATCAAGCAGCACCGATTTTATAACGAGTATAAAGAAGAGGAATAAAAATTCTCATTCAAGTTCCAACACACAAAAAAGAAGAATTTTTTTTCGAAAAAATATTATTATATGTATATATTAATTCTATCTCACTCATTCACTTACTATTTCTGTGTAGCTTCAAGGTTAGCAACATTTGTTGTATAGTTTTTCAGAATGTGTATACACCTTTAATAAGAACTAACAACAACAATCAAGAAGGCGAACGCGGCAAAAAATGAGAATCTATTTAGAATATTATAAGTATATTTTTATTATAAGTGAATGCGGCAGGGTGGTCAGCTGTGTAACAAAAAACCAAAATGATTTTAACAACATGCTTAGATTAGCGTAAATGTTACAACATTGTAAGCAGATTATGATAATATCTTGCAAATATTTTTTTCATTTACTCTAACACTATCAGTTGGTTTTGTGTGTAGGAGAATTTTTTAAAATTCTAAGCATCTTACATCTCCTTAAACAACACTTGACAAGTTGCGAAAAAACCTGACTGAATTATAAAATCATTTGCTATCTAAATGAGATTTCTGAAGCTATTTTGAGAAGTGTATGACAGTTAATTAAAACTTAAATCAACGTGTTTTGTAATAAAACATTAGAAATTTATATGTTATTGATCTTATTTCATTCATAAAAGCATAATTGAATGATCAAAAAAGATTTTAAATTTGAATACTATATGTGAATTGCAATTTCATCAGTTAATAGCATTGCATGTGTGAGAAATCAAGTAAACAAGTAAATGATCGAACATTTGCTTAGTTCAACTTCATTTGACAAAAT
Organism: Polypedilum vanderplanki; assembly: GCA_018290095.1. Taxonomy (NCBI): domain Eukaryota; kingdom Metazoa; phylum Arthropoda; class Insecta; order Diptera; family Chironomidae; genus Polypedilum; species Polypedilum vanderplanki. The sequence goes on from CM031379.1 coordinate 14,264,199, forward strand.
TTCTATTGCATTTTTTTAAATGTCTGTGTGTATAAAAGTCTGTACATATGAATATTTGTCTATAACGATAGATAGCCGAGGATGAATATAAATCTAAAAAGATTTCCTCACTCTAACGCTAATTAATCATTCAAACATCTCTCATACACGATTTATTTCATTCCACAAATTTTATTTTCATAAATTAGAAGGCATTGAACATTCATACAACACAAAAAAATAAACGGCTCAATTCTTCTTCAGAGCGACTCTTCAATGAAATGAAATAAAAAAATGAAAAATTTTCTTTTCTTTTTCTTCAATATTTTGCTTGGCATTTTTTTCGTGGGTGAGTTGGTACGATGAAATTGGCTTGAAAGAAAGAAGGTTGATGGATTTTGATTTTTAACAGATTGTTGATGTTTCATTATATAGTGAGTAGATAAATTTACCACAATAATAGCAAAGTTTTGAAATGATGAATATAAAAAGTATTAAGAAAAGTTTAAGATGTACATGTTTTTTTACTCATCATCATCAACATCGTCTTTTCTCTCTGCAGAGGCGAATATTTTTGGCTCAGTTATAAATATCATCGTGCATTCAACAGAAATATAAAAAAAGAGAGAAAAGAAATAAAAGATTATTTTTCTTTGAGCGATTTTCCTTCAATTTTTCATCGTCAACGTGATCTCAAAAAGAAAATCTAGGACTATTCGAAAAGCGATACACACACAATAAAAATGAACTTTACATTCAATATTCACTTATTAACAACAAAAACACATGTGGTCAACATCAAAATAAGAAAAATGTAAAAATTCTCAAATCCAATAAGATGACATAATTTTCTCATCATTCAAAATGATCTCGTTGATTTTCACATACCATTTTTCAGTGTCAAATGAACGCTACTTTTTCATCATCAGAGTTGGAAAAATTAAAAATATTGTCAATGGTCATGGTAAAAAAGAGAGAAAGCATTTTTATTACACTTGTTCATGAAAAGAATAAAAGAAAGAACGTGCGAGTAAAAAAATCAATGTTGTGTTAAATTTTTCAGTACTTCTCTTTCACTCTAATAATACTTACGCGACTCATACATAAATAAATATAATTTTAGCATGTATATATTATAAAATTTATGTATTCTAGACATAGATAAAGATAAAAGCATGTTATTTGAACGATATATACAATTTTTTGATGTTTATTTACTATTAGCTAAGTTCATTAGTTTCGGGGGCAACAGACGAACTGACACAACGCAATACGAAAAAGTATAACGCCGTCTGACTCAATAAACTACTTTTTTTGTCTATTCGCTTTATGGGTGGAGGGAGAGAAAGAAAAAAATAGCAATATTATTATGTGAGCGATTGTGTGCATGCATCTATTTCATGCCGATGGGCTGGTCTATGTCTCTCTTACTCTCAATATTCTATTGAATAATAAAAACAAAAGATTATAAACAATATGAATGAATTTGACAAGGATTGAAAATTTTTTGAATTTTGTGTTTGTTATAGAGAAAGTCAAAATATAACGTTTAGAAAGAATTCATTATTTAATATTAATATTATTAAATTTTATAACAAAGTAATTATGTGCGAAAATAAATAATCAAAACTTTAAAAATATTCACAAGCCTTGCAAATTTACATTGTAATACTGATAAGTGAAAAGAAAAATAGAAAGAGAGCAAGATAGAATGAAATGTATAAGGTTATGGATTTTACAGCAAAAAGCGAAAAGTAAGCGTTACATCATGAAAATGAAAACATTCTGAATTCTCTCTCGCTTCTATAGTGGCAGAGCAGTGAAATTGACGAAAGGGAAACTGTGTACATAAGCTTCACAATACATAATGTAGCAGACGGATGTGAAGATAAAGAAAGCGCTTGAAAAAAAATTTCGTCGTGCTAATTTTTCGATCAAACTTTTGTTCATGCGCATTTTGCAGTTTGTTTATGCACTTATACATGTGCATTGCTGATATACATAAGCACAATCAAATACATTTCATTTAACCCACTCTCCCTTTCCGTTAGTTAGCTTCTTCTTCTCTCTTTCTTCTTAGTTTTTTTATGATACAAAAAGAGTTAAAAGTAAAATTGTGCTTGCTTATCTAAATGCAATCTAAATCTAAAAGAGGGAGATGGAGTTTAATGCACAAAAATATTAAAATATCATATTAAAAGGAAAAAAAGTTTTCAAGGATGATTGAATAAAATGAATTAAATCGAATTGAATGCTTGGCGTCAGTGGTACGTGATAAAATTGCAACATTGTGCATCGTTTCATCTTTTCAATGCTATGACTCAAATGGAATTTTTCTTTTTCTCCCAACCTAAACTACAATCATTGCTCGTTAAATTAATTGATAACTGACATAAGAGAAAATCCTTAAAAGGATAAATAAAATAAAGCACCAAAGCTTGACTGCATCAATTCATTCTTCGTCTTGATTTCTGTGCATATTCTTTTGATTTTACTTATTTTATCGTCAACCCAAAAAAGGCATCGTCCTTGTGCTACTCTCTTTCTCGCTCGCTCGCATGTCGTTTCATATTTGAATGTGCTCTGAAATGAAAACGAGCCATGATGGAATCAAGTTCTTTGTCCTTATCCAAGGTTATAAAAGGACGACCCAATTTCTCTTACTTTTCACTTTTTTACTCTCTCTCTTTTTGCCAGATGTATGAAAAAATAAGCATGTTGACTGACAGACCTTACGTATAAATTATAAGTATACAATGGAGAATAACAACGATGTGCTGTATTACTGTTACTGTAAATGATGATGACAATAAAAAGATGAAGCTTGTGCTTTTTATATTTATAAAAAAATTGAGATATTCGAGAAGAAAACAAAAAAGAAAAGAATTCCAAGGTTCTTTCTTTACATGATGATAAAAAGTTTTAATTTGTAAATTATATAAAAGCACTCACAAATACATTTAAATATGGAAAGACTGAGCGAAATGAATGATTATAGTGCAAGTTGTTGTTATGACAAACAAAGGGAATAATAATAATAAATTAAAAAAAATAATATAAAAAATGTAAAGTACTTCTGTTGTGGTAGGTAATGGTGACGCCCAATATTTCTCTTCATACGCACACTCTTTTTCTCTTCGAATTTTCTGACATGTATACACTTTCTGCAATGCATTTATAAGTAAGTAATGTCATACATTTTTTTTTTAAACCAAGAGTACGAATTTCTTCTTTTTTAACGATATTAAATATACAGACAAAAATAATAAAACTGCTTTCTTCTACAAGGACACATCGCATAAATTTTTTTATATACATTCATATTATGTATACACATCGATACTCGACTCGCTTCGTACACACATTTTCATCATCAACATCATCATTTTTTTTATATTTTTAATTTTTCAATGCTAAATTGTGAGGTTCAGCGCCATTTGCAAAGAGTCAATAATCTTTTGTACGACTTTTTTTCTCACTCGCTCCGTTTACATTCGCGCTGTGTATACATGCATGTCGTTCTGTTTCAAATGACCTTCCAACTCATTTTATTATTGATTCACATGCACAACAATTCTTTTTACTTCTTCTTCTCTAGTTCACTCTTATCTATTTACACTATACACTATGTGAGTAATGAACTTTATGATTATTGCGATATTTTCTGATAGAGTAGCGAGTATACATGTTCATACATAAAGAAAACTTTTTTTTCGAAAAATAAAAAGTATCAACTCATACCCGGACCTTTCTCAACGCAGTTTACTGTACAGGCAACATTGCGCCCAACTGAAAATTGAATTAAATGAAAGAAAAAAGAAATTTTTCATTCTTCTTCTTCATCATCGCACTTTTTTTGCTCATTCAATTTTACATGCAATGTACTGAAAACATAAATTATCTGACTGCTTTTTATTACAACACACATAATATGCAACAACTACAGTACTCTCTTTTTATTTTGCATTTGCTTATTGACACCCGCCCTGCCTCAACTTCAGAATTATTCTTCTACTGCAGTATGTGTATGTGTAGACACTTTTCAATAATTGCATACAACTTGGCTATATAATAAAAGGCACAAAGTTCTCATTTTTAATGCATTATGAAAAAAGAAGAAGAAAAAGTTTATTTATAAATAATAACAACAGTGCAAAATGCCATCAAGTGTGTCCCAATTTTTTTCTGCAGTCATCAGAGCTCTTGTTCGTTTTTTTATTATCGAGAAACAGTTGTATCGTCAAATGAGTGAGAAAAAAATATAGAAAGTAAACAAAAATTTGTAATCGAATACGAAGACAACACATTTTTTAGTCATCACACACTCTCTAATTTCTTCTTTTCATTAAACATTTTTTTGCTGGCGTCAGTTGGGTTTTTAGGGCAGTGCAATGTAATCAATAAGAAATAAAAAAATTTTAATGTAGAACTTTATATTCAAATAGTTTTATCAGTTACATTTGAAATATTACTTTGACAACTACACTTATCTTTAAACAAAAAGAACTTATTGATTCAAATTGCTTTATTTTACAATTTCTTACATTCATATAAACTATGAATGCTTGTGATTGAGCACTTGAACTTTAAAGAAACAAATGAGAAAAAAAGAAAAACTTTTAGAATATTAGCATATGTGAACAATAATCATAGTTCATTCATGAAAAATTTTAATGATTCTTTGACATTATGCGCCATACAGCTCTCAAATGCTAGTCTAATAGCTAATGCCATAGACTTAATATCATAAATTATTATATTCATTCATGACACACAGCACACAGGCTTCAGAGAGCTATAATAGTTCAAGGTCGTCATCATCATCATCAAGCATTCGTCGTTGTCGTTTTAAAATGTGTTATTCTCTCTTTCACTCTCGCACACTCGATGTTGCTACAGACTGTGTGTTTGATGAAATGGAAAATAACAAAATAACAAACAACATGCTAGAGAGATATAAGTTGACGAAGATCATGCATTCTTGTTGCCATTGTTTGCAATGAACTTTTAAGCTCACACGAAAAATTTATATACTCGTTTCTGCTATATATATTTTTATAAATAAAAATGTCAAGGACAATTAAATGTCATATGCACACACCCACACCATATTCTCAATAAATAAAATGCGCTCATACCATATTGAATTGCATGGATGAGTACATACAGCCAGTCGTCAGTTAAAGAAGCTTTACATAAATTTTATAAGCTTTTTTTTTATATGAGTGTGTGTATTGAACTCTAATGTATATATTTACACACACAACCATTTGTCTATCTACCTTCTCCTCCCTTTTACACCCTTATTTCAAACTTCGTATAGAAAGTTCAAAAAACTTTGAGTGCGACGACGACAACGACGAATATAACCAAGCAATAGTGAATAGAAAATAAATATTCTAAAGAAAATTTAATAAAATTTTCTCCCCTTACCACTACCTTATCGAAGAGAGAGAAATTTCACGATGATGAGACATAGACAACATTAAAAAATACCTCAACATTTCACCCAGTAAAAATATACAAATGTGCAAGCACAAGCAAGCGCTTTGTAGCGGACGAATGTTCATTACATGGAGTACAACGCGCATATATATATATTCTCAATGGAAATCTTATTAGCTGAGGTTATGGAACCGACTCTTTTTTTATTTTATTACATGAGAATTTCCCTTTTTAACGAAAAGAATATTGAGGCCATCAGACGAAAGTCGTTTGCAACATACACAAGCATATACAAATAATCGTAAACTTTTTTTTCTTTTTCACTCACTCACAAATGTGAAATAAAAATGTCATGTGCATCATCCATAATTGGATTATTATTAAATACACATTCACTCAAGTTCAAAGAACTCACAATCGATTAAAGATGATGTAAAAACAATATTATTAAATTTGCTCGCAAATTATTTTATATTATTTTGTCAAAAACAATTTAGAATTAACAAATATGAAATGCTGAGCACCATGTAACATGAAATATTTTATACAGAAATTTAGCACACTTGAACACTAAAAAATTAAAACTTTTGAGTGCTGAACTTTAGCAATATTTTAAAAGCGCATTTTGTTTTAATGTAAAATAAAAAATAAAGATAAAAGAGAATTATATTTACAGTAAGATCCTTGGAATTGTAGACTTCGATTATAGACAAGCGGATGCTCCATCCAACGATTTTGTGCCTGCTCAATTATAGCGGCTACTGTCATCATAGGCTTCTCTTTCTTCAACATTTTTTTTTCTTCAATTACACTTTATTGTCTTAATAATTATGAAATCCTCGCGCGCGAGTTATTGTAATATTACAAAGTGGAGAGAAGGATAAAACTTTCCTTTTATTATTAAATGTAATGATGAGGCTGCTGTAGTGTTCCACTTATAATTTAAAATTTAAAGCCATTCAAGTATTTGAATCACTTGCTTTTAGTCATCAACACTTTCTTTCACTTAAATCCTGTTTATAAGTGACTTTTTTTCTCCTTCTGCGTAATCAATCACAAGAAGTTCATATTCACACAAACAACAGTTTGTGTCTTTTTTCTTTCTTTTCTGTGGCTATTATTAAGAGCCGTCAATCAGTCACTAATGAAAGGAAAAAAAATAATTTTACTTCTATTGATGAGTTAGTTCATTTTCTTTCTCCTAGCTACAGTTTATGTATCAATATTCGTACACATATGAATGAAGGCGAGGAGAGCAGTCGTGTTTCCTTATTCAGACTTACACTGTTTGTATAATATTAAATTCGTTAGTCTAATGAAATGTTTACATTGAATCGTACATAAATTTTTTTGAGTTTATTAAACTCTTCGTGCTCTTCTCAATTTACTCATTTTTTTCCTTGTCATTCTAGCCATAAGCGAAAGACATATGTAACATTGAAACGCAATTGCAATTTTTTTATATTTGATTTAGCTTCTGATAATGATATTCTCGTGTCTCGCGCGTATTTCATTTCTCATTCTAAAATATCTACTTATGATTGCGGTTTCACTGTATAATTCATATTGAACTGTTTTATAACTATCATTTTAAAATAAACTTTTCATTTATCCTTCTTTTTTAAATATACAAAATAAAATTCACTTTCGATTCGGTTCTATGTCCTCATCGGTTGAATCCAAAAACGCGACTAAAAATATATATACATTCAATGCACACATTTCATTTTCATTTTTTTCTTTCTTTCTTTCGGCTCGAAGTAAGTACATATGTAAGAAAAGAAAAAAAAATTCCTTTTTTATCAGACCAACAAAAAAATATTATAGAGTATAGCAAGAATTCTCTTCTCTTTCTCTTTTCATTTAAACACTCATATCACAAATGCAAGTGAAAAAAATACATAATATATAAATATATTTTTGATGTTTGCTTATTTTCCATCGCATTCCATAATGACGACTTCTTCTTTTCATTCACGACGCTCTCTTGCAAGCAAGCTGACAGCAGTCTTGTATAAAGAGTGTGAGTGAACAACAAGATGAAGCAAAAAAAGAACTGCAGTTTCGTTTCGATAAAAAAGAGAGAAAAAAAAATATTATGATCATGTGAAAGTGAGATAGAATGAGAATAGAGAACACGAAAATATACGAATATAATGTCTGATAACAGACGACGACGCTCGTTTTTTTGTGCTAATCATATATATTTGGGAAGAGAGTGCTTTTCCAAAAGTTAGGACGTTTTATGTATTATATTTTAATATATAAGATGCCTGAAGGGAATGCATTTCAAACTCACTCCCAACTCTTAAAATGAGATGGAGAGTTGTTTTTTCTCGTGTTCTTATTGTGAAAATGAGGACGCTTAATGTCAAGCCTTTTTATAAAAAAGCATGTGCGAAGTAAAAAAACTTTTGATTTCATTTGTGGCAAGCCAGGTGCTGTTTTTAGAATAAAAAATTGTCATAATAAAATCCTTAGTTGCAAATTTTAATTACTTTGTATAAGAAGAAAAACTTTGAAAAACTAATTAATTATATTGAGTTGAATAAACTAAATTGAAATGAAAATTGATTGATATGTAGTTGAGAAAATTTTCAAAGTTTGAATTTTTAATTCGATTATTGCGCTTAATTTTACCAGGGAAAAATTGTTTTTTAACAAGTTTCAAGTGCAAACAATTTAGGTTAAAGAAGTTTTGACATAAATAAAAATATCAAGCCTTAAACTTTTCTGTGACTTCATCTTTAAAATTTTCATAATTTTAATTAAAAAGGAGAGAAGATTACAATTTGAAGTGATTAAAAATTGATGATAAGAAACGTTTCGTATGAAAATTTCCACTTTTTATTTGATGAATATATACAACAAAACGCTCCTTTTATTCGCTCTTTCTTTCTCTGTTTGTGAAATTTTATTTTTGTCTATTTGCATTTTGATGCATCATCGAATTTGTTTTCTTCTTTAAATTTTTTGAAATGGAACGCTTAGGGAAAAATAAATTTAAACGGCTTATCAGTAAACTCAAATAGAACCCACAAAAACAGAAAGAGACGAACAAACGAGTCATAAAACACGTGATGATTTATTGGTCTTTAACGTCCCATTTTATGCACTTTTTGATTGTATGTTTTTTTAGCAAGAATTTCTGCTCACTCACATCTTCGTGTGTCGTCGTCTATGGAAACATTGCAAAAATAAGTGACTGAATTTGTGATAACTCATACAATGGAAGAAAAGTATTCCCACATTGAGCTGTATAGCCTACTACTGTAGAGAGGAGTTTGTAATCTCAAAAACGTGTCTTTATTTTTATTTATATTTCAGCGATTACGATAGAAGAAATTTTTTACCATTATCGGTCACTGATAAACTTGACACTACACACTTAAACCTATTCCTTTTCTATTCATTCATAAAAAAATATTAATATCAAAGAATTGAATAATATATATTTGCAATGACTGAGAAAAATGATGATGATGAATATACAAGTATTCTTTTTTTATGAGCGGCAGTATAAATACGGTTCAGGGTCGAAATTATTTTTTCTTTTAATTTCTCATTGAGAATGAGAGAAGAAATGGAGTGAACAAAAAATGGAAAAAATACATTGCCGACATGCACTTTTTCAACGAATCACATTACTGATAACGCTACTCGGTCGACGTATATTTTAATGCCAAATTTGCGAAATAATAAATTCGTGTGCATTTAGTGATTGCATATAAAATAAAAAAGTATACGGACTCGGAATAGATTTTTTTTTCTGTTATCATTAGTTTATTAAGTGTTGATTTCATAAAAGTATGAAAGAAAAAATTGAAATCTAGAAAATAAAATAGCACAACGAGCGCGTCATTCAATAAAATGCTTGCCAATGCAGAAAAAATAGAATAAAAAAAGGCAACTGTGTATTGTTTTGCACTCAAACGCGAAGCTCTATACACTTTTTGTGTACTTTGTATATAAATTCATATTAAATTGTAATGTCTGTTGTTTTCATTATAAAAAATAATTATTTTTTTCTAAGGTAGATAGTTGGCAATTGACTACCTAGAGTTTCTAGCACAATTCACGCAACTTTATCAGTAATAAAATCTTTCTCTCTTTCACGTAAATTATGATTAACACAATGTTAATCAACAATAGCAATAGCATAAGAAAATAGAAAATTAAATATGAGGCTTTCACATGTTTATATGCTGTTTGATACTAGTAACATACTAAAACGTGTGCGGCATTGCATTGATGCATAATTTTATTTTTCCTCTCTTGCATAAAGTGAAAGAAGAAGCGATAATGCAATTTCTTTCTCTTACATTTATTCACATTAATCGCGCGCTTTCCATTTGACCAATTTTCTCGCACATTAAATTTTTCTCTTTTTCTGTTTTTGAAAAAAAAAATAATTAAGAAGAAAATAATTTTTTCTTTTTGCTCCATCTTTCACTCACGACAATTTTTCCTCTCCTCAATTCATGAGAAAAAATAAATTTTTTGTTAAAAATACTAACCGAAAAAAAGTCACAACGAAAATTAGCAGAAAAAGTGCAGAGAATGTAGGAAAAATCGATGTCACACAAAAGGTATTTCGTTTCACATATAAAATTGCACAATCAACAACAAGACGCACCGAAATGTTTTTATATTTTTTCCTCGTTTCACTAAAAGTTATCAAATTTAATGTCAGCCGACAAGATTCAATTTTCACTGTTCAGCTCTTTCGGTAATTTCTTTACAAAATTCTTTTTATTTTGTCCACATTCGACTTTTCACATTTCCACATGAATAATTGTCACTTGACTTTTTGCTTGTTTCTAAAAGTCTATTTAAGTAATGTTTTGTTTTACACCCATTTCGTGCACTTCCTTACACATGCCGGATGAATTAATATTTAACTAAATTTTTTTATCATTATTTTTCCAATTTGTTTGTCAATTGATTATGAATTATTTTACAATTTCTGCTTTTTCTTCGTGTAAAGAAGAATAATAAAAAAAATTAAAATTTATAAAAAAATTTTATTCTTTTTTCTTTTTTTTCATACAGAAGCAAGTAAATATTATACAAAAAAATCGGCGTTCAAATAACACGCAAAGAATTTCGCGGCCGTCTCAGCTAACAATTTATTTGCGACTGAAATATTCTGAAGCATCTATACAAAATGAAAAAAAAAAATATTTTCTTCATGTATAATTTTCAAACTCGTTCGTTCGCTATGCCATTCTCTTGTTGTTGTGCGAATGTGAGCGAATTTTAAAGAGCTTGAAAATCGACGACATTAAAATGTTTTTTTTTCTCTCCGCGTTGTGTTATGTGTTACCAGATTAATGTGTGTAAAATTATCCAATACATATGCATATGAAGGCAATAAAGAAAAAAACCTTATGCAGTTTTTTATTTCACACATGAGTTAGGGTTCGGAAAAATCTGATGCGCAACGATGCGCATCAAAAATGATGGATCTGATCTATTGATGCATCAGATTAACGTAAAAAGAAAATTCAAATTTTATGACCATTTTGGCTTATTTTTCGTACTTTCTAACTTGCTTTTATTTAGTAACTGGCATTATACAAGTCTTTTATTTTTATATCTTCTAATTTAAAGATTTTTTTTAAATCAAAAAACTTTGTTTTCAATATTTTTATTTTTATTTTTCGTTCATAAACCACTTTAAAATCGGAAATAATTTGCAAAATATGCTTCAGAGAGACTAAAAGAAATAAGTAATTTTGTTCGATTTATAAAAACGTGGCGAAAATTTGTTTACAAAAATTGAATTTTGAAACAATTTCTTAAATTTTGTTATAAATCAATACAATGATGCAAATATATTATAATACTATAAATTAGCTTGCTTCTCCACATGTTAGCGATAATAAATAGGTAGAGTGGAATGATGGAATCTCATTTTAAATTGACCAACGTAAACACTAAAAAATCTAAAAAATTTCTCAGAGAGAGAGAGACTAAAAAGAGAGCGTAAAGTTTCACCAATACAATGATGCAAATATATTATAATACTATAAATTAGCTTGCTTCTCCACATGTTAGCGATGTGGAGCTTCTAAAAAAGTTAAGAATAAAAAGAGGCATACGGCAACAAGAAAAGTTAAGTTGAGGAAAAAGAGTTAGGTAATTTGAATTTCAAAAGACTCAAACGTGAATAAAAAAATGAAGGAAGAAATAATAAAACGATAGAGATAGAGAGAGAGAGAGAGAGTGCGAAAGGAAAAAAACAAAATGTGGAAACAATTCTTACACAAGCAACCGCCAAAAAACCCAAAAGAGGAGCGTCTGTTCTTGTTGGGGAGAACTACATATATGAAATTGAAGCCTCAGGAAATGTAGCAAAGTCCAACATACGAAAAATTTATTATCATCCAATTGCCTTCTTTTCCTGTTTTTCTCCTTCTTCATTTTCCTTATTTCTATTGCTTTTTTTATTCAAACATTGTTGAAATAATATAACAAGCAAAGCAGCGCAATAAAAAATTAGAATACTAAGTGAAGGCACACATTTCATGCACATGCCATGAATATTGAAATGTTAAGCGGATGAAAAAAAATGAAGCGACTGAATTATTATTAATGTTACTATTCATAATCGTTTAAAATATAAGTAAGTTATAAACATCAAGAACTAAGTGCTATTATCGAATATGTTAAGAATGTTTATATCTTTATGTAAAATTTAGTATAGTACACACAAACACTACATAGTTCATTAAAGTGGAGAATTACGAAAATAAAGATTGACCTTGAAACGATGTGCAAAGTTTCGTATATGAAAGAAGTAATATAAAATGAGAAGTTAAAAAAAGTAAGAAGCGTCTGTATGTGTATGGAATAAAAAGTAGTCTTTCGTTTTTTTTTTGTTTTTCGTTCTTTTGCCTCTCTTTCTTTCACTCTTTCATTTTTTTTTTCATTTTTACTCGAGTATTTCTATTTGATTGTATTTGTATATATTGTATTTAATAAGTCAAAATCTCATGATCATCATAATGTTCTTTTTATGTTTTATATATAGCGCAGTTTTTTATTTCAATTTTATGCTACTGCTACATTTTTTTCTCTTTCTTTCATTCTGTCTTACTTTCTCATTCTTATTATATATATGTGTGTTGATTCTAAATCATATTTGATTCACATAACATTTGTTTATAACTGACGATGCTGCTATTGCATGTCTTGCGTCTTGCATTCTCTCATTTCATCTTATTTTTGTTTACTATATTTTAGATCTTATATCATATAAGACTATGAATATAGAAAGATTGTAACAAATTTAATAAAAATAAATAATGCCACACACATATGATTCATACTTCTATCAGAATAGATTAAAATTAGATAAATAGGTAGGTGAGCAAAAAAAGTATTTTTTTCTTTTATAAAAAAACATAAATTAAAGGAAGAAAAACTCATCAAGTATGATTTGTTAGAATGAAAAAGAAGAAAGAATTTTTATAAATACAGGTGGAAATAATTGGCACCTCAAAAAATAAATTTATTTCTATTGTAATAAAAATTCCATTCTAAAAGACTGAAGAAGATTGAAAGAACAAAATGTTAGTTAGATAAAAATACAAAAAGCCATTTAAGGATATGATAAAAATATATTTTGTCAAATCATCAAGCTTGCTTTTGAAAGCATGCAGCGAAGAGAGAAGCGATATTTTGTGCTGGTATATATTTTCTACTTTGATTGCTAGAATGCTTAAGAAAGAATATATTAAGTAAACGATGTTGAAATAACCTTGAAAACAGCACCAACATTGTAAAACTCCAACCGCTGATTCTTGCTGTCTCTCTTTACTATAATTTCGCTTTATAAAAATGAAAACGAGTTTTTCTTCATGATATAGAGTCAATGAGGCTTATAGCAAAAAAATATCATTACTTCTTGATATTTCATTACTGTTTTTATCTTGTTTTAGTCAATTACGATATTATTATGTCAATCTCTCCTCATCAATTAAATATTCCATACACACATTCATTTGATTTGTGAAAAAGACATTTTAACTTGTGCACTTTTTGATCTTTTCATAAATAGCAAGTTCAATCAACAATCCGGATTTCAGATCAAAAATGCTGATGAAGATGATCAGCAGTTGTGCAATCTTTTAATAACTGAAAAGGTTAGAAACTGAATAAATTAGAAGAAAAAAAACTTGAGTTTTAGAATTTCAAGCTTGAGAATACACCCAAAGCTAAAAATGATGTAAGTTGCGGAAGCATGAATCGTTTATTTTTGGCACAGAAAAATAGCACATCTTCCAATAACATTCTTGATTGAAACCGGCCTTTTTTAAAAATAATTCTTAAATGTCGTATATACGAGTTTTTTATTTAACTAAATTGATTTATTGTCACGATCAAAAATGGCAAAAAAATGTAAAGGTTTTAAAGATGAGATGGATATGTACTTATTATTTTTGAATTTTTTTTGAGAAAGAGAAGAGGGAAAAGAAGACAAGAGCCGAAGATGATTTAGTGATTTTTGTGCTTGTCAGAAAATTATTTGTTTTATTTTTAAAATCAGAAACCATCATCATCATTGTCGTCATCATTTGAAGCAATTTTTCTCATTTACTCTCCCAAAAAGTCTACTGCTTTCACACACATAACTCTATCATGATACTTGTATATATTATACACGTATCTAATTAATGTTGGTCATATGAAATAATTACATTACATTACATTATTATATCATCCCCAAAACGAAAACGAAGTAAAATTATGGTCAATTATTAATGAGTTTTTTTCGGTGGGTGTCATTGACATAGAGTAATTTTGTCTTCTTATTTCTTCTAAATGTGTATACATGGAAGTAGGAAATTAGAAAAAGAAGAATGAGAATACGAAAAAAGATTCCTTTTGCATGTATGGCGCAACTGAAATTTTTTCTCATTTTTTCACTTAAAAATACATTCATACATAAACTCCTTCAACATTTATGCTCACATTTATGATCTTTATTTCGGCTTTTTAGAGTCTTCTTGTTGTTGGTTTTTTTTCGGGGAGAAAATCGAAGCTAAAGAGAAAGTGAGAAACATTCAAAAAACCATTTTTACAATCTTTACAATCGCTTGGCCCGTTCAATACTTGAGAATTTCAATTCGTTAAGAGGAGGAAGTGAGGAACAGTTTAAATGCTGCATATATTTTTTGCGTCATAGCGAGAGTAACATAATTATGTTGATGTATCTCTCATATCAAATTTTTCAATTTATCAAGCTAAAAATTAAATATTTTTGTACTCACCATTGGGCTCCATGACTTATTTTTTTGTTTTGTTTTTACTTGCGCTGCTTTTTTCAACTTTTTTATGCTTGATTTTCTATACAGAAAAGACACTTTTTTACACTAAAATTATCATTTTGATATCGATAAATACACACAATAAATGTTTGTGCTTACTCTCTTGTGCATTTTATTTAAATAGTCTTGTTAGAGTCATCTTAAGCACTCGGTTTTTAAATCCTTTTTACAATTTTTCTTCAATTTCACTTTCGAAAAAAAATTCCGATACTTTTAAACACTTTTTCCTACATCAAACTTTCAATTTCTTACTACATTCAACAATTTCTGATGACTTGTTTGTTTTGAAATAGTTTTTTACTCATTAAGATGTCAATAAATTAATTATTTTTACAGAAAATCCATTTTATGAGTTTTTCAATTTTTGTATCTTTCGCTTTTAATAACACGAATTCAACGTCAATAATGTGTAACAATAAATTTTCTAAATTTTTATGAAAATCGTTTGTTGTAATCTACCATTAAGACACTAAATTATGGTTCATTGCTAACTTTTTTAATTTTAAATAGATTTAATAAATAATTCATCTTCATTCTTTCATAATCATTGTCATTAGACGTAGATAAGAATGAGATACAATTCAAGCATGCACTTTTATCGAAACAAAAAAAATTTTTTTAGGACCCTAAATTTTGTTTTTCTCCACCTAAAGTTCATGTTTTAAAAGTTCTAAAAAATTGCAGAAAACAAAATTTAATTTCTATTTAAAAATAAAAATAAACATGTTGGGGCGTACATTTTATTTTTAAACATTCTCATTATTTGGTATTTTTTCATTGGATTATACTCTTTTTTGTCATTTCAGTAAATAAAAGATATTTGTGAAAAAATTGTGAAAATTTCAATTTATTTAGAAAATGACGATAATTGAGGGAAATATAGATGCAAGTGAGCAATGTGTTGATTTAGCAAGTAAAGAAATATCAAATGGAAACTTAGAAAAAGCAGAAAAACTGCTTTTAAAGGCGCTAAAATTATATCCAACAAATCGCAAGGCAGAGTTAATTTTAGAGAAATTAAAAGCTGGACGATTCAACACTAAAACATCAAATGGTAGTACTACAACTGGCAACAACGATGGAATTCATCAAAGAAGACGGCCAACTACTGCACCAAAAGCAGATGAGCCTAAATTAGGTGAAGATTACACTCAAGAGCAATTGGAGATTGTTCAGAAAATTAAAAAGTGAGTTATGAAATATTGACTATAGACAATAGAGAGAATCACGCAAAATCAATTAGTATATCTAATTTGCACTATTAACCTTCTTAATTTGCTATAGATGTAAAGATTATTATGAAGTTTTGGGCTGCAATAAAGAGTCAACGGACTCAGAGATAAAGAAAGCGTATAAAAAATTGGCCTTGCAGGTAAATTTTCTCTTGTCATTTGATTATCCTCAATAATTTACTTTCTTTGTCTTTATCTAGCTTCATCCTGATAAAAATAAGGCACCAGGTTCAGCTGAAGCATTCAAAGCCATTGGAAATGCTGTTGCAGTTCTCACTGACGCCGAAAAAAGAAAATCATATGACTTGTATGGCAAGGATGAAACAAACTTGAGACGATCAAGCAGTTTCAACAACTATAGTGGATTCAGGAATCATGAATATGCATATGCTCGTGGATTTGAATCTGAATTTACTGCTGAAGAACTCTTTAATATGTTTTTTGGAGGTGGATTTCCTCAACAAGCAACACAAGCTCGTTATCGTCGCTATCAACATCATCATGAGGCTCAAACTGTAATGAATGAGAATCGGAAAATATTTATAGCGCATACTAATTGGATTTGTTATTTTCGTTCTAGGGACAATCAAGTCTTGCTTTCGGTTTGATTCTTCTATTTATTATAGTCTCAATGTTGTCAACGTTTTTCCAATCTGATCCGATGTATAGCTTATCGCCTAGCTCGTAAGTTCACACACAGCTATATCATTATGAAGATAAAAAATAATTTATGATTGCAGAAAATATCCTCTTGAACGAAAGACAATTAATCATCGCATTCCTTACTACGTAAAAGAAAATTTTGGATCCGAATATCAAGGATCTATGAGTCGGCTTGAGAGTGCTGTCGAGGAAGAATATATAATGAATATGAAAAGAGCATGCTTTAGTGAGAAAAATTATCGTAAGTACTAATATTTCTTATAATTAATCAATAAGCTTTATTCAAACACTTTTTTTTAAATTAATAATTAATAGGTGAGGCAATGATGTCAAGGGCACGAAGCTTCGGTAGTAGAACACAATATGCTCAGGCTCAAGCATTAAAGACGCCTTCTTGTGATGCACTCTATCGGTAATAAATTGACTTTTTATTTTATATTTAATTTACTTAATCATTTTTTTTCATTTAATAGACTGGGTATATCAGGACGAACATCATATTAAACATAATAATTTTATATCAAGATCTCTTTTATGTTGCAATTGTAGGACTTAATCATTTATTTTTCCCTCTATTATCACAATTAATGTAAAATAATATATTTTTTGTTATTTGCTACGTATCTGTAGATTGTTATGTGTTGTAAAATTTTCACAATTTAATATTGCAAATTAATCTATCCTACAATTAAAGGTAGTCGGTCAATCAAAAAATTTAAATTTATTGTGTTTTTAATTTTTATTCCAGAAGGTTTAAAAAAAATTTTTAAATATCAGACTAAATGATATCATACACAATTGATTGAATTTGATAATATATTATATATAACAATTAGGTATCTTAGACTGAAATATTATGTACTTTATGTCTAACGTATAAATTAATTTAAAAGTTGTTGCTCATAAGTTGCGTTGCTCAGAATATTTTTGTAAAAACAAAATTTCAAAATTTATTCTTTTTAGAAAAATGGCTGAAGAAGGATTGAGAAGTCAACAAAAGCGAGTGCTTGAGCTTCGTCAGCAATTCTTAAGAAAGTCGATGGATCCTTACAGACATATGACTGGCGAAGGAGGACATGTTGTAAGTTTTAAAATAAAATTTTACATACACGATTATCTAATTATTAATTTTGTTAATGGCTATTGTTTATTTTTATTTTAGTTTGATCCCGGTTTCTATCGTTTTCAAGCAATGAGAGCAACTCAATGGGATCATTTTAAACCAACAGCTAAAACAGCAAAATATGGTTTCTGGTTTTTGATATTTCCACTTACAACGATGTACTATTTAGTCAGCACTGAACGAGAAGCAAAGGAAAAGAAATATAGAACCGGACAAGTTGCTTATCAAGATCGTTCATTCAAATTCATCTAAATTTCTTTTAGTGTGTGTGTTGTCATCTAGTTGATTACACTGAAATAAAACTATTTAAAAACAAAAATATAATTTTTTGATACAGCTCTTAATATATTTTTAATCTAATTGTTTATCTCTAGCAATGACATGGTCTTCAAACTTGCACATATATGTAGTTCCCTTGTGATAATGTGCTGTGACATTACATGTAAAACCAGAAAGAGAGAGGAATGCTTCAATGATTCCAGCAGTAAAAATTGAGACATTTAAAGAACCTTTATCCTTAGGCACTGAAATGTATTTGTTAATAACAGCATCAGATTCAATAATGTAATATGTCCTCTCATCATCATTTGCATGCTCTAGTTTATCAATTTCTTTTCCGAAAAGTGTCTGTCAATATATAAATCGATTAAAAAAAATTTCAATTTACAATAATTTAATTTTACCTTCCATAAAGTAGTTTTGATGAACAATAACATATTAATCAATTTAGTTTCTCTCTTTGAGCTTTTTTCTCTATAAACATAAAGATCTAGCATTCTAGAACCTACATCATATCCCAATTTATGAAGTTTTTCACTAAGATCTGCAGTTGAATTACAATTTTTTTGTGAATACTGAACAATCTCAGAAAATAAAAGTGCAAATAGGCTTAATGAAACTTCTCCCTTGCCTTTATTGATTGCTTTATCTAAAATTGAACTTTTAACTGGTCTTAAATTAGCCAAATTCATTTTACTTTAAAAAAATTTATTTTTGTTTTGGAATCAAATTTACTTTATGCATAGAACTCTGTAAATTATATGTACGTATCTACGATTCTTTCAATCGAGTGAAGACTATAACTGTTTATATGTTTATTTTTAGAAAATTTCAATTGGCGGCAATAAAAAGAAAATAATGGATCACATTTACCCCACAAAAGACTATCATGAGTATTATTTGAAAGATTGCATCAAAGAATTACAAAAGAGTGTGCAAGATAATAACGATTTACCGCAGAATTACGAAGAGGTTTCTCAATATTTAAACTTCTCAGAAGATGATATTAGAAGAAAAATGTTAGAAATTTGTAGTACATATGAAGATTATGGTGAAGAAGTTGCATCAAATACAGCAGATAATGAACAATTTTCTTCATTTCCACAAGAAGCTCTTCAATTAAATTGCATGAAATTTCTCCGCAAAGGAAATATAGAATTTAAAGATGATCGACGAAAAGAAAACAAACCGAATAACAAAGAAGCTATTGCGGAAGAAAATGAGAAAGGTGACATTATGCCATATGGAGATGCTATTTTAACAATTCGATTTTATGAGCCATTTCGTTATACACCTTGCATAAAAAATCATCCACGATTTCAAACAGAGTTCCGTGTTCTTGCTTCAAATTTTCTAACAGATTTAAGAGATAAAATAAACTGTGTATGTAATAATGGTCCTTTTCTTGACATCAGTGATGTACCTACCGCAGAAATATTACAAATTGAAAATGCACCAAATCCTGGATTTTTCTTCTTTCACGATACATTCTATAATGACACACGATGTCAAGAAAATGCAGATTATTCAGAAGTTATTAGAAATTGGTTCGATAAAATTACATATGTGCGCAAATTCAAAAAAGCCACAATGCAAGATACCAAATTTGAAGATCTCAAAATTCGAATCGGCTATCCGTGCGTGTATCAGCATCAAGGAGCATGTGAACACATTTTTTGCATAACAAGCGTTGATCTTATAGATTCTTCTGATGTTCTAGTTCGATCTAAATATCCAATGATAGCAGGTGTATGCAGAAAGAAGCCACAAATGTGTGATATTTGTACTCAACGTGAAATCGAATATGTTGTAACTGATTGTGCTCTGCATGTGAAAGATCCAACAAGACTTTGTGAAAACTGTTTTTTCTCATTCCATTATATTGATCGCAAAGAAAAAACTTGTCAATTTAAAGCATACAGAATCAAAAATAGCAGCAATAATTTAGATACCAATAACTCAAATGATCTTTTTGTAGAATATGAAATAATCGGTGAATATGAATATGATCCAGAAAATATCAACGAAAAAGATATTGCGGAAATATTTGATATTGAGTGTTCAACTATGCCAACAACAATTAATGAAAATACATAGTATGGTAATGAATTACTTTGTTGTGCATCAAGTGGTTCAGATGTAGAAAAAAAGTAACACAAGGAAAATTTTGTGATTTAAACATAAAGCTAAAAATAAAACGCACACACATTCGTAAAAGATAATTCACCTAAATTTGTCTTACTGTTTTCTCATTTTGTTTCAGTCTCTTTTTAAATTCCTTCCTAAAATTATCTTGACCGTAAAATGAGTTCTGGAAATTGTAAAAGTTGCAATAAATCTGCAAATTTATTATGCATTAATTGCAAAGAAGTCTATTATTGTTCACGAGAGTGCCAAAAAAGTGATTGGAAAAATCACAAACAACAATGTAAATCATATGAAGTAAGTTTGCCGAAAAAAAAATTCTCTTAAAGTTGCATGCATGCTCTAATTTTGTTCTTTCTTTTTCACAAGATTTATAAAGATGAAAAAATTGGGAGATTATTGAGAGCAACTCGTGAGATAAAAGCAGGTAGTTTGATTATTTCTGAGGCACCAGTGATAATCGGACCAAAATGGACTTCAGATGAAGACGATGAAGAAGACGAGAATTTTTTTAAATTCTCATGTGTAGGTTGCTTTGAAGTGATAAGTAATTTACGACATAAATGCGATGTCTGCATGTGGCCATGTTGTTCGCCCGATTGTCCAGGTTTAACTAATGCAGAACTTCATGATATAGAATGTCAATTATTAAAAATGGGAAAAGGACCAGAAAATAGAACTAATGTTAAATCTATCAAGAAATACTTTAGAACTGACATTTTGATAGCATTGAAAATTCTCTTATTGCAAAGAAAAAATCCTAAAAGATTTAAAGCTATTATGGAGATGGAAAGTAATGAAAAGAAACGAATGATGACATTGAATTACAAGTAAAAATTTTACTTTTATGCATTTATTCTTATTATTATTCTTTTATTTATTCATTTTTAGGGAAGCTGAAGAGCGAATCATGTTTATAGAAGAAAACTTTTTGAAACCATTACAAAAATTTGAAGAGAAAAGTGGAAAAGAAATTTTGCAACTGAAAGATAAGAAGACATTGCATAAAATTTATGGAATTGTTGAGTCAAATGCTATGTACATCAGTTTAAAAACAGGTATAGAAATTTGTGGACTTTACCCTACAGGTGTTATCATGGAGCATTCTTGCGTGCCAAATATCAGATATGAATTTGATATGAAAAATGGATTTAAAATTTCAATAAAAGCCGGACGAGATATTAAGAAAGGAGAGCATTTGGCAACTTCTTATAGCAATATTCTTTGGCCTACATCAGTTCGACAACAGCACTTAAAAGATAACAAATATTTCATATGCACTTGTGAAAGATGTAAAGATCCAACTGAACTTGGAACCAATTTCTCTACATTGCGCTGTATTGGTACTGACAATAATCCTTGCAATGGCTTTCAATTACCAACAAACCCAACATCAGAGCAAGAAAATGAATTTGCTTGTAACAAATGTGTCATAAAAGTCTCAAACGAGCATGTAAATCTCATTACAAGCAAAATGAATGAAGAAGTAGACAACATTTTAGCTATGAATCCATCACCATTAATTATTGAAGAATTGATTGAAAAACTCAATCCATTTCTGCATCCAAATCATTATTTGCTCTTTAATTTGAAACACACATTAATTCAATTGTATGGAAATCACAAAGATTCTTCTTATGCAACAATCACTACAGAAGCTTTAAAGAAAAAATTAAGCATGTGCAATGATTTACTTAAAATTGTTTTAAGTCTTGATCCATGTCACATAAGAATTGCATTTTATACTTGCATCATTTACTATGAAAAAGGAATGTGTCTTAATGAAATGCATAAACGCAACATTTCAGGCATAGAAGATGCTAAAACAAGCTTAGAGGAAGCAAGAAGAATTATAATGAATGAACAAGATTCACCAGAGGGAAGAATGGTTCTTCAAAAAGTTGAGAATGCTCTTATAAAATTATAAAGCCGTTAAAATATTTGAAAATTGTGGTGAATTTTCCAAAATGTTTGTAGAAATAAAGTTCACTGTTTACAGCAATAGTAGTCGGCGTATCATACACTGTCGGATTTTTTTGTGTTTTCATTTCTAAAAATAAATTAAATTTTAAAATGGCACCGGTTCCGAATGAGGAAATGTTAGATGAGCTTGCTGTTGATGTAATGGATTTGCAATCTCAAATGGCAGATGAAGGCAACAAATCAAAGCATAAATTAATGATACGAAAAATGATTGATAAAAATTTCACAGCACAAAAATATCAGCCAATTCCAGAATTTGACACTGGTATATTTTAATTTGTCAATAAAAGTTCTCTACTAATATATCTTAATTTATTAAAAGGACTCGATTGGTTCAATTGTTTAGAACCGTTAACTTGGAAGAAACATCTTCTTGGCTCAATTGTGATCATTGATTTCTTCACTTACTGTTGCATCAATTGTCTACATATACTTCCACAGCTTCGTCGTATTGAGAAAAAATTCGCAGATTCTCTTGTGATAATTGGAAATCATTCTGCAAAATTTACAAATGAAAAATCAAGCGAGAATGTCAAGGCAGCTATTTTGAGACATGACATACTGCATCCAGTGGTAAATGATCTCAATAATGGAATGTGGACAAAATTAAATATTCAATGTTGGCCTACAATGCTGTTCTTATCTCCAAGAGGTGATCCATTTTATTTAGTAATGGGTGAAGGACGAATCGAAGAAATTGAGCTTGTACTGAGCATTGCAGTTGAATATTTTCGTGAAATAAAACAACTCTCTCCTCGTACACTTCCTCTTAAACCTTTTGCACTTCCTTCGAATCCTTTTGAATTAAAATTTCCTTCAAAAATTCAATGCTCAAATTATGACAGCAGTGATACTTCTGAACCACTTTATGCACTGGCAGATTCAGGAAATCATCGAATAATTATTTTTAATTTTAATGGTACAGTGCTCCATCAAATAGGGCAATGTGGAAATGCTGGTTATGAAGATGGTTCATTTAATGAAGCAAAATTTAATTGTCCTAATGGAGTCACATGGCTTGACTCTAAAACTCTATTTGTTGCTGACACTGAAAATCATTTAATTAGAATGATTTTAATTGAACAAAGAAAAGTGCAGACAATTATTGGTGATGGAAAGCAAGGAACTGATTTTAATGGGGGACATCCCCCCTTACAGCAATCAATTTCAAGTCCTTGGGATATACTTGTGTATAAAACAAAGAATTTAGACATGAGTTTTCATGAGAATGAAGAGCAAGTTGCACAGAAAGTTGTTCTTCTTATTGCGATGGCTGGATTGCATCAAATTTGGGCATATTTTATGGAACAAACTATATGGTGGAGATATCAAGTTCAAAATGCGAATTCTGCTGTCTCAATTGCTGGCAATGGTGAAGAAAAAAATCGAAACAATGATTATCCCAAACAAGCATCTTTTGCTCAACCATCAGGATTATGTTTATTAAGAAATGCACATGAACTTTATATTGCAGACAGTGAATCTTCATCTATCAGAAAAATGTCCCTTGCTTCTGGAAAAGTCGCTGCAGTTGTTGGTGGAACAAATAATCCGATGAATTTATTTGCTTATGGCGACGTTGATGGTCAAAAATATGCAGCTCGACTCCAGCATCCCCTTGGACTTGCTCATCATCATTCTGAAAATTTTGTTTTTGTTGCCGACACATTTAATAACAAAATCAAAAAAATCAATGTCCAAACTAACACTATTCAAACATTGAGAATCATTGATGATGAAAGTAACGAAGTTATGAAATTTAATGAACCAGCTGATTTGTGTTTGACACCAGACGGAAGTCAATTAATTGTAGTCAACACAAACAGTCATGAAATCATTAAAGTCAATATGTCAACGATGCGTGCTACGAAATTTCATCTCAAATGGCCAGCTCAAAAGATTTCAAATGAAACTGTCGGTCTTCCACAAGGGATTCCAATTGTTATCGTTCCGAATGGCAGGATTTTCAAACGCGGCATCAGCTCATTTACATTATCTATTGCACTTAATCTTCATGAAGGTGTAAAACTTACACCCGATGCACCACAAAAAATTTCACCATTTTTAACCCGCGGATGGAGATTGGATACATTCGACAGTCAAAAGCTATTATTTGAAGGAAGAACAAATATTGTTGTAAAAATCCCACCTGGAGTAAGTGAAGGCGATTGTACTTTTCACTTTGTGCTTTTACTTTGTGACGAAAAAGATTCTTCATGCTTCCGAAAAGAATTTGGTGTAAAAATTGGTTTGAAATTTATCAATTCTAATGATATTGTTACTGAAGCTGTTTTTATCGGTGTCACAAAAAGTGAAATTTTAATTCGTTAATTTTTTTATTGCACCACACAAATTAATTGAATAAAAATTCACTCATCATTTTCTAACTTTAATCAATTTTTGACATTTTTCTTGAATTAAATTTACAATTTTCTTATGGCAGAAAAAAAAAATTTGGATCAGGTGTCTTTGACTCATTTTCATAACATTTTCTGAGAAAATGTAAAAATTGCAGATGTGCTCCATCATGTAACTCTCTTCACTTGTGTGTTAATATTCCACATAGATAAATCGATTTTTCTCTCCTTTTTACATTTCTTGCATGAAGCAAATAAAAATAAAAGATTGTAGAAAATTTTAAGAAACAAAAGATGATAAAGATTGTTCTTCCTGTCAAGGAGCTTCTAAAACATGATTCAAATATGAAATGTAACAAATTGCCAATTTCAAAATTTCAATTTTAGAAAGCTTTTTATCTGGTGGTAGAGTTGGCAGTAATTTTCTTAATTCTGAGAATGCAACATTAAATGCTTCAACTCGAATTCTTTCACGCGTTGCATGAGCTGTTCGATATTTTTGTGTTGCTCTTCGTCTTCCTAATTTAATTTTACAAATTAGAATTGTAATTTAGTTAATTTATTATCAACTTACTTCTTCTTTCTTCTCTTGTTAATCCACTAAGATCAATATTACAACCATCTGCAGTTATAATAGTATTCGAACTTCTCTTTCTACCAGAAGTTGTGGTTGTTGTTGAAATTTGAGAATGAATTAAGTTGGCACTATTGAAATTTTCGCACGTTACAGCACTCAAACTTTCTCGTCTTACACATGTCGGTGCGGTTGTTTGATAAGTCAATCCATGATTTTCAACACCATAAACCATTTTTTTCTGCTCACAATCTTTTATTTTGCGACCTTATCGAATCAATTTAAAATGTAAACTGACTCTGAAAATCAAAAATGTCCCAGCATCGTTTGTGCGATGCTGCATTCATCAAAGGACACGCCTCCTTGTGAAAATTGTTGAGCGCGCTTTCATACAAAAGTAGCATTGCTGCATGTATTAAATGTAACCATGTGGTAAAAGAAAATATTTTTAACTTGTTTGAAAGGGCCAATCACATAAAAGATTATTTTTTTAACATTTGAGAGGCAAATTTTCATAATTTCTTTTTACCATCATTAATTTTTAAATTACCTTGTTGCTTTGGTTGAATTGTTTGATCGATAATAAGTTGTTAGTGGAAATAATTTTACTTGAATTTCTATAGTTTTCCATAGTGAAGTTATTTAGTCGTTCACGAAATTTCAATAGAGTCAGACGAACAAAAAACTCACTCGACTTTCATTCATTTAATTCCATCTTTTGACTTTATTATTTTTAAATTAAAAAAATAATGTCGAGAAGTTCTGCAGGAAGTAATGGTAAAAATGTAAGTAAAATTACTATTAAAATTTTAAAAACTTGAAATATTTTGAGAATTTTCTTTATGCATAAAATTTCGAACAAACAAATTTTTCATGAATCGTTTCCGTGGTGCAATTTTATGGTGTCTTCAAAAAAATTTAGTTTTCTGTTTTCAATAAAAAGATGTAAAAAAATCACACAAGCATAACTTATGAATTATAAATTTTTCGATTAGATTTTTATAGTTTTTTTGCAAAAGAGAACAAAAATTTGAACACTTGTTTAATGGCTCAAAAGTGAGCAAAAAGGGTTTAATATTGACAATTTTGATTTATGCTATAAAAATATGGATCATCATTAAAAGGGCACAATGAGAAAAACAATTGTCTAAAAGATATGATTTGTATGATGCATGAAACAAACATTCACCCTTCATTGGAATTATATGTGTTTGTTTTGACGGCAAAAAGTAGTAAAGTTAAACCTGCTTCATTTTCTATTGTAAAAAACACTTGCTGAGCAATTGGCTTTATTTAAGTAAGGCTTAATTGAATGATTAATGGATCGCTTAAAAAATTTCTCCCTCATCTCTGCATGTAAATTTATCAATTGGATTTGTAATTGAAATTGTGAGCGAATTTTTTTAAAACTAAATTATGATAATCCCTTCAACATTACCTACTACAAAACATTGCTTTAATTGCCACCTCACAATAATCTTCTTCTGTGATAAATTGCTCTCATGGGGTGTCCTCTCTCTTACATTTTTTCCCCTTTTCTTGTTTATATGTCAATATTCAATAGGACACTAGCAGCTGCACACAAACAATCTACAATAGGAATCAAAATCTTGTTAAATAGAAGAACCCTTCGATTATAATATTTTCAACACTTGTAACAAAAGAATTGCACGTGACATAACAAATTTGAAAGCAGGCGTGAAATAATTTCACTTTTCGTGGTCTAATAATTATTATTTAAAT
>CM031379.1:14291555-14391554 GCA_018290095.1 Polypedilum vanderplanki
TTTTATGATGGATCACAATCAACTAAAGTCATCATCAACACCCAAAAAAAACAAATAATCCACGTGTCCAAGAAAAATTACATTTAAATCAAATTAAATTTATTCACTTAGATTCACACCATAAACCATTGAATCCAATGAGCGTGTCATTGAGAGTAAATTTGATATGGGAAAACTCTATAAAGTAGTTTCTTCTACTAAAGGGAGATTAAGATGTATTACAATTACACGCCCATGTTAAAATTGAAATTGTCCCTTTTTGTGCAATAGAAAAAAATTGAAATTTGATTAAACTTCTTAAGAAATAAATACTTTCAGTATACACCAGGAGATGTAACTCCAACAATAAATCAACATCCTAATAGAAGTGAGCTCTATGAAAAACAAAACACAGAAATGCAACTTGAAGCAGCAAAGAAAAATGGAATTGAGACAACTATTGATGGAAATAAACTTAAACCAATCGATATAGTTCCATCGAGGAGAAATTCATCAAAATTGCGCGAAGAAAGAGCCAAATCAGCATTTGCTGCTGCTTTTCATAATTTTCAAACTGCACGACGAATGCATCATGAAAATCTTGATCATCAACCGCTACCAGATGCTGTTTTAGAAAAGAAATTTAGTGAATTACAAGCACAAGGTGATTTCGGTCTTGATTTTACACCAGTAACAGGTGTTGGATATAAAGGATATAAAGTTGGACCAACTCAATGTACAAAACTAAAAGTTTATCGTCCAAAAACATGTGGAGTTTTACCAAAAAATGTTGATAAAAGCACAATGAGTGATCTTGAAAATAGCGATCAAATTAAACTTGATAAAAAACTCACTTCAATGGATCTCGCTATAAGATGGGATTATCGTCCTAAAAAAGGAAGAGAACCAAAATTACCAAGACATATTGATGGTTCAAATGATATTGTGGGATCAATTTTTACAAAAGTCCAAGAAAGCAAAGGAAAGGAGAATACTATCCCACAACTTGATCGATTTGAACGTGCAGAGGGAATTTTTCATAACACCCAAGGTGAGATTGACTTTTTCGATCGAGATCTTGTTTTAAAAAGACGCGATTATCAGAGAAAATATGAAAAAGAACGCGAATGTACATGTGGCACTGATGTTGCAAGTTTTGCAAATGTTCCTGGCAGTGAATCAATTACAAACAAAAATCGTCCAAAAACAACTAAATCAGACTCTGCTCTCTACTCAAGCTCAAGTGGAAGAAGCAGAAGATGCAAGAGTTCACCAAATTTATCTATGATTGCCAATCCAAGAAGCACTACTGATCCGGGAAGCATCAATACAGTTCCATCAATTGATGATGACTCTCGAAAAATACCAGTCACACAATTGCCTCGTGAAACTGAACAACAGAAAAAAATTTCACGACAACCACGCTTTGCACATCATACAATACCTAAATTATGCGAACAAATGAGACAAGATTATGAAAAAATGATGAAAAAATATTTCTTGACACAGGAGCTAATAAAAATGGATGAAAATAATAACGAAATTATTGTTGAACCGAAAATTGTTCAGAGAAGCAAAAATAAAGCAGTTGTACATGCACCAAGACCAAAACAGCCTTATAAAATAAGAAATTATCACATTGATAGCCTTGCACCACCATTTTCAAGCTGGTAAGTGATGAAAATTATCAAAATGTAAGATGTTTTTATAACTTTATGAATCTTTAAAGGACCGGAAAAGGAAGTGAATATCCAAACCATTGGAGACTCTCGAGTATTTATCAACAAGCATATAAACCCGTTGAGTCTCGAAAAAGACCGTTTCTTCAATCAATTTATCGCTAGACGACGATGAGAAAATAACAGGGACACATTATCAATTTATGTTATGATCGAGATTAGCTCGCAATTTAGTAAGACAGTGAAAAATAAATACTCATTGAGATTATAATTAAATTCGCTCTCACTCTCTCATATACACTTTTATAGACTAAGTTTAGTTGTGTAGCACGCAAGTGTTGCAATAAAGAAAAAAGCAAATTTAATTTAGTCATTCTGATCAAGCCTTTAGAATAAAATGCACAAATAATTCAATAAAACATCTCTCTTTCATACAAAGTATAATTAAAAACGTAATAAAATTTATAATAAAAAATTATTTTTAAACTGTGTTAGAACTGTGAAAAAAGAAGGAATAAAAAGGAATTTTGTGTGCAAATATTTAAGAAAGAAAAAAATTCAATGAAGGTGAATGTGATTCTTAGAAATGTCAGATATCTATATAAACTGCATATTTTATTACTTGCAACTTATTCAAGTAATTCGCTATTTGAATATTATTTATACTCTCATATATGATTAAATATGACATAATATATTTTTCTTATCGTTTTTAAATAATTTCTCAATGACATGATATTAAAAATATTTTTAAATGCAATGTGTTTTCACAGCTTTTGTTTTTAACATTTTGCATTGCAATTTCACAAATTAATTGCCAACGAAAAATTTCACCATGTCCAAGTGTATTCACATATGATATAGAAAATGATTCTAATAACATTTGGTATGGAACAGTTAGATTGCAAAGCAGCGTCACACTTCATAGCATCACAGTTGACATTATTTTTAATCGACAAGTAGAAACTTTTGGTGCAGAGCGATTTAACTCAGCTGTAACTACTAATTATGTAGAGTTCAGAATTGAAAATAAAAATTTAAAGCTTGATCCAGGACGAACACTTGTTATGAATATTCATTGCTCATATAGAGGTGTGACTCCATTATTGAAACAAATAAGATTAAATGGACAAAATGTTTGCGTTGATCTTCCAATTGCAGCAGTTCAACCTATTTATAATCCCTCAAATATCAACTCACACAATAGTGATTTCGATGCAACAACAAAACGAACAACGTATAGGGAAATTCCCAGTGTGTAAGTTTTAAAAAAATATGATTGCATTACTATTGATTGATGCATGAATGACAAATACTTGTTCTATGAGAATTTAAATTCAATCTACTTATATTTAGCTATGAAACAACATCTGTAAATTCAAGAAATACAAATAAACTTCAAACGTCTTCAACAACTCAATCATGGAACAATTATGATAATCATGAACATGCAAATCAAAATAATGAAAATAATTATTTTGAAAGAAGTACATTAAGAAATTCAATAAATAATAACAACAATCAAGCAAGGACCACTACAACAACAATAAAATCTATTGTTAATAATAATTATCAACCTAATCGAGAGAATAAAAATAATAATCAAAGAAAATCAACTGATAGTGTTTACTACGAGAATTCGGAATCGAATCAAAATAATCAGCCAGTAACATTCCGACCACTTGATCAAAGATACACAACATCAACTCAAAGCAGTTATACATTAAGACCATCAAATATCAACTCATACACAACACAAAAAGAAAATTATTTTCCTGGTGATCTTCACTTTTTTAATAACGGAAGAGATAGTGAATCATCTGTAAGTAAAATTTTATAAACATTTTAAAGAAAGAAAACTTAATCAAACTTTAATTGCAGACACATTCGATTTTAAACACTAATGATGAAAATCAATGTGGTACAGTGATACCGAAAGCAAATCCTCTCATAGTTCACGGTCTTGAAACCTATCATGGAAATTATCCTTGGCATGCAGCTATTTATATTAGTGATGTTGGAAGTTTAAAGTACATTTGTGGTGGCTCTTTGATCACAATGTCTATTGTACTTACAGCAGCTCATTGTGTTACTCATGCTAAATCAAAAATTCCTGTTAATAATGACAAATTACTTGTTTATCTCGGGAAACATAATCTTCAAAAATGGACAGGTCAAGAACAAGATGGAAAAGTTGTGGAAATAATTGTGAATGATGAATATGATTATGAAAGATTTTATAGCGATATTGCATTGCTAAAGTTAAAAGAATCACTAAAAAGAACAAATTATGTACGTCCAGTATGTTTATGGGCTTTTGATTCTGAGTTAAGAAATATTGTTGATAAACTAGGAAATGTTCCTGGTTATGGATATAATGAGAGAGGACTTGTGAGTGATGAATTGACATATATTCAGATGCCTATCGTTACACATGAGACATGTATATGGAGTAATAGAGACTTCTTCAGTAAAATAACATCAGAAAAATCTTTTTGTGCTGGATTTCGCAATGGTACATCAATATGCAATGGTGACAGTGGTGGCGGTTTAGTTTTTAAAAAAAATAACAAATGGTATATTAGAGGTGTTGTTTCTGTTTCAATTGCCTTACAGAATTCACTTAGATGTGATCCAGATCATTATTCTGTCTTTGTAGATGTTGCAAAATATTTAGATTGGATAAATCAATATATGTAAAAAATTAACTTTTTTGTGGTGAATTTCTACCAATATTCAAATAAAAATTCTGAAGAAAAACTCACCACTTTGTTTATTTATTTTTAAAATAATGGATCCTTTTGATGAAAATCATATTTCTCGCGATTTAAATGAGCTTATACTACAACATTTAACTGTAAAAGAAATCCTTGATATTTCTCTTGTGTCTAAAAATTGGAATAGTGTTATTGGAAGCTCAAGAAAGTGCATGAAAAAAATAAAACTTGCCTTAAAATTTTGGCGCAGTACTTCTAAAAATGAACAAGCAGCAGAGAAAATTAAAATTATGGAAAATGTTAGTAGAAAGTATCAGCATGTTTCTGTGGATTGTAGATTCGATAGAAGTGTTAGCGCTGTATTTTGGAAATTACTTACGGATTTGGCACCAAATTTAGTTTCATTGAAAGTAAAAAGCATCAAACTAGACAATTTGACGCCAATTAATTTGCCCAAATTACAAGAATTACGAGTCGTTTATGTTCCTATTGATATTAGAAACATTTTAATCTCATCAAGCGATGCTTTTATTTCACTTAAACTAAAACTTGTGTCACCTTTAAATTGGAACAAAACAAGTAAATCTGATCCAGAATCATCATCATGCATAAGAAAATGCCTTACATCTAATTCAAATTTAAAAATTATTGAGCTTTATGGTGCTGTTCAGTATGGATTCTTATTTGATGAAGATTTATCAAATGATATCAAATTTTCGTTACACACACTCAAAATTAAAAATGATATGCGACTGTCATTAATACCTGAAATTACAGAGCAAAATCTCATCAAATTTTTATCAACTCAATCTTCATCATTGCAAACAGTCTACATCGATGTGTGGTATTTATAACATCTTATTAAATGATTTAATAATATACAATAAAAATTTAAATTTTTTTAGTCGACCAAATGTGATTCAGTACATTTTGAATAATATGCGAGTACTAAAATCTGTTCAAATAGAGACAGTTTTGACTGATTATAAAATCAGAGATCTCAATTTAAGATTAAATGAGCATGTTATTGATCTAAGAATTCCTTATGTAAATCGAAATCAGGATATTAGAGAAATGCTCGGAGTATTTCCTAATTTAACACATCTCTTCGTAGCACATTTGAGCCTTGAAACAATGGAATACATAGCGTGGAATCTTCAAAAATTGAGATTACTTAAATATCGTTATGACGAAATTGATTGTGAATCTCTTTATGAAAAACTTAAAGAAGAAAATCCTGAAGTTAATCAAAATATTGAAATGATTGTCGACTATGACTACACATGAAATTTTGAACACATCATTTTTTAGAATAATAAATTATATACGATTACACAACTTTTATTAAATTAAAACATTTGCATTTTACATGAAATCATTACATACAGACAATTTGATGCCCTCATTGTTTTCTGGATTATTTTGAAGCATATTTTTATACAATTGTTCACAACCTCCAGCACAATCATCATATCGATAAACAAGACTCTCGAGATGAGTGAGAGAAGTTACAACGAATTCCATCAATCTTGGTATTACATGCCCAATAAGAATTTTTTCTACGTTAGGAACAAGTACTAAGAAATCTTTCAAATCATCAAAACGCACAATGTACGGCATCTCAAAACTAGTGATATTTTGATTTACATTTAAATCTAATACTTTGACATCAATTTTATCTGGTTCTGTTTGTTCTATATCAAATCTAATACTTTTTAATTTTGGCATGTCGTTGAAAACATATTTGATTATTGCAGGAGGACAAGAATCAATGTATATATATTCCAAAAAATCAGCTTGTGATGCAAGAAAATTGATGAAATGTTGCACATGATAATCTGTCCATAATTTAGGCTTCATTTCAATTTTTACAGTCAATTTTTTCAAATGACATTTGACATATGGTGCAATATCTTTCTCAAAGAAGGCAAAAAAATTAGCTCTACCTTGAATTTCTAATTCTGTTAAAAGTGAATTGTTTTCTAAACACCATCTTGCGCTTTCTATTGTCTTTTCGCTAGGTTGATAGTTTAAATCATCATAACTCAAAGGTGTCTCGTTCCACAAAATTAATTGAGAGAGGTTGGAGGTCGAAGTTATAAGATTGTTGATAACTTCTCTTGGTATGAACATGACTTTTAAATATTCCAATTTTGGCAAAGAAATGCTTTCCAATTCTTGCCCTTCAAGCTTCATGCTTCTCATATTAATGTACTCGAGTGAATTTGCTGTTTTCAGAAAATTATAAAATTCATCTGATACTTTTTCATCAAAAAGACAATTTGCTTGTATGATTTGATATTTTCTCGCGTTCTTTTGACTCATCCATTTCAATGTTTCTATTCTTTCAACAAAATCATTCTTTCTTTTGGATTTCAAATTTATTTTAACTTTTTGCATACAAACACTTGATTTCCCCACAACTTCATACCAACGTTTGCTTACTTGTGATAATGTAAAGATAGTCTCATCTATTTCAAAATACTTTAATATTTGATCGTATATTTCTTCAGGTAATTTCTCAAAAGGATCCATCACGATTGCTTTTTATTATTTTGTTATTCTCTCACATGACTTGATGTAACTCACCAAAATATGTTTCAATTTCACGTGTTTCATGGTGAACTTTTTATCGAGGTTTTATTAAATGCTCATAGATTTTTTTATGTATAAAATACTATTTTAAATCTATTGAAAATTTAATATTGCACAAGAAACAACTCGCACAATGAAGTAAGTTCATTGGAGTGTAAAATATCATTAGAATAGTTTATAATTTTGTAATTAGATGCATTTTAATTTTTGATTGAATAAAATTATATTTTTTTTGCGTTGTATTGTATCAACTTTTGATTTTTATAATCTAAAAATTTCAGATTTTGTATAAATTTTTCATTTATTTGGAAAAAACTTGTTAATGAACAAACCTCTCACTAATATTTAAACTTTCAGTAAAATTTTCATCATAGCATTTATTACTACCTCTCTGATAGCATCATCTAATTGTGGAATAAAAGATTTTGTAGATGATGGCATATATACGACTATACATGCCATTCTTAAAAATCAACATCCTACTGAGCCAGAAAAGACGGATTGTATTATTGCAGACTTTAGACGTAACAAAGTCGCAGATCAATTCTACACAACTGATCTCATACTTGATCATGGCAAATTAATAAGAAAAGTTCAACCATATTTGGATGAAGCAAACTTTAAATGTTCTCTCATCTTATTCTTTCAATCACCACTTGGAATTTGCGCTATTTTGGCGCTATTTCTTTTAGCATTCAGCTTTATATGTTGTCTAATCAGATGTATTTGCTGCTAAAGATAACAATTTTATAAAAGAAAATTTTTGATAAAAATTTTTCCAAATATTAATTCGTGTCATATTCTGCATATATTTTAACATGACCAAATGAACCTGTAGTTAATAGCAATGAAATTAACTTTAATGATGTTTGATATTTTCAATACATGACATTCCATTTGTTTAAGAAAAATTCTCATAAATGTGACAATGAAAGTTATTATGTGTAAAAAAATTTAAAATATAACAATAAAAATCATTTTCAAATTCCATTGTCTTAATAAAATTTTTTGTTTCATTTCATTTTTCAGTAAAAAAAGTCATTCAAGATGTAAATGAGATAAGAAAAACTCTTTGATTTTCAAACAGTTTGAGTACTAAATATTTGGTTTGTTTAACCCGTCAAAAAGTGTTTCAAATTTCGTATTGTTTCGCAACATTGAAATTAAAAATTCACCACAGTATTGTGTGTTATATCACTGTAAAAACATTCCTAAAGGCGTAATCTTTTTTTGTTCGTTTAAACATTTTCTTTAATTTAAACAGTTTAGTCTGTATTTATTCGTCCATTAAACTAAAACATTTTCAAGTTAAACATGAAGTGAGTATTAGGAAAATGGAAAATTATTAAAAATATTGTGGGAAATAGTAAAAATTTAGCAAAATATACTTTCACTTTCAATTTGTTGTTGTACATTTGTGACAAGCAGCAACTTGTAACATTGAATGAATCATTTTGTCTTCGTCTTTGTAATCGCATTGAACATACATTACATAAAAAAACATATATGTAAATTGACACTCTTTAAATTTCTTTAGCAAACTCATTTTCTTCGCCTTCATTGTCTTGATCTCTTACTCGAGCTATGCACAAAGTGGTGTTTTCAAGGGTTTTGTCGGTATGTATATACGCACTTTAATTAAAACTAATTAGTATCACACAATGACGATATTTCCTCTATGACTAATACTCAAATTTCTTTTTATTTGAAGATGATTCAATTTATGGCGCGATTCAAGTAGTCTTAAGAAATCAATATCCACATGAGCCAGAAAAGACAGATTGTATGATTGCCGATTTCCGCCGTAATAAAGTAGCTGATCAATTCTACACAACCGATCTTCTTTTTGATCAAGACAAGCTGACACGCGAAATACAGCCATACGTTGACGAAGCTAACTTGAAATGCACTCTCATACAATTTTTCCAATCACCTCTCGGTATTTGCGTTCTTATCGCTTTATTCCTTCTCGCTATAGCGATTATTTGCTGCTTGATAAGATGCATTTGCTGCTAAAAATAATAAGCCAGTGTTAAAAAAAGCAGCTATAAGCAAACGATAGCTATTTTTTTTTTTGAAATACATTCCTAATACATAAAATATTTTTGAACAAGAGTCTTTTGATAATCTTAAGTGCCTAAAAATATTTTCGAAAGAATCTCGGGGGCATAAAAAAGTTTACATCATTTAGATTTAATAATAATAAATCCTTTTCTTTTTTAAAATAATTTTGATATAAGTAGATATAGACTATGAATTTGGAATAAAATTATCGACAATAATTCCATTTGTGAAATGCTAATAAAGACGGAAATAATAGTATTTTATACATTCCATCTTATTTTCGAGAGGTAATAATAATGTACACACAAAGAAATGAAAGAATAAATCAAGAATAAAACAAAAGTAATGTGGTTTTTATTATTATTTTAAGGAACTCTTTATTATTTCATGAAATGATGAGATCTGAGGTCATGTTGTTCTCATTGATAAAATATAAGCTTTATTATCTATGTGTGAGTGAACGACCTTTAAACTTGTATTGCTGTGCACAATTATTGTAATTATTCAATTGCAACAAAAAATTGAGTGAACTTGATTTGATTCAGAATTAATAATTCAATTCAAGGTATTAATCGAGTGTGTCAAAAATTATTATATGGGTGTATATAACGTATTTATTAAAATATTTTACATACAATGTTCATCCCCCATACATACTTTTTTTGTTTATGAAAATAAAATAAATTCTAAATAATGATTTCTGCAAGAAAAAGTTATATAAAAACAGTATCAAGTGCACAGAAAGCTTGGTCATTATTAAATGGCGTCATCTGTGTTTATAAACCAAGCGGTTTAACAGTAAATCAAACGCGATTGACAATAATGTCAAATTTATGTAGAGGTAAGATTTTAATTATATTATAACTCAACAATTATCTATTGACACTCTTCTATTCACTTTTAGATTTAAATGATATGAATGTGCGGCCAGCGAGAAAACGTGTAACAATTGAGCCTTCAAGTGATTATAGTAAATATTTAATTAAAACTCAAACAGATTTGGCTGATCACACATTAGTAAGTTTATTCTTTTTACATTCAAACACGCATTTTATTGTAAAAAATCATTTGTTTAGGTCGTAGGAGAACGATATCAGCCAACAGATATTATAGTTAGTGCTAGTAATCATTTAGGAAAATTAACGAGTGGTGTCATGTGTAAGAATAAATTCTAGTGATATATAATATGTGTCAAAAAAGTAATGATTTCTCTTTTGTCAGTATTTGGTATTAATAAAGGTGTGAAATATGCAACATGGTTAAGAAATAATAGACCCATAAGAGTATATCATGTAACAGGAAAATTTGGCAAATCAACAGAAACACATTTTAATGACTCGCCTATTACCGCTCAAGCGACTTTCGATCATATACATGTGGGAAAAATGAATTCACTTTTAGCATCATTGCAAGCTTCACATCAGAGAAAAATGTTTGAGCTATGCGGTGTTGATCCTCAATCACAGGCTGCTTATGAACTTGCTAAAATGGGACCAATAAGACCAGCAAATGCAACAATTCCATTAATTTATAGTGCAAGATGTATCGAATTCAAACGGCCTTATTTTACAATTGGTAAGACACTTAATTGAATTAAAATTAATTAATGAATAATAACATTTTTGAAAATTTCGTCACATCTCTTCTAGAAATTCATGCATGCAGTGAATCAGAAAATTACTTGGGAATTTTAATACATGAAATAGGAATTGATCTCAAATCGTTAGCACATTGTACACAAATTAGATGTATAAGACAATCATTCTTTACATTAGAAGACGCTCTCGTTAAGCGACATTGGAATGTAGAGACAATTATAGCAAATATGAAGCGCTGTAAGGATATAATGAACAAACATCCTGAAATGTTAAAACAAAATAATCCTAATCTTAGAAATATGGAGGAGAAAAATAATAAAGAAAAAACACAATAAAAATTATTCTTCCATTGTTCGTTTAACAACTTTTGCAAGTTGCGTTTTTTATTAGTTCTTCACTCTCTCTTATAACTTTTATTTATCGCTGAGTGTTGTATGATGTGGAATGAACGAGTAATTTAGTCGACTTCTTCAATTGTTGGACCTGATCCTGCACCAGCTCCTGCTGCGCCGCCACCGCCAGCTGCACCAGCTCCAGGGAAGCCAGGCATACCACCAGGAGCACCACCAGCAGATTGATATAATTTAGTGATAATTGGATTGCAAATTCCTTCTAATTCTTTTTGACGGTGTTCATATTCTTCCTTTTCACCCAATTGATTTGCATCGAGCCATTTAATAGTATCATTGCATTTGTCCAAAATGGTCTTCTTGTCACTTTCAGAGATCTTATCCTTCAATTTATCATCTTCCATTGTAGCCTTCATGTTGAAGCAGTATGATTCCAAACCGTTCTTGGCTGCAATGCGATCTTTTTGTGCATCATCCTCTGAACGGTATTTCTCAGCTTCATTAACCATACGTTCGATATCTTCTTTGCTCAAACGTCCCTTGTCGTTTGTAATTGTGATCTTGTTTTCCTTATTTGTTGATTTTTCCAAAGCAGTAACATTCAAAATACCGTTTGCATCGATATCAAATGTAACTTCAATTTGTGGGACACCGCGTGGAGCAGGAGGAATACCGGCAAGTTCGAATTTACCGAGAAGATTGTTATCCTTGGTCATAGCACGTTCGCCTTCAAATACTTGAATCAATACTCCTGGTTGATTATCTGAATAGGTGGTGAAAGTTTGAGTTTGCTTGGTTGGAATTGTTGTATTACGTTTAATCAAAACGCTCATGACACCACCAGCTGTTTCAATACCGAGTGACAATGGAGTAACGTCCAAAAGAAGCAAGTCTTGAACTTCTTCGCTCTTGTCTCCGTGCAAAATGGCAGCTTGAACAGCAGCACCATAAGCGACGGCCTCATCGGGATTAATTGATTTGTTCAACTCTTTGCCGTTAAAGAAGTCTTGAAGTAATTTTTGAACTTTTGGAATACGAGTTGAGCCACCGACAAGAACGATATCATGAATTGTTCCTTTGTCCATTTTAGCATCACGGATAGCTTTTTCAACTGGCTCCATTGTTGAACGGAAGAGATCAGCATTCAACTCTTCGAAACGTGCACGAGTAATTGAAGTGTAGAAATCAATACCCTCGAACAATGAATCAATTTCAATACTGGCTTGAGTCGAGCTTGACAAAGTTCTCTTTGCACGCTCACAAGCTGTTCTAAGACGTCGAAGTGCACGCTTGTTAGAAGTCAAATCCTTTTTATGCTTACGTTTGAACTCTTGTGCAAAATGATTAACGAGGCGATTATCAAAATCTTCACCACCAAGATGAGTGTCACCGGCTGTCGACTTTACTTCAAAAATTCCATCATCAATTGAAAGAATTGAAACATCAAATGTACCACCGCCCAAATCGAAAATCAAAACATTGCGTTCACCTGCAGCCTTCTTATCGAGACCATAGGCAATAGCAGCAGCTGTTGGTTCGTTAATAATACGCAAAACATTTAATCCTGAGATGGTACCAGAATCCTTTGTTGCTTGACGTTGCGAGTCATTGAAGTAAGCTGGAACAGTAATGACTGCATTTGTTACAGTCTTGCCCAAATAGGCCTCAGCAGTTTCCTTCATTTTAACCAAAACCATTGAACTAATTTCTTCAGGGAAGAAAGTCTTTACTTCATCCTTATAAGTAACCTTGATTTTAGGCTTTCCCTCAACACTGACAACTTCGAATGGCCAGTGCTTCATGTCTGATTGAACTGCTGGGTCATCGAATTTGCGACCAATCAAACGTTTAGCATCTATAAATGGTAAAAAAGGAATATTGTATTATAAGCGAAAGAGAAAATTGAGATTATGAACTCTTAAGCAAAGATCAATGCCATTGAGCACAAAGAATTATAGATAAATAAAAAATGTTTCTTACCAAAAATGGTGTTTGTTGGATTCATTGCAACTTGATTCTTGGCAGCATCACCAATTAATCTTTCAGTATCAGTAAATGCGACATACGATGGAGTCGTACGGTTTCCTTGATCGTTGGCAATAATTTCAACTTTACCGTGTTGGAAAACTCCGACACACGAGTAAGTTGTACCCAAATCAATACCAACTGCTGGAGCTTTTGCGGCCATCTAAAGAAAAAAATAAAATATTTTAGTTTAAATGCAATACGGTAATAAAAAAAAACTTTAACGGAAACAAACATCTGTCACATCTGCCAAGACTTGAATGCATTGAAATATTTCAGGTAAAAAGAAATAATTTCAAATGTGACGAAATTGATTCGAGAATGTATTAAATGATATTTTTTTCTGAACGAGGAAGAAATAAATGAGTCATAGGATAATGAGTAATATAGAAATGCGGCATTACGAGAATATGCGAGAAAGAAATACAGACATGAGAAACTAACTCTCTAACACACGCGCGCGCGTAAGTGATTTCTAGAAACTTCATGAAAAACCACACTATTTTTTCATAGCTAAGCAACCGTCTGGAAACGTCATTCCCAATTTTTTAAAACCATGTTGTGTGAATTTTTAAGTTTAGATAATATTATTTGTGGTTTTAGAATTATCAAGACTCGATTATGAAAAAAAAATATGTTAATTTAATCGATATATGGGAAATTAGGTTAACTTGAAAAAACACATGGAATCATATTCAAATACTATTTTTTGATAATTAAAGTATATTTTTGGATTAAAACGTTATTTTTACCAACATGTTTCATTAAATAAATATAATATTAACAAATTTATGTGTTTTATATAGTCTGAAAAAATTCTAGAAATGTCTATGACCGCATTTTTTCTCATTTTTGATGCATTAGCTTTTACTTATTTTCAATCAATTTAATGTCAATTTTCAATTTTCTTACCTTTATTTGTAGTTTTAATTAGTTAATTTATCAAAATGTAAGTTTATAATCACTTATAAAATATAGTTTTAAGGACTTGAGATCTGCTCTTAATTAGAATGCAACTTATCGACTTGAATTTTTGACTCAAACTGAAATCTTCGGCAACTTTCGGGTCTTTTTATACCTTTTGAAATTTCCCACACCGCAGCTTAATTCGTAAAAGATTTGAATTTTCGAAGTTCGTTGATGATGAAAAAAATTTATCATTATAGATAAATTGATATAATTAAAATCTTTGATAAAATCATTTAAATCAGCTATATTAGTACTACTTCTTATCTCTCTTTAATAAAAAAGATTTTTTCATAATTACATCTGCAGAAAAAAAATATTTTTTTTAATTTCGAAAAACAATGATTTCGCGTGTGATTTTTTGTAAAAATAAAAATTTTCAATTAATACGATATTTATCAACTGCCTTGCAGCATGAAACAGCTACAACAACGGTGGAGTATCCACCTATCATTGACATGTCTAAAGAGGCAAAAGAAATGAGGAAAAAACTAGAATGGCATGATAAAATTAAGCGGTCACCTACTATAGAAGAGAAAATTATTCAAATAAATATGCC
The DNA here is from genome assembly GCA_018290095.1 of Polypedilum vanderplanki. Classification (NCBI taxonomy): domain Eukaryota; kingdom Metazoa; phylum Arthropoda; class Insecta; order Diptera; family Chironomidae; genus Polypedilum; species Polypedilum vanderplanki. The sequence goes on from CM031379.1 coordinate 14,306,088, forward strand.
TCGATTCTATGGATTTAAATGTCTGATGCTTGATGGAACAAAATATCCTTACAATTCAAATGATTTTATCAAATATATAACCAAGACAGAGTTCCAAGAATTAGCAAACAAAATCGATGAAAAAGAGTCGAAAAAAATTGATGGATTCTTAAATCTCATTAAATCTGATATTCAAGATGCAATTGAATTTGAAATTGATTCTTGCAAGTGAGTTATTCCTTTATAACATTATAAAAGCTTTGTTTTAATGTTTTATTTTAGTCATTATTTCGATGATTCAATGCATCCAAGAGAGATACAGCGAGAAAAAGCAAGTCGTTTAGTTAAACAGTTGAATAGAATTCTTATTTCTGCTCTTGGCGCTGACAACCATCATCTTTTCGAAGCAGACACTGATATTGATCCAAGAGTAGAAGCATTTTGGTTCGTTGGTCGTTTTGTTCCGCCAAAGAGAGTTCAATTTTGGCGAAGTATGAAAGATCATCTTAAAGATTATAAAATGGATCCAGTAGATAGACCATTTCAATATGTAGGAAAACCGCTTCTTACATTAAGACATCAATATCCACTTGAGCCTTTTGACGAAATAGATTTCAGCTCATTAACAGCTTGTAATGAAAATATTCCTTTCGAATCTGTTTCATCAATAGATCCTGTATCTCATGGTTGGCATTTTCATCATCGTCATGCTGTCTGTGTACCTGGTTTTTGGGCCGGAAATGTCCGTGAATATGGTCTTTTATCTTATCACGATCGTGGATTTATGTATCATAGAACGAAAAAGAATTATGGAAAAGAAGATGATCAAGAAGCAATTCATTCACATGGCATATTATCTTCATATGCATGGGCATACACCCAAGCTTGTTATCAAGGTTTCTCGACTTATAATGACATGACTTATCCATTATCAACACAATCAATTGTCACTGATGGTCAAAATTGGTCATTTTATAGATATCAACTCAATACATCAATAATGCACACAGAAGTTGATGCTCCAAATTATAAATACAATCAGTGTTGGGGCACAAATGACATGAAATTGTATGAACACATTGATGAGAATGGTAAAATTCAAGGATTGAATGATGATGTGTTAAGACATTTAATTCAATTTTATATTAACGAACCAAAAATGAGAAATTATGAGATGAAACCATATCTCGATCCGAAAGAAAAGAAAATAGCAGATATTGAAGATGTTGATAGAAGGCAATGGTTAGAAAAGACATATAAATATCTTGTTGCTAATCGTCCAAGAACAAAGAATATGGTACCAGAGATTTATCATTGGGAATACATTTATAAAATTCTATTTAAAACAATGCATATGGATAATAAGACTCGCTTCTTTGAACTTGGCATTAATCCATATCTTAGACGTCTGGATGAGCATATTCCAGAATATATTCCTCGTGATTTTAGACCAAATGGCATTCATGATAAGAAGAAGAGACGTGCGACATATTATCCTCTAGATCATCGTTCAAATGATCCACGAACAATGAGTCATTCATTATTTGGTGCTGCAAAGGAAGGTGTGAGAAGAAAGTATGATAGATTTCGAAAAAGCTTCTATTAGAAATTTGTATTGCATTAATTTTTTCAACATAGAAATAAAAAGTATTTAACGAAAATTTATTTAAATGTTTTTTCTCTACTTTGTTGTGCACCACTCGTTATGTTTGTTTTGTTTTGAAAGTTGAAAAACTCATGTAGTAAAAAATAAAATGTTAAAATTTTATTGTAAAAGCTATTTTAAAAGAATAATTAATGAAGACTTGTTTAAAATCAGCCGAAAATATAGTACTGATAAAGAAGTACGAGTGAGATTTGCTCCATCACCAACTGGTAAGTTATATTTTCTGACAAAAAGCATTTAATGCAATAATTTTTATTCTTAATGAAACTTTAGGATTTTTACATCTTGGTGGATTAAGGACAGCATTGTTCAATTATCTTTTTGCAAAAGCTAATAATGGTAAATTCATTTTAAGAATAGAGGATACTGATCAAACAAGACTTGTTGAGGGTGCAACAGAACAATTAATGAGAGATTTAGAATGGGCTGGTATGAGAGCAGATGAGGGGCCGCTTGAATACGGAGGAAATTTTGGTCCATATATACAAAGTCAACGATTAGACATTTATCAAAAACACATTCAAACGCTACTTGAAAATGGTAGCGCATATCATTGTTTTTGCAGTGAAAGAAGACTTGAATTATTGAGAAAAGAAGCTTTAAAAGCACGCCAAATTCCTAAATATGACAACAGATGCAGACATCTCACTCCAGGACAAATTGCAGAAAAAATTGCAAAGGGTGACAAATATTGTATAAGATTTAAATTACATGATACTGGTGAATCATTTATTGATTTAATCTATGGAAATTATGTCTACTATGTCGCACAAAATGAGGGCGATCCTGTTATTCTTAAAAGTGATGGTTATCCTACTTATCATTTTGCAAATGTCGTTGATGACCATTTAATGGAAATAAGTCATGTGTTGAGAGGAGTAGAATGGCAGATATCTACACCAAAGCATTTAATGATGTATAGAGCATTAGGATTTACACCACCTGTTTTCGGACATTTGCCACTTATAATGAATGCAGATGGAAGCAAGTTAAGTAAGAGACAAAACGATATTAAACTTGAATTCTATAAAACGAGAGGATATTTTCCACAAGCTTTGCTCAATTATATTACACAAGCTGGAGGAGGCTTTAATCGAGATCCAAGCGAACGATTATACTGTTATGATATGAAACATTTAACAAAAAAGTTTGACATTACACGAATCAATTCAAATTCTAGTCGACTAAATCCAGAACTGTTAAATGACCTAAATCGTCTCGAATTAATTAATCAAATTGAAAATCCTGAGCAATGCAAAGTCCTAATTGAAAATGTTCGTACACTTATTAAAACAAAATATCCGTTAAATGCTGATCAATTGGACCTTGATGATGATCATATATTAAGTGTCTTAAAATGGGCATCAAAAAGAATTAGCACAATAAATGAACTAGCTGAAGAAAATCTTTCTTTTCTTTGGGTTCTTCCTAAAATTACAAAGGACAAAGAGATTGAATTGAATGAAGGTGAGAATAATAACAATGTAATTTTTTGAAACTTGACAGTTTATAAAATTATTTTTTATAGCAATAATCGATTCATTAGTTGAAGAATTAAAAGACGAAAACTTTAATAAGCAAAATCTTCAACAAATACTCAAAGAGTTTTCAAACGAGAAAAATCTGACGTTTGCCAACTTTATGAAAAATTTACGAACAATGTTGAGTGGCCTCAAAGAAGGACCGGGTGTAGCTGAAATGATGGAGATATTAGGCAAAGAAGATACACTTGAACGAATTATTCGATTAAAAAAGAAAAAGTAAAAACAGTGTAGTATGATATTAGTCACAAATCGTTTACATAATAAAAATCACTCATAATTTATGTCCATAACATGTTACACATAGGTAGCTTTATAATTTATTTTTTTTTTCACTACTAAAATAATACAGAACTACATAAGTATTACATAATTTTAAAAGGTATATCTGATGATATTTGAAAATGATTAAAAAAAGCATTGAAATTTTGCATAGAATGACTTATCACAAACACATATTTTTACCTAAATATTTTGGTAGCATTCTTTTGTTTCTATGCAGTGTCAATAATAATGAGAATTGAAATAGATTCATATCATATTTGAATTAAGTAATTAGTTAATTTAAAATATTTAACTGAAGTCTCGATCAGTCAAGACCATAGGAGCAATCAATGACCAGCCATAGAGGCAAATTCCAAGCCACGAAGAAACTACTTTAATCCACATCGAAGCGGCATTTGAATTCATCGATTCCAATGATGATGAATTTGGTCTGAAATTGAATTAGCATATTACTAATTGATATTAAAAACAAAAAAGTTTGTATAATAACTTACTGATACCAATTTGTGAGAGTCATCATCACATATAATGTGGCAGCAACAAATGTCAAATGGAAAATAGACCAAGAATAAGCAACCTTCTCTTCCTCATTGTCCCAAACTTTGGCATCAGAATCTCCCGAACGTTTTTCATCTTCATTGGAAAGGGTAGCTGTTATTAATACTATAGTTTATTAATTGAAAAAAAACAAATTGTGCTTTGTGTGAAAAAAAAGCAACTAAAATCCCATAATCCACAAATAATAAACTAAGTAAATAAGACTGACACAATTTGTTAGTAGCTTATAGTCCCACGCTATTTTTTCTTTGCTTCAAATTCATACAAACCTTGACGCTCTGGATCAGAATTAGTAAGTGAAGAAACGGCACTAGCGGAGCGCAACGATGAGTATAAAATACAGAACATCCAAATAACTAAGCCAACAATGCTTGTTCTATCAAAAGTTTGATTATTTTCATCAGTATGTCCCAATAAATTTGGATTACATTCCTTGTCAGGATTATTTGAAACTGCAGCCCATGTCAAATAAATTGTATAAAGAGTAACCACAGAGCTTTGCAAAAGCCCTGAACGTGGTTGAGCTTCTTGAACTCGAGGTGTAATAGACAAAACACTGACAGCAACGCATAGAATCATATTGAAAGAGATGAAAAATTTGTTCAAAGCACAGTCATCAGATTGTGTATAATAACTAAAGAGTATAATAATTCCAACAAGTGCTGCAATATATTGAATTCCAGTAGCAGCCATCAAAGCAACAAACCAGCCTCTGCTTTGTGTTTCTTCATAATTTCCAACCCACACATCAGCCCAGTTGTGCGAAAAATCAATCAACAAAATTAATTGAATAATGATAAACACAAAACCACCAATTAAGCCTATCCACATCATCCAAGTACCAAATGATCCATCTTGAATGAAGAACGCTCCAATTGCAATACCAATGACAATCAAAAACTTAAGACCCCAGAAACCGTTTTGAATTGCAGCTCGACCGTCTCTGGACGATTTTACGCCAATCATAATAATAGACATCACGAAAAAGAATACAGCAAGAGCGAAGCCAATTCTATAGACAGCTAAATATCCAACAGCATGTTGACAATCGAATGTTGATGATGTAGGAATTATCATAGCAGATGTTGATGTTGAATTTGCACAAAACGGAACTTTCTTTAATACATCTTGCAGACCATCGCTGAGCATAAGAGCTCCCATTAAAGCTCCAAATAGTAAAAGAACTGCGTACATGATTCGAGCTGAAGTACTATTTTTGCACGATGGACAGGCAGCACACATACAAGAAGCTGCGGTACTTGTGCAGCAGCATGCAAGCTGTAATAAAAAATTCTATAAGTCATCATCAAAGAATACATTGATTTATAGGTAATTATTAAATTAAAAAATACATAAAAAATATTTTGTTATCTTTATAAAGAAACAAAGACGCAAAAAGACAAACCTGAGCTGCTGAAAAAAGTCCTAAAACTGCTCCCATTTCACTTTAATTTATTTCTTTATTATTAACTGGTATTTCGTTAGATTTTTATGTTGACTAGAATCTTCAAATTCTACTAAATAAATGGCAGAGTTATTTTTTCACGAACAATATTTGTTGTTTTATTTTATAATAAAAATTTTCTCTTGCAGTCGTCTTCACTCGAAAACCAGTCTGTGCAATTTATATTTTCAAATATTTTAAAATCGTTTATTTTAGATTTTGTCGTTACTTTATTCTCTATTAATTATCAATAAAAATAAAAATATATCGATATTACATATTAAACTACATTTTTTTCGCTACCCAAAATGCTAGAATGATGATGCGGAATGTCTTTTAATGTCTGTGAAAGTCTCTTTGTTCTCGGTGGTCTCATTGGAGGTGACATATCAGAAGATGTGACTGAACTGATTGAAGAAGCTGTGTCTAAGGGCACTTTTTGTTGATTTTGTGAATTTCGTTGTCTTCTTAGCAATTGCTTCAAAAAATCGCCGTGATAGAAGTAAATATAGATTGCAATAATTGTAAGTAGGACGAGAAAAAACGTGAAAATTGCAATTATAGCTCCATAGAAATTTGACACTGGCGTTGGTTTATTATTAGCGTCTTCTGTTGCTTCAAGTTCTGTATCTTCATGATCATGATCAATTTCATTATCACTCTCATCATCTGTTGGACGTTTAGGTGTAGTTGTCTTGATTTTGACTGGTGGTTTCAATGTTGGAATAGACGACACTGCTCCCTTACCGATTGCCACATCTGAGCATGCTCTGAATTCTTCTTGTGGACCACAACCAACTGCACCGTTTCCATCTGTACACATTCCCCAATTATTACCAGCGATATATTTCCATTGTAATACACAATGTTCACATTCGAGTTCTTAATTTAAAAAAAGAAAATAAAAATTTTTGAAAGAAACTTAAATTTTTAATGATAAACTCACCTTTAGGCAATTGAGCTTTAATTTCGTAAATTCTAGAACCATTGCGTGGATAGAATCTTGTTGATAAATCATTTGGAAAACTTATAAATGGACTTCCACTGATAATTTTTAGTAAATTTTTATCTAAACATTTCTGACGAGCATTTATGTCATCGCATAGTCGGAATTCAAAGTATCCCATATGTGAAGCTGTCAATTCAACACGAATGGTCATAACAGTACCTGGATTGTATTTTCTAACAGTTATTCCTTGACCATATTTTCCACCATATTCATGCGGACGAGGAATTGGAAGTGAGTAATCATCTCCACATTCGCCACACTTGCCACCTTAATATAAATTATTTTTATATAAATTAAATGTTGCAATACTTAAATAAAATAAATCATCATACCATTTCCTTGATGTTGTTTTGTGAATCCACCGCAAAACAGCTCATGATCGTTATAATTTGCGGGGGTATTGAATCCATACCTCCATGCAGATGCTCTACTCGGAGGCTCAATTAGACGTCCATGCCCTTCACCCGGTGAGGATAATTGCAAGATTATTGTGAGAATTAGAAGAAAATTTGTTGAACACTTTATTTGGTTTATCACAGTTGCTCGCCTCGTCAGCTTCATTTTATTTTTATGTAAAAGAAGACACTCTATAAAGCAGAAAAGAATAAGAATTTTTTTTAATAGAATGAAATGTCTTTCCGCGTTGGTGTGTGTTTAACAATGAATAGATCTTATATAATGACACAAAAGTACCATAAATAATGCATCACCACTACTGCCAATTAGGGAGAGAGTAAGAAAGTTGAGTGACCATTTTGATCTCAATATGAGACGAATTAATTCTGTTTGGCCTTGATAATAAGCGAGAAAACGTATCAAATATAAGTAGAAATTTCCGTAAGAGAAAAATGAAAACTTAAAAAACATGTATCGGATCGAATGATGAAAGTCGTGTGTGTTTATGATCTTGAAATTCAGCAAAAGAAGCATGTTAAAAATATATGCATAAAGCCATTTAACCTCGTTTTCATTATGAAAAGATCTTACTCTTGTGCATTTTTTTCTCTCCACACTTCGATGTGCATTCATTCATTCAAAATTCTCACAGCCACACATACACACTCGTGTTGACTTTTAAAAGTCTTGAAGCGAAAAAAAATTCTCACATAAATTATTTGCATCAAAAATGAGAGAAAATTTCAGTTAAGCTCAATAAACTAAAAAACATAATTTGATCAAATGAATAAGAAGTGAGAAAGAGACACAAAAAATTGATATTTTGTGTTCGAAAATATAATACTTTTGCTCCACAACAAACTGTTTTGTGCCAATTCACTAACAATAGCGCTCATGAAGTGCTGTTGTGCTTTTTCAAGGCTTTTGGTGTACGAACATGATTTCCGATGTGATTTAGAAAATTTTAAAAAGCTAAATGAATAATCATTGAAAAGGTGTGCATGCTTTGTTTATTGGTCATGAAAATTCTATCGAAAATATTCTTATGACTCATATGCTTGATTTTGGAACCGATTATTTCCTTTGTCTGATACTTTTAAGGTCTTTTAATATCATGAAATTTTTTGCATAATTTAATCATTTTATGATATTATTAACTAATGAATTTTTTGTGAATAATAAGATTTTATTTTTAAATATGTTTCGGAAATTTTTCTTTTTATGTACTAAAAATGATGATTTATTAAAAATATGATGAGTCACTGTTGCTGAGATAAGATAAACTTTCATTTGAAAAATTGCTTGAATAATCATTATTTATTCTAAATAGATTCACGAGAACTGATTAATATTCGATGCTCGTCTTTAAAAATCCATTTGTCTAAAATCATTCATGTCAATTATTTCCTAGTGTCAATCATGTTTATACTTCCTTCACTTTGTAAATCTTTAGCTTCTTTGTCACCACAACATGCGGTCCAAAACAATTTTTAAAGCGAATTCATTAATACTTTCACTTTCATATCTTTGCTGACAAATATCAACATGCATATAATCGACAGATTGCTGAGTTGGGATCAATTAATCATCGAATTGCCTTTTTGTTTCTTATATTATGGCATCATAAATTGCGCCAAAAATACACAAAATTGTATGTGAAACAAAACACTTTGTGATGTATTAATTAAGATAGATTCGCTTTATGATTCATACTTATATATTTTGCGCAACATAATCGCAATTTTTTCTGCATTTACTATCACATATATGTATGAAAATACTTAATGATGGCACACGATCTTAAAATTGTTTTAAAACGCAACTTGCCGAAAATATTATTTTTAACAAAGAGTAACTCAGAAAAGTAATTTAATGAAATACAATTTGACTTTCACTATGATAACTTCCGTTAAGCATCATATCATCATCTTCGCACTACAATCGACTGTTTATTCCCATGGCTGTACTATATAATATAATTAAAGTCTCTATTGACTTCTTGATTTTTTTTTTCTACCTGAGGTCATTTGATTGGGAAATGGACAAGGTAAGTGAGTTAGTAATATTAACTAAAAGAAGGGCTCAGTTAAGAGATTTCACTTTCAAATCAGATTTTTAGATTATGATGAATCATATATGTAAGTATATGATGTAATTTTCTTCGTCTTCGCTTCTTCTATGTCCAGCTAATCATTTCCCAATTCTCATTGGTTACATAGTGACTTTTAAGTACAGTTTATGAAAGAAAGAAATTGCAGACAAAACGTGATCGTCACGAGTAGGAAAATAACAATCAAAACACAAATAAATTAATGAAGAAGAAAATATGTGCATAATAAGTATGTGATGACAACAACAAAGAAGTATCCATTTTGTACTTGCTTTATTAAACCACACAGTTATGATGCACGCTATTGAATATTTTTTGTTTTGCTCAAAAAATTTCGACACATCGTTTGGGAGTCATTGATATTTTTATGTATTTAGTATACAACTCGAAATAGTTGACTTTTTAATTGAGCAATAGTTATAGCAGCATTTTTGCATTCACAATGAGATAACGTTCATTGCTTTAAGTTATCAAACTTTAAAAATATTTGTGACTCTATTGCGTTTGAAATCAATCGAATAATTAAGATAATGATCCCTTAATATTATTATTTATTTATTAAGTGCGTCGTAGTTACAACAAATTAAAGATCAATGCACCTGCTTCTTTGAACCCTTTTTCATATTTTTATTATAATATTAGAAATTGTTTTAAATACTGAGTGCTGAGCATTGAAACACAAAAGAATTTCTAAACACATAAAACACAAATATTTAATTCTGAGCACTGAAATACAAAAAAATGATAGTATGACCATTTAAATTACCTACATTGTGATTTCTTTTTATTTAATAAAATGACGCGATTTAATTTCATGCTTATGAAGAAGGCATGCAAATCATATATACATACATATATGAGAGAGCTCAGAGATTTAATTTTCTCAAGAAAAACACAATGCGTGCATGAAAATAGTAAGAGATTTGAGCATTATTAAGTAGATAGAAAACTATCTTCATTGAATTAGTAATATTAATAGAGTCTAAATTAAGTGATTAATAAGATTGATCAGCTCAATTATTGATCAAAATGAAGGTTTAAAGAAAAATCAATTTTAATGGGATAAAATGTATCTATTATGATATTATCTAATCAAGTTAATTTTTCATGGATATTTGTCTAAAAAATGAAAGAAGTATTTCAATGCAATTTCTCACGTGCATTCCATTCAAAAAAGCAAGAGTGTTGAAGGAAAAGAAGAAGAAGAAGATTAGTATCACACACGATGCATCGTTAATTATGTGTGTACTTTGAGTAATTTAAAAAATAAAGGAAAGTGAATGTCTGAGTTTAAATGTCGCATTTCTTTCTCTTTTACACAATATTTTCTGACAGTAATTTTTGTTGTTTGTTCCTCAATTCAATTGAAAGAACAATGGACAATGCAGTCTTCAACACGCAATTTTCACATCATGACGAATATGTTACATATAAGTATGTTTGTATGCATAAAGTTTTCCTGCTAGTTGACACAAACAATTGGTTTATTGTCAATTTCTTTATTTTTTCATTCCAGGAAAAGTCCATCATCGGTAATGAGGAGAAAAAAATTACATACATTGAATTTCGCGTGCAAATAAGCAATGTTTCGATGTGAAAATTGTGTTAACATGTTAGCTTTAAGCCACAATTATCATAACAATGTTATAGTGAAATTTAGGAACCGTGTCATCTTAGTCTTTGCACGAGCATTAGCACACGAAAAAAAATCGATATGAAATATGTGTGGAAAATATTTAACACAATATTTCACTTTTTTCTGCTCTGTGACCTACTTGGAAATGGCTTTCTGTTGCTGTTTACTGCAGAAAGGAAGAAAAAGTATCTCTTGGAGATTAAATTAAGTATAAAAAGATCTACCGTTATTAGTGAAAATGTTCTTCCACCTTCATCTAATAGATTCGTGTATATAAAAAATTAAAGCGTTTTTACACTCAAAAATCTGTCACAGAACGTTCAATTACATGGCCTTCATTTAATTCATGGTAACTAACTGAATGAGTGCAAGTCACTTCTCGCACTATTATTTATTTATTGTTCTTTTGCTACAGTTCTCGCTAAAGGCAAGCTTATAGTTTTTATTTGTATAAAGCATACAAGAAATGAGTAAGCAACTAGTAGAACTAGTTTCAAAGAACTTTCAATAGCTTTTATTTTTTTGCTATTGCAATTTTATTGCATTGTCGGTCAAGACAAAAAAAAGAGTTTTAGCATAAAACGGAAATGATTGAGTAATAAAATGATACACACAAATAAATGGTGAATGACTTAGATGAATAATTACTTCAAGAAGCATTAATGCTGTAAACAATATTGTGTTGCGTGCCTTACCTTAAATTTTAACTTATGATGTCTTGAATATACTTTATTATCGCTATAAAACTTTCTTTCGATTTGCTTTCTTTTTAACCAAAAAACTAAAATTTTATTTCATTTTTTATGCTTTTTTATTATGTTATCACAACTTCTTTTTATAAAAGCTCCACTTAATTATAATTTTTTTTCTCGTTTTTTTTTGTGGTTGACAATATTTTCTTATATGAGTCGCAAGAAAACTATTTTTTCTCTCTTATTATTTGTGGATAAAAACTTTTTCGCAACTAGATCCGACAAGAGTCGAGCGTGGAATGAGCTAAAATGAAGTTAAACAAACGACCACAAACAACATAATGAAACAACTTTTTATAAAAAAATTCTCTTTGAAAGCAGACGGCGCTCTCTTCTCACGTTTATTTTATATTTTTGAGTTTACCTATGTAAAGTAAGAGAAAAAAGAGAAACACCTTTTTCTTCTACCTACTCGCATGACTATAAAATGTGATGCATCAGAGAGAAGAAATTATGACAAAAAATGTTGTTATTTCTTAAGAACGTTCAATAAACTTTCTGGTGATGGTTTTTCGCACATTGCGTAGCATTCGAGATTGTAATCACGCATACATCGTTTTGTTGATGGTCCAATAGCAATTAACTTACATTTTGAAAGCGGTAAATTGTGATGTTTAATGAATGGCATGGAATATTTTATTCCCGATGGACTAAAATAAACGATAAAATTGATGTCATCTTCTTCTTTTAGTTTGAGTATTGCATTTTCCAAATTCGGATGTGGTATTGTATCATATACTTCAATACAGTCAAGCAGGATTGAATTCTCGTTGAGATTCTTTTCTAGTATATCTTGTTTTAAATTACCGCAAGGAAATAGGAATGGTTTCGTTAATTTATTTTTATTATAACAACTAATGATTATAGTTGATAAATTTTGAGCATTTCCAGCTTCTTTTCCTGCTGTCTCAAGTGATATCAATTTTTTTGCTAAATTATACGTTGATTCACCGACAGTGAAATTTCTCTTATCACTCCAAGATTTTAAATTATCAGGATTGCTCTTTAATAATTGTTGCGTGGCAAAAATTGACCGAGGACTTGTAAAAATTATACCTTCATAATCATTTGATTTTCTTAATTTCTCTGATAAAATATCAAGATTTTTAAATTCAAAATCTATCGATGGAATTGACTGCACTACAAAATTATTTTTTTCAAGCTCTTCTACAAATTTATCACCACCATCACTTTCTGATTTAAATAAAATTATCTTTGTCATTTTTGAATTAACTGTAATTTGGTTAAATCATTAATAAGAAATTAATTAATTTTAACTTTTTGTCTCATTATTATTTACAATTTCGTTTAAGAATATTTCTTGTCCATTTGGATAATATCATTGAAATAAAAATATATAGGCAACTTTTCTATAGTAATAGGTCCCCTTTGAGTTCGAACAACCATTTGTTGATTTACAAAAAGTTTCAAATATTTTTATTCATTATTTCATTCATTTATTGCACAAATAATTTATTAAAACAATGTGATATCGATAGTTTGCATAAAAATCCATCAAAATACATTAAATATTATTGCATTTCACAAAAAATTAATCATTAAAATTGAAAGTGGAACACAGTTCTCTCTCTCTATCTCTTTATACATACATACTCATATACAATTGCAAGGACGTAATTAATAATAATGCTTAAAATTGTCAATGGATCTGGATAAATCTAAAACTTTATTTGATATTGTTGCTGAAGGAAATGATGTAGCTTTGCAACGATTACTATTAGAAGGAAAAGAGGAGCGAAATGTTGCAACATTAGCAGTAAATAAATTTTTATTTTTTCCCTCCTGCGTTATTTATGATAGATAATCATTTATTTTTATTTTTTAGCATGGCAATACACTTTTGCATGAAGCAGCTTGGAAAGGTTTTAGTAGATGTGTGAAGATATTGTGCAATGTTTATCCAAAAGATCTAGATGAAACAAATAATAAAGAAAAATTGCACAAAAAGAAACAGCAATTTATCAACAGAACAAATTTCTCAGGCTTTACAGCATTGCATTTAGCAGCTCAAAATGGACACAATCAAAGTCTTAGAGAATTACTTTATGCTGGCTGCTCAACCTCAATACAAAATGATTATGGAGATAGTGCCTTACATACAGCAATTCGATATGGTCATGCTGGTGTTGTGAGAATTTTAATCTCAGCTAAAGCCGATATTGATGCTTTCAATCATAATAATGACACACCACTACATATAAGTGCAGCAATCGGAAGAAGAAAACTTACAAAGCTTCTTGTGGAAGCAGGAGCTATGCAATTTAGAAATAATCAAAATGAAACGCCTAAAGATATTGCAAGAAGAAAAAATTTTACTGAAATTGTCGAGATTATTGAAAAACAGTCGGAGAAGATTGATAAAAAGTTGATTCGTGAAAGTTTGAGAAAGAGTAAGAGCGGTGATCAGGAATGTTTAACACATAGTAAACAAAAGTACAATAATTTCGTTTCACCCTATGGCTGTCACTATTATCCGAATTCAAGAAATTTTCCTCATCCAAAATTACAGACACTTCCAAAAGAGCCACTTCAAAAAGGCGAAATTTATTATCTCGATTTAGCTGGAAATATAAGAAAAGGTCCGATTGGTGTAAGCAGAAATTGTGCATGCAATTGTGGACAAAAATCTAAAGAAGCTATGCTTGAGCACTGCAAAAATATTCAAAAATATGTAGACAAAGCAAATGACAAATTGAATAAAAAAATTCTTGAGCTTACAACTAAAATTGAAAAGACTGAACGAAAGCATCATCATCAACGAGAAAAAAGTCGAGAACGTGATATGGATCCATTGTATCCTCTTTTAAAAATTGTTGGTGATAAGAATAAGCAAATTCATTTAGAAAAATGGCTTAATAAAGTTCATCCTGATGTCAATGATTCACAATCGGATATGAGAAGCCCTCAAAGCAGTGAAATAGCAATTAAAGAAGTGCCAGTTGATGTTCATTGTGTAGATGCGCACTCATCGAGAGAAAAGCCACGTGAAACAATAAAAGTTTCTCGTAGCAGCTCAAGACGAATGCCAGTATATGATGAGAATGAGCAAAAGAGAAATGATGAAAATGAGTTAGAAAATGATGACAGTTATACGGATATTTCTGATAACGACAACGATGAAGGAGAAGATGACGATGCGTCAGTAAGCGATTCTGAAAATCCTCTCTATGATGAGTCCTTTATCAGAAAATTCCAACAGCAACAACAATTTGCACAACAAAATTATTATCAAAATGAATCACTCACATCACAAAGCATAAACAGCAATCAAAATATCGAAATGGAAATGGAAAAAATTGCAAAATCTCTTATGTCAAATGATGATGATGCTATTATGATTCATTCAAGAAATCCTGATGTCATAAAAGATATTCATGTGTCTCATAGTGCCAAAAGATCAACAAAAAAGATAAAAAGTGCCATCACAAAATCAACATCGATTCTCACTCCTGCCGATCTCTATGTGAACACATTTTTTAATAATAGCGATGAACATCACAAAAATGTTTATAAAAATTCTCAATCCGATGCTGATGAAGTTGATTCTTGTGAAATTGAGCAACTTGTGACAAGAGTACAGCAAACAATTGTTGGCTCAAATTATGCTTCATCATCTTCACCGCATAATCCACAAGACAATCAAAACTATTGGAATAGAGTTAGTCGATCTAGAAATCCTATTCCTTTTGATATTACAGATGAGATTGACAATTATGCAGAAGAAAATTTTTATCGTAATATACCACCACAACAACTTGCTGTTGAAAATGATAAAAATGAACAAGTACAAAGCAGTACAATTAGTGAAAATAACTTCATTTTGCTTGACAAATTATTAAAAGCAAGAAAGCATTTAAATCAAAATTATCATCAACATCTTCAAACATTTAACCACAATGAAAGCATTGATAAAAATGGAAATTCTTCTAACATTCCCAGTTCTTCCCTAGTATAACTATTTTTTTAAACTTTTCATATGTGAAAATATATATTTATTTAGAGCATATCATAATTATTTGCGCCTTAATTGATTAATAATAAAAGAAGCTTTTTAAATTTCTAATGATTTTGTGAGATCTTCAATTAAATTTTTTCTCTCATTTTCAGTGCTTAATTGGGAAAAAACTTTCCTTAGTACATCATTTTGATGATTAATAATGAATTTCTTACACTGTCTAATTGTTGCTCCTATATACAGTATTCTGTAAGTTGCTAATTCTTTACCAGCTGTTTTCAATAATGGTATTATGCTTGTAATAAATTTATGTGGTCCATGTGTTACTCTTATTATTGCCAATTTATGTTTATCATAGAATAACTTTACATTTAAATTAGACACTGAAGCAAGTCCATAGTCTCCATAATATTTCTTTGTTGCTTTTCTTAATGTGTCAGCCAGTTCTTTTGATGAAACTGTGGCTTTACTAATTGATTTTATTTCCAATAACACATACCTGATATAAAATAACAGTAAATATTACAAATTAATTGAATATTTAAATTATTTTTTACCTATTCTTAAATCGCACCATGTTTTCTTTCTTTCTCTGTTTACAAACAAATGTGTAGTGTCGAAATTGAATTCGAAGATTAGAAATAAAAGCATGCCGCCGAAAAGAATTGTATCCTCAAATTCAAAATTAACTAAACCTCCAACACTTGTAAAAGATAATAATGAAGAAATTGATATTGAATCAGAGCTCAAATTTGATAATGAAGTTTTATGGTGTATTTCACAATTTGAAAATTTAATAAAATCCGGAAAAATTAATGATGCAAAAAGTAAGGAAATCTTGTATTAATAAACATATTACACACTAAATCATTAATATTTTTAGAACAAGAAAGTATGAAAGCTATTATCACACTTAAAAAATCAACTATACCTAAAATTCAAAAGATCCAGTTAATGAGGCAATATTTTAAAGATTATAAAACAAAAATGCAGAAAGATGAAGAGACAGTGACATCTTCTCAAAAAGTTCATTTTGAAAGTCAACCACAATTAAATGGAAAATTCGTTAAAAGAAAAACAGAAAATAATAGTAGAAGTAGTAATACTGCATTTTTATTTAATTTTGATGATGATAAATTAAGCAATGATATGGATGAAAAATTAAGTTTACAATAAAGTCGCTTTTTCGTGCTTTTTTTTTGTATCAGTATGAACCAGTGTTGTTATCGAAGGCAAAAGTCGTCGACAAAGGTAGAAAAATTTTGCCTTTGTTGTTCGCGTAGTTATTGTTTTCGAAGGCTAAAATGAATGTGAGGACACCTTCGAATAACAACTCTGGTATAAACCGGTTGTTTTTTTGAGTCGTATATGCATATTACATACTTTATTACTCTTTTTATTTGTAAAATAAAGAGTGATAAGATTAACCTACTTACTGACACATACTAATGCGATCACTCAGTCAGTTAAAAGCTGTTGAAAGAATAAAATGTCTTATTTTATTGGTGTAAGCAAAATACCTTTTTGAAACTATTGATTTAAATTTAAAAAAAGAAATAAAATTTAAGGTCGATGTAGGTACGAGTTCAGCAAGAGCTGGTTTAGTAAAAAAAACTGAAAATGGAGGAAAGCTGATTAAGTTTCATTCCGAAGAAATTCAAATATTTAAACCCAGTTCGGGATTTTTTGAACAATCTTCAAGTAATATTTGGCAAAAAGTATGTGAATGCATTAAAATAGTGACATCTGAAATTAGAGATAAATCACAAATTAAAGGAATTGGCTTTGATGCTACATGTTCACTTGTGTTGCTTGACAAAAATTTACAACCACTGACAGCAAGTCCAACAAAAAAACATGAACAAAATGTCATTATGTGGCTAGATCATCGTGCACAGGAAGAGGCAGATTTTATAAATTCACTCAAACACGATTGCCTCCAATTTGTTGGAGGAAAAATTTCATTGGAAATGGAAGTACCAAAACTTTTATGGTTGAAAAAAAATTTATTCGAAGAATCTTTTAATAAAATTCATTTCGCATTTGATTTACCTGATTTTTTAACATTTAAAGCGACTGGAAAAGATTCAAGATCCGTCTGTTCCTTGACATGCAAATGGAATTATGATGCAATTAAGGGAGAATTTCCAAAAGATTATTTTAAGTCAATTGGTCTCGAAGAGTTGTGTGAGAATAATTTTAAAAAAATAGGAGACCATGTCCTCTTTCCTGGCGACTTGGTCGGAGAATTGAGTAAAGAAGCAGCTGATGAAATGAATTTATTACCAGGAATTGCGATTGGGACAAGCATGATTGATGCTCACGCTGGTGCAATTGGATTGATTGGTTCATCGACTTCACAGCAACGAGACATAGAGTTAACATCTAAATTGATACTTATTGCAGGCACGTCTACTTGTCACATGTCAATCACTAGAAATATTCTTTTCTGTCCAAACATCTGGGGTCCATACAAAAATGCACTCATCCCTAACTTTTTTCTGCATGAAGCAGGTCAAAGTGCTTGCGGAATTTTAATTGACTACATTTTAAGTTCACATCAAGATTATGAAAAAGTTTTAAAACAATTGAATGGAAAAAATATTCATGATTATCTCTATTGTGAAATATTAAGAATGTCAGCAGCTGAAAATTTAAAATCGTTTCATGAGCTTACTAAAAATTTTCATTTTTATCCTGATTTTCATGGTAACAGAAGTCCTATTGCTGATAGCACACTTACCGGCATGGCTATTGGTCTAACTATGCATAATTCAATCGCAATTTCTTATCTTGCAATCATTCAAGCTCTTGTATATAGCACAAAGCATATTATAGAATCACTTTATCAATCTGGTCGCGATGAATTTAAATCGATTTTAATATGCGGTGGCTTATCAAAAAATAAACTTTATGTTCAAACAACTGCAGATGTTTGTAAAATCCCAGTGCTGTCATCATTTGAATCAGAAAGTGTTTTAATTGGTTCCAGCATGCTCGGCGCAAAAGCAAGTGGAATTTTCTCATCATTAGAGGAGTCCATAAATGAATTGAAAAATGAAGCATATCAAATTGAACCTGACTGGAATTCATTTGACTATCATGATAGAAAATATAGAGTTTTTCTAAAAATGCTTAATGATCAAAATTCATATAAAATTATTATGAATGAATAATTGTTATTATAAATCAATTAAATTCCAGTTTATTTGTTGAAACATTCCATATGTATGAAAATTTAATAGATGAAAATTTTATTATATGATAAAAAATAAATGAATCATAGTTACATCATTTTTACACATATCGCATACAAAATCAGCTGTTTTTATTTAAACGTGAGAGTGAGAAAATTGTAGATTTGAGAGAGAATTTTAATTAAAATATACACTGCGATTTAAAAATATTTTTAAAAAAAGTTAAAAATGTCATCAAATAAGAATAATGAAGAAGATGATTGTCTCGGTTGTCGATTGGCGTCAGGAGGAGGACTTTTTGCCGCAAGTATCTACATTTATCGACATTCTTTGAATAAATCAAGAATCAATAGAAATGGAATGCTTCTATTCTCTGCCGGTAAATCATCATAAATACAAATGACATTGAACATAAACAAAATGTCAGATTATAATTTCTTTGTTATAGTATTTGGCGTAATGGGTGTTGCTCGTCTGTTTAATTTATTGCCTTTTCGACAATCGAAAGGAGTGAATCGAGAAAGATGATGATAAAAGACCCATTTGTTGGTGTGAAAATCAAACAAAAATTCCTCCTGTCATGTTATGCAAATGAGCTCAAAAACTTTTTAGCCTTAAAGTGTTGTTTACATTTCTAGTAGTAATTAAGCTCTCAATAAAGGATATAATCAATCAATTTTTTCTTTTCTCTTTCTCTCATTTACTTTGCGATTTTCTCTAATAATAATGTTCATGTAGTATGAACTGTTATATCTGGCGCCGTTTGTATAATTTTTCTCCGCACTTTTTTTCTTCTCTCAAATAAACTCCCATTTGTTCGCTCATTCACTCTCTCATAACGCAGTTAAGAATAGAGTTTTTCTTGTATAAACAAAACATTACTGTCATCTTTAATTATCAGGTGTTATAATTAAATATTATTTTTGGCATTATAGCTTTTCCACCATCATTTTTTTTATTATTCACGGTCCTTTACAGTAAATTACACAGGATAGGTCTATCATTTAAATATGAAATTTGTGGCTAATGATAATAATATGTATCATCTGTAATATTTTGATATACTTTTTTAAAAAGATGCAAAGAATTTTATAACATTTTTATGTACATTTTTTACTTTTTCATTTTATCATGACAATTATGATGACGATGATGATGATGATGACAGATTCATACGCTCACACGAATTTTTAAATTCTTTTTTTATAAATTCTAATGAAATTAAATTCCTCCATTTTATTTTAATAAAGATTCAATTTTTCAAGCATCAAAGATGATAAAGGTCCCTTGTCTTGCTATGTAAAAATTGAGTGTATATTTTATTGAATTATTTTAAAACATTTATCTATAACCATTTTAATTCTCGTTTTTTTCTTTATATAAAGAAAATATAAATTCTTTTTCTATCATACACACATAATGTGTTTATAATGACGATATGGAAAAATAATGGATTTTAATTAAAGACACACATACGTGTTGACTAAACGATGATATATATAAGTTTACAATATCGAGCAAAAAAAGGTATAATAAGTAAATATTTATTACTTGTTGATAATTAGCCTATATATGTGTATATTTTGTGTAATAGATACAGAGATGAAATAAGGGATAAAAAAGTCATTTGAACTAAAAAAATAATGCGTTTAGGAAGAGCTGTCAATCAATCAATTATCACGCAATTTTTCGTTTGGCAATACACGTGTTCATGGTGAATAATTGTGTGAAAAATACATAAGAACTTAAGTTTATTTTTATGTATATATATATATAAACCTTCTTACAGCTTCCTTCATTATAAATCAAGATCTTCCGTTTCTTCTATCGTTGTCGTAGGTGAATAATACATACTTCATGTACCAGTTGTTGCTGTGAATTTTGTGGCTGTTGGAAAGTACCGTGAATTACTCGATGGATGGCAATAAATTATCTGTGAATAACATTTAATTTTATACATAACACAAAGGTGTCAAAGATTGAACAGATAAGAGATGAATTGAGGGTAAAGTGGAATGGGAAGGAAAGAAAAAATCATGATTACCTTTCGGAAACTTTTGCGAAAATTCTCACTAAGAAAAGCGTACAACAGCGGATTAATACAACTCGATGCATAGGCGAGTATATGGGCACTTATTTGTAATGCAATAGTCAAGTGCGTTGTCGCTTCATACATTTTGAGACTTTTTAAAAGTAATATAGATTGAATTGGCAGCCAAAGTATTGCAAAGCATGCAACTATAACAAGAACAAGTCTCGTTACTCTTCTTTTTCCCCGTTTCGATTCGGATGATTGTGTTAAATTGCTTTTCCAAAGACGAAGAAGCATCAGAAAATATAAAATTGATATGAAAAGTAAGGGCATGAGGTAACTGCTTGTAAAAAATGACACGTGAAAAGTACTCCATGAAATCAATTCGTTGTCATCGAGAAAAGTACAGCTGGTTAAATTTCTATCATTGTAAACATATTCATTAATTCCATGTGCATGAAATACTGGCAAATTAGTCAGTAATACAATAAACCATAGTGCAAAAATTGATATAATTGTATTTCGTTCATTTCTAACACGACTCACAGGAAAACACACTGCTAAATAGCGATCAAGTGACATTAGCACAAGGGTATATATTGATATATATGCTGTGCAAAATATTAAAAATTGCACAGTTTTACACCAGAACTCGCCAAATGGCCACCAACTCAATGAATAATCCACTCCCTAATAACAAAAAATGTATATTTATTCATTTTATTGCACAATAAACATTTTTTTCGCTTTTCACTTACAGTAAATGGGATACAAAAGCAAATAAAAAGCAGATCGGCAAAAGATAAATTGAAAATGAGTAAATTTGTTGTATTTCGCATTTGTTGATTGAATATAACAGTTATAATTACAAGAAGATTGCCAATAAATCCTGTCAATCCAATAAGACTGAAAAATATTGGTACAACTATTGACACAATTAATTCTAATCGAGCATCAGCATCTTGCTCTTCTGGGCTTGGCGTATGAGATGCAGGAAATTGCGATTCACTCATAATGGGGCGATTTTATTTTATTCACACCTTTTCACACACTTCCCTTAGGCATTAAGTTTCTTTCCTTTCACAATGTGATGTTTGTATAAATTTATATATATTTGTTCAATTTCCTACTATACTTGTTGATTCTTTTTCTCTATCTCTCTTTCCACAAGCTAAATTAAATTCCTTTTACATTTCTTTTTATATCTCACTTTAATATGTTTTACAAAGAGAAATTTCACTTAAAGTATGTACCCTAACCACTAATGTATTATTAAACATTAATGAATAAGTGGCATAAAGGAAGGTGTTCTTGAAGAATAAGTGAGAGAAAGAAGTGGGCTGCTTTTTAATTTTATATCTTTCACAAAGTGTTCATCAATCAACAACAAAAAATTAATTTATAACAATTATATCTTTGATCTCTCAAACAGACAGGCGGTATGCTAAAAATCGATGATAATTTTGTTAGGAAAAAGTTATCAACTTTTTTTTGCGCTCTGTTCGCGACTTTATGACTGGTATGACTAGCATTTAGAGACAATTTTAATTTATACACGGCGCGTGAGTGTAAGCGAGTGAAAGCGAGAGAAAGAGATCCTTTATCGTCTGAGGCACACGAAAGACTGAAATAATTTTAATCGAATTTTTGGATTTTATTCCGATGTGGGAAAAAAGAAAATTATTTTTCTTCTTTCGTATCATTCTTTCTTCTCATCGCTCTTTTCTTTTATTCTCGCACTTAGGTGTATGGTATAAAACTGAAACTGATGAAATAATTACACAGTACCGTTGCGGAAACAATTGTGTCCATCTTTCTATGCTCTCACTTTTCCTTGGGGCATTCTTTTTTCACAACATCAACAGCATCCCTTAAAATAAAATTTACTCTCCATTCAAAATTACTATAATCTCACTCGTAACGAAGAAAAAAGTTTTTTATTATTGAATGACAGCAGGAGATTCCATCATTTAATGGTCATTAATGTATGTGTTTGTTTGTCTCAAATTATGATGTTGACGATGAAATTATTTCAATATTACAAAAAATGAAGCTCTTCTTTGTGTTAATTATCAATATATAAAAGTTATGTGCTGCGACGATGCTGATAAATGATACATACATACTTATAAGTATAAAAACTTCATGTGTTCAATTTTAAGCAAGAGAATCAAAACGAGAAAAAATAACATTGTGACAAAGATTTCGAAAAAGAAAATTGTTTATTTTTTTATGGTATTTTTCCTCTTTTTTTATAAATTGCGTGTGTGCTTTAATGTCAAATCCGTTAAGCATTCCATTCCTTTTTCGTTTCATTGAGGAAATATTTCATACACAATTTGAGAAGAATCACATTGCCATGCGTTTTTCAACTTGCTGTTTTGACTCTTTCGTTCTCTCTTCTTAGTACTAAAAATAAAGCTTCAAGAAGCGAGTAAAGTGTTCATTTTTTTACAATAAAATCACATTGACTGCTTATTTATTTAAGAAGAAAATTGTAACACATCGAAAGAGTTATTAAATGTTTGGAAATTCTTTTCCTTCGATTCTTCATTTCCTTCATATTTCTGAATGCTGCAAATAAATAGATAATAAAATATTCTAATTTATCTCATCAAAATCTTTATTTTATTTTTATTATATTAAGATCTATAGAGAACAGCAAAAAATCATCACAAAAAAATAAAATTAAAGGCATGAATAGAAAGAAAGAGAAAAAATGAAAAGACGAAAGAAAAAACGTCCAGCGCTCAATTTTTCCTTTAAATCAAATTGATTTTTTGCTTCATGAGAAAATTTGCTTTATATCATCAAATTTGTTTCTTTTTTTTTTGTCCTATATACAAACAACACAGAGAGAAATTTGCTCATAAATTGCTGTAAATTATGCTAGAGGGATGGTTTATTTGTACATCAAATATTCAAGTAAAGCTTGTTTCTACCCTCCATTTCTCTACCATTCATCCTCATGCACACACACAATTTTTTCATCATCATTTACCCAACTTTTTTTACACAACATAATCACGAGTATGTAGGTGATTCAATAAATATTTACATTTTTTTTAAAATTTTAATTATTAACTTTTTTCAATGCTTTTGATTCAAAATTGATTCGTTTCGATAAAACGTTTTTGTTATAGATAGTTAAAATTCATTTAGGAAGCAAAAACAACTATTAATACGTAGTTCTTGATATAACGAATTTTTTTTTTGAGTGAACGCTTAAGCATCGTGCAAAGGAAAAATTTGAGTAACGACACCAACTCCTTTCGTTTTTCCGTCTCTAAATAGCAGTGACATTCCAACTTTGACAAATTCTGGTCGTACCAGAAACCGAAATAGACAAGAGCCAGTTTCATTTGCTTTCAACGAATCACGCGCAAATATACCTTCAAATACAGCCGTTTGCCGAATGCTTCCCATATGAACTGTTGTCTGAAAACCTTTCTTAATTCCTTTTGAACTTGAATGTTGAATGACTGCAACTGTTGCCTGGAAATGGAGAAGATTTTATTATAAAGTTACATTCTCAAATCTAACTTGAAATTTACTTGAAAGAATACACTTGATAATTCACATTCATCATTATCAGCAATTAAAACCATTCCTGATCTCAATATTGGCGTTTCATCATTTAGTGATAGACAGATTGATGCACTCTGATTAGGTCTGATTTCTTTGCAAGGAAATTTGTTTCTATGAATTGATTTGATAACTCCCTTATAAAATTCACCATTCGGGCCTGGTCCAACTTTAACTCTCATATTCTCATATATGATACCTTTTAAATTGAGACCACCAAAAATTGTACCAACGCCTTGTACTCGAAATATTTCATCAATATGAAATTCAGGTGACTCTTTCTCTAAACGCTTTCTCTCATTTTCATTGATATTTGGTGAGAGTTTATAAAGATAATCTTGAACAAGATTCAAGCCAGCACCTGTGACATTTGATACACAAAATATGGGTATATAATTTTTACTGTTTCCATCTTCCAATAATCGAAAATCATTAGTTGATTCAATGACTAGAGGCGTTTTGTTTTTGTCAACATCATTTAAAAGTTGAAACAATTGCTTTATTGTGCCGGCTTCATGAGGTGATATCATATCAATCTTTGTTAATATCACAAAGAAAGGAATCTTGAATGCTTTTATAATTTGTAAATTCTCAATCGTCATCTGATTCAAACTTCCACTGGCAATTACAAGAGAAATAAAGTGTGGAGCATATCCACTAACCGCTTGAATGGTTGTTTTCATGTAACGCCGATGTCCTGCTAAATCCATAAATGATATGAGCTTCTTAGAACGTTCACCTATCTTTTCAGCTGTCATCATTTCATTATATTTATTTTTGTAATTGATAACATTTCCATTTTCATCGAAGCCTAATACTTCGTGACTTACACATGAAGTTCTTCCAGTTTTAATTTCATGAAAATGTCTAAACATATTCAGTCTTGCCTTTCCTCTACCATTATCTAATTCGCCTTGTGTGAGTACACCAATTAAGCTAGATTTTCCTGAATCTACAGATCCCATCAAACTTATTCTTATCTCCTCGATATTTCTTATATCAGAAAACTTACGCACTAGTACTTCACAGCATGATTTACCAGTGCTTAAAATTTTTCTCTTAAGTACGGCAGTTGTAGCACAAAGTTGACTTGCCATCAATTTCAAAGTATTCAAAGATAAATTCATATCTTCTACTGTAAGTCCATGTAAAGTTCCATTGTCACTTACACCAATTTGATAAAAACATTCACCATCACCTTCTTGCAATCTCCATTTCATTTGAGTCACTAAATGATCAAGTCTCTGCTTTGAGGGATTTATTAATTTAAGTTTGTACTCGATGTTACCAAATTCAGGTTCAGGCGGAAGTTTTGCTGTATCCGGTAAGTATTTATCTATCGAGTCAGTGTCACTGCTGCTAAAAGTCTCTGTATCAGTCTCATCCGTTTGAGTATCGGATGATGGATCAAAAAGACTTAGAAAGTCCATATCTAATTGCAGTTTTAATCGTTACTCTTGTCTTATATTGTTTATGCTTTTTTTAAAATCCTGTGTTTGTTCACTCAATCAGCTGTAATAAGAAAAAAATTTTCAAAATAAAATTCGTATTTAAACGACTTTGGGAGTTCAAAAAACTTTTTCATATACGTCTTTGTATGCATGTTTATTTATTATATATATTCATTATTATTAGTGTGTTGTGGTCGCGAGATAGAAAAAATATATTCGTGACTCACACGTGCAAAGAGCGCGCGATCGAATATCAAAACTAAATTAAGCCAATTATACATTTATGTATACTGTCATGTGCAATAACTCATACTTCCTAAAGTAGAGAAGTAGGAAAGTAAAACCAAGGCCACATAAAGCATATAGTGTGAAACTACATTACAGACGCGATTTATGATGCAATTTTTGTTTACGAAGTAGTGAAAGTAAGACATGAAATAAAAAGAGTGACTTTGCTTGAAACAGTTGTGGTTTATATCCATTATTGAGAGCGCGGAATTATATATAGATAGAGTGTGTGTACAAACAAAACTCTGTATTTACTAACATTCAAGAAACAGTAATTCTACAGGCGCGAATATATTTTTTAATGCATACACGCACATAATAAAAATTAAATACACTTAAATGTATCATATAATAGACTGTTTCTGTTCAGATCAAAAATTTAGCTGCTTTCTATCATTCTTTATTTTTATGATGTAATCTCCTGAAATCTTTTTCGTCATTCTTCTTTTCTTTCACAACAAAAAGCAAAATTCAATTGTTTATACTTTTCCTTTTTAAAAATCCCGTCCGTAAACTAACTAAAAATAAAATTCATATTCGAAACGTGGCAATGTTCTCTTGACCTTCGCTTTGCTGCTTGCTTGCTTAAAGTTTGGCAGAATTTCATATTTTGAAGCCATCAAAGAAAATATCTTTTTTTAAAAGATCACTTTTCATTACCAAATATAAATTTCATTTTAAGACATTTATAGTTTTAAATCTTTCACACAGTTCGTCATATTTGTTGATTTTCTCACGTACTTTGTTTATTTCAGGCATTACTTTTTTTTCTTATTATACAATTTTTTGCTATATTTATACAAATACTTTTTTACACAGCTGATTTTTCACGTATTTTTTATGGCCATTTTTGTACTTTTGTTCTTTAAATTTTATAAAAATTTGATAAAATTTACTTACTGTATGTTCTACAAACGTAAGTTATATGTGAATAATCATTTTATCTTGCTTATGAAGCTTTTAAAAAATTGTTTCAAATAAAATGAAACAATTTGTTTTTCCTTTTTCAAACTCTTTAAATTGGAGGGGAAATGAGAGGGGAAAGATTACTAAAAAGTAACGGTGTTCATCACGATTAAAAAAATATGTTTATTTGAATTTTTTAATCCTCAGATTAAATTTTTTTCTTACAAAAACTGATTTGCAAGTGCACGCAAGAATTTAACTTTTCTGATAGCTGCAGCTCTATGTTTTACTTCATCACTATTGTTGGCATTTAATTCAAGTTGTCGAATGTAAGAGATTGCTTGAAGTTTACGTTTATGTTCTCCCTTCTTTGCATGTAAATGTATAATGTACTCGAGAAGAGTGTTGTCCCAAATTAACGAATAATAACTATCCATTGCATCTTGAAAATTGCCACTTTTCTCTTGTAGGCATTTGAACGCAAGTGTATAATCTATATCTTCTAAAAACTGACATAAAACTGCTGCTTGCAAATAGCATCCAAGATTTGAACTACACTTAATCATTTTCTTAATCACACTCTCATCTATATTTGGTCTTTGAATGGGAAGTGAATAGTGTTCTGTAGAAACAACTAATGTTTGAACGTAATATTTCATTGCTGCTTCATTATTTCCATTCACAAATTCGAGATCACCTTGTAGTCTTATCCAACCCACATTTGATGGGTAAATCTTTAAACCAAGTTTTAGGAGTTGTAACAATGATTCGGAAACTGTTTTAATATTGTAGCCATTAACGTTGCTAATGCTTAAAGGCCATAAGTAAATATGTTCAATATACAAGTCCAAATTTGTGTCATCTTTCAAGAGATTGTGCATTTTAGCGAACATCGAAAGTAAAAGTGTTATGATAAAGGGGTCTCTCATTTTTTCTAAAAATTGCTTCAAAGTTGATACATTTATTGTACCCATAGAAAATCTCGCCGGAGAATCACTTGATCTTCTGTTGTGCTGATTTCTTTTTGGATTTGGTGCTTGCTGCTGTTGATTGCTAGTATTGAATATTGGCAAAAGCAAGTCCCAAATTTCTCTTTTTCGTGGCAATTGATTTTTAGTTTTCATGTCATGTTGAACATCAATCATTGTTCTTGCAAATGCTGAGCCCAATTCTATGATTAAACTTCTTTTTGGATCAAATAATGTGCAACCTTCCCAATCATTGACATTTAGCATGATGAACATAACGTTCTCAATTATTTCCAATCGTGGCATTTCATTTGATCTAATCATTTGATTTATTTTTACAATTAGTTGATCTTTGATGACTGGCGGCTTCTTTGGCCATGCTGATTCAAGTTTCATCATGATTTGTACATTTATTTTTTCCCAATCGAGAAGTTTTCCAAATTTTTGAACCATTTGATCACTGGCAAAATCTGCACGCTTCAACTCATTTCGGAGATCATTTAGTAATGTAAACGCAACAACAAAGTCTTTTTTCTGAATTAATTCATAAACTTTTCCCAGCATGCATCCTGAAAAGTCTTGCAAAAAACCCCGCTTTAGATTTAGTACAACAACACGAATTTCATTTGGCAAAGACCAGTTTCGATTTATAGTCCACAATGGTTGCTGAAGATTAAATTTAGCCAATTCTACAAGCATCTTTCTGATTTGCTTCGCAGTTGTGCTTGCAATCAAACGTCTTTGTACATCTCCTAAACGTATCTTTTGTAGCTTTGAATCATGTAAAACAATCCAATCAGGTTGTATTGCCATTCCAGATAATTTTATTTTATTTTCTGACTGATTTTGTCGCTTAATTAAGTCAAATTCATTTTTTATGAGGAATTTTGATTCTTTAATTTCAGTCTCAGACTCTGGAAAGCGATGTAAAAAATCTGTAAGATATTCTCTTACATTATTGAGCTCTTTCATTGTGAGATGTGAATGTGCATCATTTGAGAACTAAAAGAAAATAAGAAAAATGGTAAATGTTCTAATCGGACACTAAAAATTTGGACACTTTCTTTCTTAATTTCTCACTTTTACACGTTCATTCTGAGATACTGATGCAAGTTGTGATTTTATCACTATTATCATTTGATCGATATTTTACGCTTCAAAGCACTTAAAATGAGATATTAAATTTTTAAATTCCATACAAAAATGTCCACTCTAAAAATTTATATCTCTTACTTATTCATTTTCATTCACGAGAAAGGTATAAAAATAAAGTAAAACCTCGAAGAATTTTATCATACATTCACTTTTCACGTAACTCTTATCGTTTTGCCACAAAAAATTATGTTTAGCCTAACCTAATTCGGGACACTCAAAAACCCTAATTCGGGACACTTTGTTTACATTTTAAAATGTTCGTGAAAATGTAAACAAAAAAATGCGCTTCAATTTTAATGTATTCAAAATATTTTGAAATGCAATTTTCTACTGATTCAAGAACCAAATTTAACACAAATAAGTAGAAAAAGAATCAGTAAAATGAAATAAATGTATTAAAACAACTTTTAACACGATTTGATATAAATAATTTCCTTTGTTTATTAGAAAGTCAAGTGTCCCGAATTAGGAAAAACATATAAAATTTTATTTTGGAAAAGTGACAAATATTCTGACTCCAACGTTGATTTAGTAAAATAATAGGAGAATTTATTTATCGTTTAGTGAAACAATCATAAAAATTGGTTTAGTAATAAGTGAGAAACTTCGTTCAAGTTGACCGAAAGAAATTTGTCCCGAATTAGGAACATTTACCTAATTACAGTAAAAAGAAAATTTGAATTATAATCTTACCTGAATGAAGTATTTAATCATCAAATTACGTTGTGCATTCGTTCGAAGTGACAAGAATGGGATATCATTTGTGACTATATTTTTACCATCTAATATATAACGAACAGAATTTAATGCTAAAATTTTTAAATATTCATTCGATGAAGGATCAAAATCAAATACCGTCTCTGCTGTCTTTCGATGAATGAGCGGTATTTCTTTCTTGTAATTATCTTCCATTAAAATACTTTCAAGATTTTTACGATTTGTCAAGAGACATTCATTAAATCTTTGAAATAATGTTTGAGTTTCATGTTCAGAAATACCACATGCAAGCAAATATCCTCTCAAATGTTCATCATTTATAGTACAAAATCTTAGATCTGATAGCTTGCCGTTGCATTCAACTTTGAGTTTCTCAAGATTACTTTTACACAATAAAACACTTTCTTTTGCCAAATCATATTTCTTTGTATAAATGTAAAATGAACATAAATCATAATGTATTTGAGCCTTTAACTCAGTTTTACTTATGATAATAAATTTATCAAATTTCTGTCCATTACACGAGTCATTTCTGTTGAATGACGCTTCATCTAAAGGAACAAATGATTCATAAATTAACATTTTAAAGGGTTCTGGGTCTGAGATGATGCCATTAAGATAGTCAATGCTAGTAGTTGTAAAAGACTCGAGACCCGAAATAAATTTATCATCTGGATTTATGCATGTCGTCTGCTCTTGTGCTTGCATAATCATCATAAATGGTTTGATTTTTGTGTTGAATCCTTTTAAAACTTGAGCTCTTAAAACCCATCGATGATATAATGTCAATGCAAAACTGTATAATTTAAAAAAAAAATATTTTAATTTATAGCATAGTGGGAAACATGACCAAATTACCTTAGAGCATTTTTATTTCCATCAATAGAAACTGGAACTTCATGAACAAGCGAGAGCGGTAAATTAACAATACGACCTGATGTTACACTACATAGATCGCTTAAAAGCTGCACTTGCTTTTGAATAGCTAAATTCTTTTCTATTACATCCAACTTCCAATTGAAGAATGAAGCAACTTTAAGTGCAAGAATTTTTAAAGCCAATTGTTTTCGACCCAATTTCAACGAAAGACTCTCAATTTTGTTTAATGAATCAGAATCAGGAGAATTAATTTCATTTACTTGCTGATTATTGTCAGGAATAATGTTTAAAAATTCTGTCACAACTTCAATTGCTTTTGTTTCATTGTTCACATGTTTATCTAATAATTCTGGCTTTAATAAAAACTCAAACCATAATACAGTCTCTTCACAGAGTGGAGCACTTTTGATTGCATCTATTTCAATCATTTTTATCAAATTATTTATTGTACTTTTACTGAATAAAATGAATTTTTAAATTTTAAATTTTCATAAATTTTATTTTTGTTTTTATTAGGGGAAAGATAATTGAAATTAGCCGCAAAATAAAAACTGAGAATTTTAATCTTAACAATTTAATTTGATCTAATCTTAACTATTTCTTTGTTGCCCAATCGAACTAAACGATGAAAATTAACAGACAAATGTGCACGCCAAAACTTGCATCGACCCCAAATAACGGCTGGAAAGCATGGTGAACTAATTCCATGGAAAATTCTTGCAATTGAGCGACCACTGAAGCTATTCTCTGGATACATTTGAATTATTTGTCTAATATTGCTAATAATAACATCGTCAGATGTGTTATCGATTTCGTCTGTAATTTCGACATCCATTGGTAGATTTGTTTGAAAATATTTCCTAATTATGACTTTAAGTTCATCTGATTCTTTAATTGAAAGATCATTTGTTGAGCATTTTGAGAATGAAGGAAAAGCAAGTGACATAAATGAATCGAAAATCATCTGAAGTTGTATTAGTTGAGTTCGTTCTTGTGATTGTGTTCGTGATTCTAATGA
The DNA here is from genome assembly GCA_018290095.1 of Polypedilum vanderplanki. Classification (NCBI taxonomy): domain Eukaryota; kingdom Metazoa; phylum Arthropoda; class Insecta; order Diptera; family Chironomidae; genus Polypedilum; species Polypedilum vanderplanki. The sequence continues at coordinate 14,337,636 of CM031379.1, forward strand.
ATCAAGTGCTCTATCCAATTCTTCATCACTCAAATCACCTGGTGCACGAATACGAAATCCCAAGTCAGAAAATGAAACTGTTAATGGTGATCGTTTATTGAAACCATTTGTTGATGTCCATTCAAGTTGTTTAAGTTGATACTTTACAACACCACTATCCCAACCAATAGCTGAAGCTACATCAATTACACAAAATTCGATTGAACCCAAATCTTCGGGATTTTTTCCTCTTTTCAATTCAAGAGCAATCGCCATTGCTAACGGAGGACAAGTTTTTGCCATTTGTTTCATGTAAGCTGGTCCATTATAAGAAATAATTTTACACATGGTATAAGCATTTCCTAATACTTTAATATAGCGTTCTTCGTGTAATTCTAAATAGCATAATAAAGTTGCAATATTTTCTTCAGGTATATCCAATGTTTGAATAGTTTGTTCAATTGAAAAACAAACTTCATGTCCTGGACAAACTCTTTGATTTTCATGTCGTTCAGTATTTTGTTCATTTTGTTGTAATCGATTTTTACATGAGCAAGGAATGAAGATTTTTTGAAGTAATTTCCTGATGACATGTCGATCGATGGAATTCGCGAAAATATGTCTTCGAAGTTCACTCAAATCTTCACCTTTTGAATTGAGAAACACGTGGCAATGAGAAATTTTTCCATCTCTTCCAGCTCTTCCTACCTCTTGCACGTAATTCTCAAAACTTTTTGGCATATTGAAGTGAATAATTCCACGAATATTTGACAAGTTAATGCCCATTCCGAAAGCAATCGTAGCAACAACTATTCTCAGTTCACCACACATAAATGCTTTTTGAATCGTTCTACGACGTGATGCTACAATTCCAGCATGATAAGCTTCAGCATACCATATTGTTCGTTTTCGTTTTTTATTTGACTCTTCTTGTTTAGTGTTGTCTTGTAAGCAAGTTCTCAAATATCCAGCAATACGTTCACATTCATCTCGTCGAGTACAATAGATTATAATTGATTGAAGTGATTCAAATCGTTCACTTTTGAGCAATTCTAATAATGCATTATCACGATTCTCGTCTTTTGATATTGTCAAAATTAAATTATCCGGCAAAGGAATGTCACTAATGATTCCATTAAAGCCATCGGATATAGCGAGATGTTCGATAATATTCACACGAGTTTGAAGTGTAGCTGTAGCTGTTAATCCTAAAACAGTCTTTACTCCCAATTTATCACGTAATACTCGACAGATCATGAGATATGAAGGACGAAAATTGTGACTCCATTGACTAACACAATGTGCTTCATCGATACAAGCAAATGCAATTGGAGGTAATTGTCTCAAAATAGCACCAAATCCAGTGGATTTTTCACTTGACACCACAGCCTCAGGTGAAACAAGTAAAATTTCAACTCGTCCGTTTTTAATTTCATTCATTACTTTTTCACGTTGTCTGTAAAATTATTTAAATTAATTAAAAGAGAATGATATAATTTAATTTCTCAAACTTGCTTTGGTGTTTGATTAGTATGTAAACATTGAGCATTGATGAAATCAGGAATTCCATAAACTTGATCCTCCATCAAAGAAACTAAAGGTGAAATAACTAAAGTAAGACAATTATATTTTTGCCGATAGAGATATGCAGGAAGTTGATAGCATAATGATTTTCCACTTCCAGTACTGAGTGTAACCAATGTTGATAAACCACAAAGTATACGCATAATTGCATTCTCCTGACCATGGCGAAAACTATCATGACCAAATTCTTTAAGAGCTTTTAGAACTTCTTTCGTAGCTTTTTGAGGAACTGAACCATCAGCGTTTAATGACAAATATGGTTTAATTTCATCAACTTTATTTGAAATTTCCAAAATACCAGAATTTTGTAGAAAATCTTCTGGAATTTTATGTCCAATATATGACTTTAAAAAAAAAGAATAAATAAAAAAAATGTATTGAATGATAGTAAAGGATACAAACCTTTTTAGGAACAATAGGAGCTTGAGCTTGTTGAATACTGTTGATATCGGAATTTTCTTTATCATGCTTTTCTTCAATTTCATCTGATTCTTTTTCTAAATCATCAGTCATATCTTTCCAAAGATTATTTGATATCATGGGAATTGAATCAGGTTTAGTACTATGAGCTAACAATTTTTGCTCACTTGCCATTTGTGCAGCTTCTTGTAGCGTTGGAAGAGTCGATTCTTCAACATCAGCATCAATTGGTAACAAATTGTCCTCTTTCTTTTTGCATTGTTGAGCAAAATGTCCTACTCCACCACAATTGAAACATTTCAATACACCACCATCGCATCCACGCATATCATCAAGAGCTGAATTAGCGTTCTTTTTACTTTTCCAAAGAGTTTTCTTATAACGACTAAAGTTGAAGGCTTTTTTACCACGTACAAATACCTTCTTTTTCATATTAACACGAACATAATTGTCATTCAGTGTGCCAGATGCAATTTTCTTTTCTAATGCTTCTTTCTTTGCTGTAGTTTTATGGTCTGTAATTTTATTATTTGATTCACTTGTCGAAGATGGTTGTGAATCTTTTTGTTGAACAAAACTGTCAAATAATTTTTCAGAAATTTTTATGTCTTTCTCAGATGCTCTTGGTACACATTTGATGGTATTAAAATCAGTGTCAACAAAAAAGTTAATATTCTCTTCTTCTTCTTCTACTGGTTTATCAACTCCTAAGTTATCGTCACTTGCATTAATTTTATAATTTTTCTTATTACGAGTGAGAATTTTAGCAGCTTTTTTAGTCGCTTTTGTTATTCCTTCTTTTGATCTCTTTATGATACTTCTTTTTCGTTTCATAACTACTGGTGAAGGTGACTTTTGTTGACAATCCTTTTGCTTAAAATCAGGATCTTTATCTGAATCATCATCATCAGTGTCGAAATTGTGTATAGGAATTTTTGTTTCTTCTTCAGAAATGATTGGTTTAGATTTTTGAACAGTTTTTCTCTTCGGCTTTTCTGGTGCTCGTTTTACATTTTCCTTCTCTTGAATTGGTGACAGATTATTTATTTGAGTAGATAAAGTTGTGTTAGGTGTTTCATTAATATCAATAGACAATCGCCGCTTTTTTGAAACTGGTAAAATTTCTTCTTTTTCAACTTTTCTAGATTCTACATATTCATCATCAGATATATTACCAGAATGATATTTTGCTTCGATAGCACATGTTTCTACACTTAACTTTAATGGAGTAGTATTGTGAGATGGGATATTCAAATTAGAGATTCCATATGTTGAAGTCACATATGTTGAATTATCATTTTTAGAAATATTTTGATCAACTGAAGGAGCATTACGATTTAACCAATCAGTATCTACAAAAGTTTTAATTTCTTCTTGATTTGAAACAATATCTGACTTATGTTCTTCTAAACGTCTTTTTGACTTTTCCAGTAAAATTGTTTCAAGATCAGGTAACGAATCATTTTGTTTGTCATCTTCATTAGAATTTAGGTCTTGTGTCAAATTCTTTTTCGATATGCCTTTTTTAGGATTCCTTGGAATTTTTACTTGAATTTTTTCAAAATTTAATTCCACCTTTGAGCGAGAACTTTTAATTGGAATCGTTTCTTTTGATTCCAATTTATAACCAGAAGTATTCTTTTTGATTTTATTTAGAGATTTATCCCAGACTTTATCATTGTTTGTTGGTTCAACTGCTTCATATTCTTGAAAAATTTCATTTTGTTGATTTCTGCTGTAAATATTGGGAAGTTTATTTTTAGGATCTAAAAGTTCATGAATAGATTCCGAAACTAAACTTTCATTAACGAATGCAGATGATAATTGAGAGACTTCTAGAAAATCCTCAGAATTTTGTTGCTCTATATCGTGTTTTTGTTTTTCCTCTTCATCGTCGTCTAATACGTCAAGTAATGTTTCTGATAGAAATGATGTTTTCATTCGATAATACATTTTATATGCTTGTTTCACATTGTAAGCTGCATCTTTGATATCATACTATATAAATAAATAATAAAATATAATTTTTTAAATATTTTACCTATTTGAATTAACTTACTTTGGAAGGAATACGATTATTCTTTTTGCGAAATTCATACTCCCATACTTTAACAACTCTTTTATATCTTTCATATTTTTCTTTCCTTTCTTCATCCATGATGTTCTATTAAAATTAAATTTCAGAAAAAAATAGTCGAACGAAAATATTTCGCGCGCGTTTCAAATCATTTGACAAAAAACTTCAAATTTAAAACGACAGTTATGTTAAGGTAAAAATAAATTATTATGAATGTGAAGTGCTGTAATTGAATTTTGATGATGATTGACAGAGACAGCTTAAAATTGCTCAAAAAATTTCATGGTCAAGAAAATTTTAAATATAGACACTTATATAATTTCATAAGACATAATTAAATTTAAATTCATTCTACTTTTTATGCCAAATTTTTTCTTCAAAAAGAACTTTAAGATAGCACACCTGCTGAGCATTAAATGTAAATGAGCTAGAAATAATTAAACTTTATATAGATTAAACATTTTTAAATGTCAATCTTTCGATCATGTCGCGATTACCAATTGCATCTTGATGTCTTTATGCTAAAAAGATTCAATTGAATGTTTCAAAACTCGTTTTTCGTGAAATATCTATTAGATGCGCGCGAAAGATGCAATATTTTCATTTCATTTAATTTTCTATGCAAAAGAAAATTCTCACATAAAATGTTGTTGGAATAATAAAACAGGTTCATAAAAGTCTTTTTCTTCATAACTCTTTGCTCAATCATAGACACATATATACTCTCGTCAATTGATTGTTGTGATGATGAGCATCATTGAAAAATATTCGCAGCATGCCTTCCTATTGACTATTTTTAATCTCTTCAATAATTCTATTTAATTTTAAATTTCAAGTGTACAAACTTAATTGGATAATTGAAAAAAAAAATATTGTGATGATGAAGGTGATGATGTGCTCAATATTTATAATTAAAGTGTATTTATTATTTCATGATATCTTTTAATTTAAGTGGCATGCGTGCTTCTTTTATATGAGAAAATTAATTTTTCAATCAAAATTATTAATTTATCATGAAATAATTCCTAAATCATAAGAAAACCATGAATTGCATCACTCATACATTTACGTACAATTAAAATATTTCTTTTGTCTAATGAGAAAATAAGTTTTTATCAATGTATTCTTTTATAATAAATAAAAGTTTCAAGAAATAAATTTTTTTATATGATTATATGATCATGAATCTATCGTCGATAATTTACAACAATTTATTGTCTCATACTAAACATTAGACTTGTTTTATCATCTGCTTGTAAAATTATATAACTCTCTTTGATGAGCGTCGTCTTCATTTCCTCATTGATTACATTTTCCTTTCATTTTCTTTTATTTTCATTTGTTACACGTGCTGCATGTAAAGATGAAACGACTGCATTCACATAGTGCTAGAATTGAAAGTTAAATGAGCTGTTTTGTGCATAACTACATGTGTCATCGCATCGTGAATAGCAAATAGTGGACACAACACGAAATTCATCCATTAATTTTCTTCTTTTTTGAAATAAACCGACAATTTTTAAGCGAGTGACCCTTTTTCATGTCTTAAGCGTTTTTAATTGCATGCTATTAGTGTTGTTTAATTTTTAATGACGATTTTGAATCAATCGTCCTATTGTTTCTGCATTGTAAGAAATTTAAATCTTTTTTGCATGGACGTTAACTATTTCTTTTATCTTATTTTTAACCTTCGTGTTCACTTGAATTCATAATGTTAATTTATGCGTTTCTACATACATTTGTCCGTTCATCGATCACTTTGAATTTTTTTAATATCAATGAAAATTGAAGACGGTAGACAGTGGCAATAAAAACATGACCTTGTTCGCAATTATGATGATGAGCATTGTGCTATCTAGGTTGATAAGCCGATACTACATAAAAGATATATTATAAAAAAATTCATTAATTAAAGAAGATTTCATTCGAATTACGTTATTGCAGAAGATCACATGAACTTAATGAATGTATACAATTGTAATAATAGTCTTTTCTTTATTGCAACAGAAAATAAGTCGGTGAGACGCAAGAGCAAGACATGTAAGCATGCAATAATAAGTAATCTATCAAAAGAGTGTCAACTGAAAGAAATGTTTAATTTCAATGAAACAAAAAACAACAATGTAATACAATATTTTAAATTTGATGAAAAGAGCTGTTCAGAATGCGAATAAATTTCTCATATTCATGTCCATAATATATAAAAGCATAATAATAAAGCAATAGTGTGATCTAATGTCACGTTATATGACAGTTAAAATTTTATGAAACAAATAAAGTAAAATGTAACACACTTTTTATAGGCATTCAGTTGTATCAACAGCTTCGTATCATAATGGCTCTCCATCTTCATCCTTTCACTTTTGTCACATTTTATATCTGTCCACAAACGGAAATGTATTGGAGTTAATTAACAAAAGGAGAGATGCAAATTTACACACAAAAATCAAAAAAATTTACATAATTCAGATTAGACTCTTGTGTGACAAACGATGATCGCCAATCGAGTGATATAAATTTGCACAAAATTGAAAATAAAATAAAAATATATTATGTTAATATTGTTTGTCTCTTATAATCTCAAACGAAGAAAATTACATAAGCATTTATTTTTAGATTCTTATTTATCTTAAAAATAAATTTAATTAAAAGACTTTTTTTTACAACGGTGACAAAATTTTTTTTTATTCATTTAATAATATTAACAAGAAGAAGAAGTAATTATTTACAAAAGACATTTCGTAGTTTGCGAAATAAAAAGAATCGATTCAGATACGTGAGAATTCTTTTCTTTGTATGTTGAAAATCCGTTTCACAAAGTCCGTTTTGCTGTTTCTTGATCAAGCCTTGTTTTTTGTTAGAGTTTAAATGATTATCAAGAGTGCAAGATATTTTTAAAGCCTCATTTGATTTTTTGTGCATAAATTGACCCGTGTGAATATTGACTTTTTTATATGACTCGATGTTCTGGTCTGTTGTTATTTTTGATTTTGCACAAATGATAATCATATCCTCTAATGGATATTTTCTTTCTTTTTCACTCTCTCGTGTGATTATGTTTGTGTGTCTGCTGTTTGCTCTTTTTTGTTTCATTAAAACTTGTAAAATATATATCGAGCTTCAGCCCGATTAATGAGAATTCTTTTCTCATTTTGAAAAAAGGGATTTTTAGTGTTTGGCCGATTAGCATTTCATTTTCTTTACATATCTCGACTATAGGTACGAGATTTTTTTCCAAGTTGCCGAATCTTCTTCTAAATATTAGATGAGATCGTTGGCGTAGTAAGTAAGTAAGTGATTATAAGAAATCATTAAACATTAAGTGTATGAAGAGTATTTCTTTAAAGAATGTAATTTCAAATAAAAGAAAGTATCATGTGTCCAATGCAGTGATTCATTCAAAATTATCAGTGTATATTTTTTTCGTTATAGAAGACCTTTTTTTTTGTATTTGTCAGGATTTTTTTGTAGAATGAATGCTCATAAGTAGATATATGTGTTTGTGTCTATATAGAATTAGAATGGGGCACCGTATGAAGAGCTTGGTCTTGCTGGTGCTGCTGGAACTCCGTATGATGAGCTTGGTGCATTAACAGCTGGTGCAACGCCGAATGATGATGGGCCTGATGGATAACCTCCGAAACCACCTGAAACTCCACCAGCTGCTTGTGATTGTTGCTTATATTGAGCGACTTGAATGGCTGGCTGTGTATTTTCAAGAATAATTCCGACAACGCGAGCTGGTTGTTGTGCAGGTGGTCCATATTGTGCTTGTGGAACGCCATAACTTGAAGAGGGGGCACCTCCAAAACCACCAGCGGAATGACCGCCTGCACTGGCTTGACTTTCTTCACGCAATAAAATTTGCTTGACTTTTTCCAACAATTCTGGGTCAACATTCAAGCCTTCATTTGTGCTAGCACCAATTGCTTCTTGTTGATATCCACCACCACTTCCACCGAATGCACCACCTCCGAAAGTGTTTCCTGCACTTGAAACACCACTTCCGATTGATGCTGGTCTGTTATAGTTGTAACCGGATGGTGGTTCACAATTGGCAACTGCTGCCAATGCAAAAACTGCGAACTATTAAAAAAAAGAAATTAATTCTTTCGCACTTATTTATTAAATTATGTTTAAACAATTTTTCACTATAACAAGTATTTTTAAATCTTTCAATTGTCCATAAAAAAATTTTATGTTGTTTTAAAAACACAAGCACTTGTTTTTTTGAACATTGTCAACTCACCATAACGAAGGAGTTCATCTTGCTTAAATGAGTTATTAAATGAAGAAAAAAAAGAGTTAAGCGATATTCGCTATCTTACGTCTTACAACGTTTCTGAATGACTGTGGCCTAAACCATAGAACACCACACTTTTATATAGCCATGCAAGCAGTAGCCCGCCAATGCAAATTATCTTTTTGGCTCTTTCTTTTTTCCTTCTACATCATCATCGCGCGCTCAGAGAAAAAAAAAACAAACTTCAAGTTTATTAGGCTTTGCAGTACTTCTCTCTTTCGTGCGACCATGCCATCAGATTTTTGTTGCGCGAGCTTCTTTTTCTTTATTTCTTTCTCTATACATTTTACGAGGTTTGAACACTTAAATTTTGCATTTATATTTATTTGATTTAAATTTTAATGAAGTTTTGTTTGAAAACTATAAATTCTTATGCTATTTCGTACTTGAGTCAACCTGATTTAGATTATTTGACTTTTATAAAGAATCATTGATTTTGTGATTTATAAATCATATTTATATTTCAATATTGCTTTTAAATCTTTTGTATTCAATTCACAAGTTTAATAATTAATAATTTATAAAGAGCAAATTTCTAATTTTCTTCAAAAACAGATTTTTTTAAACATTTTAAGTCAAGTTGACTTAAATTTAAGTCGCTCCAAGTGTCCACCTTAGGTATGTCTATACATTTTATTATTTTTCTTTCAGTACGAAAATAAAAGTGGGGCCTCTTCTCTTCTTCATTGTTTATGTCATTGATCTTTTTCGCTCACTCACTCTCGCGTAATATTTTTTTTTGATCATTTGGATAAAAAAGCAACTGCATTTTATGTTGCATTTTTCATTTCTTTTACCTATTTTTTTTGATGATAGTCAGTATAGGTAATCGTGGCATTAAGTCGTGCTTGTTCAATTTTCAATCTACAACTTTCGATTTCGTTTGGATGGCATTTTTAGCATGCTGCTGTATGCTCGATGTTCACAACATTTGGTCGAAAGCATATACTTCTCGCGCGCTATAACGTCTTTCTTATTGGGATCTGAATGTGCACTTCCTGCTTTATGGAGAAATATAAAAAGTGTTGAAGGCTTGCATCTTCAACTATGTGCGATGCTCATAGACTTTCAAAAATAAAGTTCAATCAAAGGTATAAACCTTCAATTCTGGTAATTGTAAGTCGCAAATCTAACGGTCGTTTGCATTCACTGTTTTCCGTAAATATTTTTTCAAGCATGAAGTATTGAGAGTAAAAGTTGATGATGCGATTGAAAAAAAATTACATAATAGCACAGATGATGATAAAAACAAAATATTTTAAAAACATAAACAAATAGTTTAAAAGGATAAATCAACGTGAACGTTTGAAGGAATTTAAATTCATGCTTATGATGCGATTTATTTATAAAATGAATGCTTTTCTTATGATTTAGGAATTATTTCATGATAAATTAATAAATTTTGATTGAAAAATTAATTTTCTCATATAAAAGAAGCACGCATGCCGCTTAAATTAAAAGATATCATGAAATAGTAAATACACTTTAATTATAAATATTGAGCACATCATCACAATATTTTTTTTCAATTATCCAATTAAGTTTGTACACTTGAAATTTAAAATTAAATAGAATTATTGAAGAGATTAAAAATAGTCAATAGGAAGCATGCTGCGAATATTTTTCAATGATGCTCATCATCACAACAATCAATTGACGAGAGTATATATGTGTCTATGATTGAGCAAAGAGTTATGAAGAAAAAGACTTTTATGAACCTGTTTATTTATTCCAACAACATTTTATGTGAGAATTTTCTTTTGCACAGAAAAATTAAATGAAATGAAAATATTACATCTTTCGCGCGCATCTAATAGATATTTCACGAAAAACGAGTTTTGAAACATTCAATTGAATCTTTTTAGCATAGACATCAAGATGCAATTGGTAATCGCGATATCACAACGACAGTAACAAGTGGCCAATAGATATGAGGTAATTTTTCGCTAGTGGGTAGTGGAAAAGAGAATGCATCAATGTTACACAATCATTAGTATCATCAATTAAGTGTGAAAAATTTAAAATCAGAAACATGAGAATAAACGTTGATTTTACCTGCCAAAAGAAATAAATTATTGTTTTAGGCTATTTTGAGTAAAAATATAAAAAACTTTTAACTTGACCATGAAAAGAGTGATCAAAATATCTGCAAAAAATTCAGTAAAATTAGTCTTTTATACAGCGATGTGAAAAACAATTTCAGTATCCATGACCTATTTTAATTAATGACTATTTAATTTTTTAACAAAATCTTATTTCATCTTTCATATCGATCAGTGTCTTTGAAAGAAGAATAGAGTGTAGGCAAGTAAATAATTGCACACAGCACATAATTAAGTTCAGTTACACTCATAGAGTTTACAGATGCCTTGATGTTACTTTCATAAACCCCTCAATAATTTTTGGACGAAATTGCCATTTAAACGCTACTGAAATGAACAGTACATTGCCATCTAACATAGTTGCATGCATACTTTCGCGTAAACGTCCTTGTCTTACCTTCATCATTTTTTCTCGCGCTCTCTTTATGCTATGATGTGATGATTTCTTTTTATTATTCACATCTCATCTGCCTAAAATAATAGCAGTGTGCAGAAACACGTCGGGTGAGTGTGAAAGAAAAAATATAGACAAAACTGTCGTCAATAAGAAACGATGCGTAAAAGAGAAATGTTAAATTTATTGGTATAGTATTCAAATTTTTAAGTTGTTTGGCTTCACTTATGCAAATAATCCTCGAGGATCAAACGTGAGTGAGAGAGAGAGAGAGAGAAAAACCTACCTGCCTACCTAAATTTTCAACAACAATCTCAAACGACCGGCGGCAATGATGATGATGCTGCTGATGACGATACGATACGTGATTTGAATGTCATATAGCTAAAAATGATTAATATGTCTGTTTCTCTAAATTAATTGTTGCAACAGAATTGCAAATTTTTATTCAGCTAAAAGAGTGAGGGAAAAGGTAAATGAAGCCAGATGATTTTATAGTCATTCATGATAACGCGAAGCGATTTTGGTAAAAAATAGCCTGTTATATGATAAACTTTCAAAGTTTTCAAAAAATAAAATGGAAAGAGTGACGATAAACGACAGTATGAGTTTAAAAAAATGTTGTAAATTGGTGATAAATAAATTTAGTTTCGATTATCTAATAATATATGGGTAATTAAATATTTTGCTCTTTTGTTTTATCCTTACATCCTCTTTTTATTTAGCGAATTTTTATTTTATACATTTTTTTTTTGAAAGAATAATTTGTCATTGTGTCATTCATTATTTAACTATGACAAATTTTCATCGTTCTATTGTATTTATTAAAATTTGTTTCAATGTCCATAAATTTTCATAATATTGATATTTTGCTTTTATAAAAATTGTACAACGTTTCCATTTCGATAGTTTAAAAACAAGTGTACTCTCTATTTAATAATAAAATCATCGAGAATGAAAGATTTTTCAAACTAGAAAAATTTAGTCTAATTAGGGTTCTTTCTTATGATTGAAGGTTTTTTTTTGACTTTTAGTTATTGTAAAAAAAATTTTCATGCAGCTGAACAATCAAAATGATTCTTATGTTATTTACAACATAAAACTAATTATGGCAGAAAAATATCTCTTCTGTTCTTAAATTTCTTGAAACTACAATTTTTTTAAAACATTTTCCATTTCAACATTTCCTAATTTTATTTCTATCATTCACTGCCACTTTTTGAATAAATTCAAAAATTATTGGAATCATTTTTTCATAAAAAAAGTTAATTTGGCGATTATTTATAAGTTTTCGTGGGTTTCTTCAACGGTGATATGATTTGTTTGCTTACTGAATGAATGTTATTTTCTGCATATAAATGTATGTGTGATGATGGCATATGACGAATTTTTTCTCTTAAACGCGACCGGAAATGTAAGTATCGTTGATCAATGTTTATTCAGCAATTGCGTCATCTGTCGCAATATTTGGTTCATCTGCAATTGAATGATTTTTTTGGAGGAGTGATACTAAAACTGACCTTTCAAATTCTAATTTGCTGCTATAGAAGCTCCATCCTCACCTTGTGATGTTTCAATTTTCGCTTCATCCGATGATGAAATTGTTTCTACAGCCTCTACTTTCTCTGCTACGGAATCAATGCCATCAACGGAAGGAGTCTCAGTGTCAGCAACTTCTGCAGGTGATTCTTGAATATCAGATGTTTGAACTATCGCATCGTCATTTTTTTCTTCCGCAATTACTTCACTTGTTGTGCTTTCAATTTGATTCACCTGATCTTCAGCAGGCTGTTCTGATGGTGTCTCGTCATTAGATGAAATTATTTCTTGTACATCATCCTCATCGTCTTTCACTTCAATAGCAGACTCTGCGCTATCACTTTCAATAACAACAGTTTCTTTGTTTTCATCTTCGACTGCACTAGAACTCGAAGCGACTACATTAGTTTCTTCTTTTTCTAAACTCTCCGAAGTTGGTTCAGACGATTCTTTCTTTTCAGCAACTTCATTATCTTCAGATGATGGCGTCTCTTGAATTTCAGTTGCTTTATCAACCTCATTATTTGCTGAAGGCTGAACAGATGAGGAATCAACTTCCATTGCTTCCACAGGTTGCTCGTTTGAAGAAATTTTTTCATCATGATCTTCCTTCGTAGTTGCTACTTCTGCTTCATTAGGTTCGTCTTCAACAACTACGCTTTCTTGTGGCAGTGACTCTTCGCTCGCAACTGTAGTTTTTTCAATCACTACCTCTTGTGGCTTTTCTATTTTAGTTTTTTCTTCCTCTTTTTGGGTTTCTTTCGGTGAATCAATTTTTTTTTCTACCTCGTCATCAATTTCTATTGCATTTGATTCGCTGACAACATTCGGTAAATTTTCGACTTTTTTTTCTTCATTTATTTTTTGACTCTTTTCTTCAACTGCTTCATTAGATCTTGATGGTGCAGATTCAGTTTCATCTACATCCATTTTTTCAATCTCTGTATCTCGACTATTTATGTCGAGTTTCGAGGATGATGACTCTGCTGCTTGAGTAACATTTTCAGGTTTCTCCGTCGCATTTTCTACTAATTGAGATGTTGAATCTATTTCGTCAGGTTTACTTTCTTCAGCAAACTCTGATTTTTCTGATTCAATTTTTTTCTCTTCTTCAGCAATTGTTTCAGATAATTTTGGCCGTTTAGTTGGGGGCTGACTTTCTTCAGAATTTTTCTTTTCTGTTTCTGTTGAGGTAACATTGTTCTCAACTTTTTCATCAACTTCAATTTCTTCTTCGACTTTTTTCTTACGACCTCTTCGAGATGAACTCGGTGTTGTCGGTGTCTTTTTTGTTGTAGGTGGTGTTGTTATAACTTGTTCACTTGTTGGAGTTTGAGTCTTTGTACTTGAACGAGTTGAACGTCGCGTTGATCTTGTTTCAGAAATTTCTTCAATTCCCATATTTTTCAATAATTCTTTACTCTCTTCCTGAATACGTTCAATATGACTACGACGCTTTGATGGTGTCCTCTTCGTCTAAAATTTAAAAAAAGCAATGAAATGTAGCTGTGTGTAAAATAATGATTTTGAAATTTTGTGCTGAGAAGCATGAATAATAGTTTTATATGAAATGTTTAATACATAACATATGATATTGTGAAACTGACCTAGGTGCTTGTAATTTAACAATGCACGTTTATGTGATGTAATCATATTTAATGAAACACACACAAAAGAAAGCTTGATAATATAACACAATCTCATAATTTCAACTATCATTTCTTTTGAAATACATATTAGAAATGATTCTAAAGATATGAAATTGTTAGCATTGGAATGAAAAGCGCCAAAATGTTAACTCTCGTATACAAACAAACATTTAGTAATTTTCTTTCTTTGTGTTAGTTGCATACATAGATTTATTTATTACAATTTTATTTTTTGGCTATAATTTCTTTTTATATGATTTAATTACGTCAAAAGAATGCTTTTTAATTTTTACTTCATATATAGAAAATGTTTTCCATATGCATACATTATTTTATCACTGATTTGATAGAATAAAGTAGTTCGCATTTTAAAAAAGAGCGAAATGCCGAATGGAAAGTTTTTTTGAGCGTCCTATTTAATATATTTTGATTTTTGCTTTCAACAACTTACCGGAGTGACTTGCTTTTGATTATCATCGTTTGTTGGGTTTGTTGTTGTCGGTGATACTTGTTCAGACATGTTAGATTTGTAAAATTACACACTAATTTCTTTAATTTCGTGATTTTCCAACTTTCCTTGTGTTTTTGTAAGCTTCTTTTTTCGCGTCACTCTTTTTTTGCATCTCTTAAATTTTGTTTTCAAATCAAAACATTTCATTTTTTAGTGAAAAACTCTAATAAAATAAATATACAAGGATGAAAGACATTGAAATATTAGATCCAACAAACACAACGAAAAACCGAGAATTATTGCATAGACTTATTATAAGGTAAGAAAAAGAATAAATTTACGTTTATGAAATTACCGGCAGAAAAAAATTATTTTCAGCCAACTTTTCTATGATGGTTATGCTGCGGTTGCTGCAGAATTAGCAAATAGTATTAGAACAGAACCACCTTGTCCTCCAAGTAACCGTTTATATCAAATTATGCTGAATGGTTTACAAAATGAAGGAAAGAAAGAAACTATTATTGAATCTGATGATATGGATTTACCCGGAATTGATCTTGAATTTCAAGCTGACGCAACTTGTGTTGCTCCCGAACCTGCGACTTATGTACGAAATAATTTAAATTTCTCATATAAATATATTTATATATTTTTTTTCTAAAGGAAACTGCTTATGTGACTAGTCACAAGCATGCATGTCGTTCAGGATCATTTAGTTTTGATGGACAATTAGTCGCTACAGGATCGGTAGATGCTTCAATTAAAATACTTGATGTGGAAAGAATGTTAGCAAAGTCAGCTCCGGAAGAAACTGACACACGTGAGCAGCAACAAGGACATCCTGTTATTCGTACACTCTATGACCATACAGATGAAGTAGCTTTTCTCGAATTTCATCCAAGTTCTCAAATTCTTGCTAGTGGTTCACGCGATATGACGGTGAAATTATTTGATATCAGTAAAGCAAGTGTAAAGAAAGCACATAAAACATTCACTGATTGTGAGCCTGTGCGAAGTTTATCTTTTCATCCTACGGGCGATTATTTGGCAGTAGCTACAGATCATCATTTACTTAGAGTTTATGATATCAACACTGGTCAATGCTTTGTTAGTGCAATACCAATGCAACATCATAAAGGAGCTATCAATTGTGTTAAATATGCCATAAATGGAAAACTGTATGCTACAGGTTCAATTGATGGTTCGATTAAGATTTGGGATGGTGTTAGTGGAAGATGCATTAATACATTTATTGTAAGTGTTAATTTTTTACGAGTGGAAAAGTGTCCGCCACAGGACGGATTACTTTAGCGCATTTTTGGTGCCTAGATCAGTGTATGTTAACAAATTACAGAATTATTAGATTCGTTTGAGAAATAAATTTACACTTAAAAATAATTTGATCGAAATAAATTAAGAATATAGGGAAAACATATTTATAAAATTTTGATGCATGAAAGTACGGCGAGCGTTTTTAATTGGTGCTTAATTTACCAGAGTCCAAAACCGTTTTACGAATAACTAAAATCAACAAAAATTTATTCGATTATTTAAAAAAGCTTAATCGATTAAATTTTAATTGAATAAGTTTAAGTTTATTTTAGTTATTAGCAACTAAAATACTAAACGGTTTCAGATTTTGCAATTTATAGAATCTTATAATAAATTTTGTTGATTTGAAATAACGGTTGAGTAATATTCAAAATATTTGAAGTTTCAACATTTGCCGTTGGTGGCGCTGCAATCGTTTTCGCAGCTAACTTCGCGTTATTTACATTTTTCAATTTGGAAATTTTAATTCGTAATTTCCTAATTAATGCAATAAGTAACAACATTCTAATGAAGAATGCCGCCAATAACTCGATAGCACAAATCAAACACAGCAAACCGGAAGTCGCTAGCTATTGTAGTTTTCGAGATCTCGCGCCTCACCAGCCGGGAGCCAGCCAAAGTGAAGATATAAGCTGCATTGTTGTTCCAAAAATGCGCTAAAAATATTACAAATTGTTTGATAATTTTAATTATTTAATTTGTTTAGGATGCTCATAGTGGTTCTGAAATTTATTCTGTATCATTTTCAAAGAATGGTAAATATTTGCTGAGTTCAGGAAAAGATTCTTTAGTAAAGCTTTGGGAATTAAGTACAAGTAGAGCATTGATTGCATATACGGGTGCAGGCACAACAGGCAAACAAGAGCATAGCACACAAGCAGTTTTCAATCACACAGAAGATTTTGTTCTGTTTCCTGATGAAGCAACAACCTCATTGTGTGCATGGAATTCACGTAATGCCAGTCGTTGTCATCTCATGAGTTTGGGGCATAATGGTCCAGTTCGATTTCTTATTCATTCTCCTGTTTCTCCTGCATTTCTCACATGCTCTGATGATTTTCGTGCTCGCTTTTGGGTTAGACGAACAGCAGTTAATCAATATTAATAAAAACATTCTTTTTAAGGTAAAAACTTTATTTCTTAAATTATAATAAAATTTTGTTCACAATTAAAATATCGTTTTTTGCTTCCTTTTGAACCAATTAAGATATGCAAAGAAGATTTATAGTAAAAAAATTAAAATCATCATTTCAAGTCTTTTAAAAAGAATAATATGGACTTTTTTATTCCATTTAAATATGTATATACCCTTATCATTAAATTTTTCAATATATGTGTAGATATATTATTGAACAACAAATTTGTGATGAAAAAATGATAAAGTGAGCACATATATTAAATGTATGAGAGGAAAGCGACAATAGAGAAATGAGATCACATCAAAAATGCAACTAGTTTTCAAAGGAATATTCGTTTGCAAAGAAAATTTAATTTCGTTCTGCCAAACCTTGCTTAATTGCTTTTGGATCATCATATTCTCCAACTGTAATAAAAAGCATGAAATTAATTTTACAAAAGACTAACATATCATACACTTACTGTCTAAATCATCTTCTTGTTGCTCAATATGTAAGTCTAGATATGCCTCTTCTTTTCCATGATCATTAGCAATTTCATCCTTCAACTTGTCCTTCATATTAACAGGAGGGCGATTAATAATCTCAAGGTCCATTTCATCATTTCCTAAATTCTTTTTGTCACCCGACTTATGTGCATCAAATTCTTCGGCTGCATTATTTACTATATTTTTATCTTGTTCAAAGTTGTCAAAATGATTTCTCTGATTCTTTTCTTCAATATTGAAATCATTGAAATCATTATCATTGATTTCATGCGCTCCATTTTCCATTTCATTAATCTCTTCATTTTGTGGCTTATTTAATGTCTCATCAAGAGCCATCTTTTTCTCCTCTTTATTTGACTCTCGTTGATTATTGCTATCATCATTTTTAATATCAGGTGGAATAGGCAATACAAATTTAGGTAATTTTTTTGAGGATTTTGTTGTTGTAGCTACCGGCGATGATTTCGATTTTGGAAGAGCTAAATTTTCTTTTTTAATGACTGATGTGGGAGTAGTGGTAGTAGATGTAGAAGATGATTTGCCTAAAACTGGCTGCTGAAGAACATTATTCTGGTTATCTGCAATGATCTGAAAATTTTCCACTGAATTAATTATGCCATTACTAATTTTTGATTCCTTATTATTGTTAGTAGATAATAAAGTAGATGCCATCACCTTCATGCTAGATCTATTTCTTACATTAATTGGAATTTTATAATGATCGTCACTCACTGGTATTTGTTCTTGAAAGCTCTTATCGATATTATTATTTTTACTAGATTCTGATACACGATGCTGTTGTTCGTTATTATTATTACTATCAATAGGGATATGAAGTTTCGTTTTCAGATCTTTAATTTCTTGCTCCAATTGATAATTACGATATTTGTACTGTAAGTACTGCTGATGCTCTTCCTCATCGTTCCTTTTATTATTTCCATTATCATCAAGTATTTTTTGAAGCTTCTCTTTTTCATTTAACACATTTTCATATTTCACCTAAAAGATGACAATGTATCATTTCAATGAGGTCAAAAAAATTATTTTTTACACAAACCTTCCACATGGCATTATCATTATCTTTAGAAGTTTGTGTTTTTGAATATTGAGCTTTAACTTCATCAAGTTTCCTCTTCAAATCATTATTTTCTGTTGATAAATCTTTCTTTTTTTGCATACAGTCTTGCTCTAAATCGTTATGTTTTGTAGTCAAAATTTTGTATTGTTGTTGCAATGAGTTAAACCTTAATTGAGCTTCACGTAACTCTTTTTCATGAATCTCCTTTTGCTCACGCAATTTCTGATTGAGTTCTTTCTTAGTTCGTTCATATAACTGCCTTTCAGCATGCTGCTGCTCTTTTTCAACTTAAAAGCATCAAAAAGTGATAATTGAATTTTTTGAGAAGAAATATAAAATCCAGACGATTGTTTTATTTATGTGCTAATTATTACCTTCAACTTGTTTTCCTATCGCCTCATTTTGTATTTCGAGTTTTTCAATTTTTTGTTGTAAGTCATTTTCGTGCGTTTGGAAGTTAGTTATAGCAATAAAAAAGATTGATAGAATGATAATAATGCCCAGAAGAAAGAAAAATTTATTTCTTAATAGACTTATTCGTGTTTGTATCATCATTTAAATATGGAAAAATTTATTTTTAGGAGTTTCCTGTTCAATTAAATGATGTCTATATTCTTCATTATTGAAGAAATTAAAATTAAAATGTATAATATATTTCTTATTATGTTTTTCTTTTATTCAACTTCGACACTCTTAAACTTGTAATGTTTGTCTTGATTATTGAGAACTTTTGGACCGTTAAATTTTATTCACTTTTTCTTATACAAAAATTTCAATGGAATCAAGAATAACGTTTCTTTTGCACAATTGATCATTGAATGTTAGATAAAAATTCTTATAATTTTTTTTTTAAAAAGAATGAAACCTTTTAATTTGTTTCTCACTAATTACCTAAGTGGATAAGAAATGTATAAATTTTAATATGACTTATTCGAAATATATCGTATTAGTTTAAAGAACTTTATGGGATTATAATATCTCATAAGGATTAGTTGTTCAATCTTCTGTTGTATAACTACTTTGCATCAAATTTGAGCCAAGGATGATTGATGAGTTGCGATAATGGCATGCGTTTCTTAGGATCGAATACCAAAAGACTTCCTATAAAGTGTACAGCTGGCTTAGAAACGAAATTGGGCACTGTATATTGAACATTCATAATCCTTCTATAAGTAATGTCATATTCATCATGATGGAATGGAGCTGAACCAACAATTACTATCATTCATCGAAAAAGAATTATTGTAAAATTATACAAAATTAATTTATTTAAAAAAAATAGTAACTTACATTCATAAGCTAAAACACCAATACTCCATAAGTCAACAGTCTTTGAATGAGGATTTCCTTGAACCATTTCAGGACTAAGATAATCAAATGTGCCACATAGAGTTGTACGTTGCGAATTTGGTTCATGAACTGACCATCCAAAATCAGCTGTAAAAAGTTCAAACTTTTAATAACATCAAAGATAAAAGTGATTGAAAATTTACCAATTTTTAATTGATCGTCATGTCCAAGTAACAAATTTTCAGGCTATAAGAAAACAAAATAATATGAAATGATTAAATTAATAATTTGTGATGTAGTTTTGATTTTTACCTTAATGTCTCGATGAATCACATTCTTTTCGTGCAAATATGAGAGTGCAGATACTAAACATTTAATATACTTTGCTGACTTTTGTTCGTTAAAACGATTGTTAGGTTGATTTTTCAATGCATTGAATAATGTTCCTCCTAATATATCATAATAATAATAAAAATAAATAGATAAATTAGATCAGATATTAATTAAAATTATATTTTTACCTGGAGCATATTCCAAAATCAAATAAATGCGTGCTTCATCATGAAAGAATCCATACATACGAAGAATATTTGGATGTCTTAAATGACTTTGAATTTCAATTTCTCGACGAACTTGATGTTCAATTCCTTGCTCAGCGACTTGTTTCTTAAAAAGAACCTTAAGGGCAATAACAAATTTAGTCTCCTTTTCTCTCGCCAAGTACACATTTCCAAATTTTCCACGACCCAAAGGACGGCCTATATCAAAATTAACTAAAGACCAAGATTTTCTAGATTGTTGGTGCTGCTGCTGTTGATTGTTTGAGGAAGAAGATCCAGGAGCATTCGAAGATGAAATTTGAGGTTTTTGCGTGATAGGCTTTATATTGAGAAGATTAGGATTCTTAATTGCATTATCATTCACAGTATTGTTAATTGTAGTTGATGACGATAAAACTGATTTTGGTTGCTGTTGATGAGTATAAATTTGTCTATTCTTTTTCTCGTTATATAAACAGTTTTCCTTTCCATTCTGTTTAATTGCGTGACTATTCATCTTTTCATTAATTTCACACTAATAAAGGCACTATAAACTTATTAAAAACACTTTAAAACAATTAAAAAATATGGAGACGATGATCAAAAATTCAGTTGAGAAAAACCGTTCAAATAAAAATATTTTTTTAAAATATCGTATGTAACGGCAGTTAAAATTTAACGAGGGGTAATGAAAATATTAGAAAAAAAGGAAACTCGTGCACGGTGTGCAAGATAAATATTTCAATTAAAGAAATATTCAAAGTACCCTTTTACAATACATAAATTGTATATAATTTAACAGATTTAGTCATTATAAAAATTAAATAATAGAAATTAAAAGATGTCGTGGCTGTTTGGTGTAAAAAAACAACCAGTTCCTGAAATGGCTGCAGGAGGAGAAAATAATGGTAATATACCGAGTGCTGGTCAAACTGCAGGCGATCAACAGCTCACAAAAGCAGAAAAGAAAGCCATGGAAGCATATAGATTTGATTCTTCTGCATTAGAAAGAGCGGCAGAAGCTGCAAAAACATTAGAAAGATCTCGTAAGTATTGCAAAATGATGTAACAAATTCAAGGATAAGGTGAAATTTTTCATACATTTTTAATATGTATTTTAAGGAAATGCTAAGGAAGCACTCGAACTCTCAAAATTGCAGGAAGTGACACGACAACAGGAGTATATGGTGAAAGTGAAAGAATATGAAGCAGCCATGGAACAAGCCAAAGTTGATCAAAAAAGAATTGATCATGAAGAGAGAAGAAAAACATTAGCAGAAGAAACAAAACAGCAAGCACAACGTGCACAATATCAAGATCAATTGGCGAGAAAACGGTATGAAGATCAGCTAGTGCAACAACAAAAAGCTAATGAGGATAATCTTCGTAAGCAAGAAGAATCTGTTGCCAAGCAAGAAGCAATGAGACGTGCTACAATTGAACATGAAATGGAACTTAGAGAAAAGAATAAATTGAAACTCCTTGAAGCAGAAATGAGAGCAAAAGCTAAGGTCGATAGAGAAAATAGAGATCTGAATCTTGAACAAATTCGATTGAAAGCACAAGAGAGCCGTGTTACAGTTTTAGAAGGAATTAAAACCGCTGGTTCTGTGATTGGTGCAGGTGCTGAAGCTTTATTAACAGATTGGACTAAAGTAATGACAGCAGCTGGTGGTCTCTCGCTTTTAGCATTGGGTGTTTACACAGCGAAAGGAGCAACTGGTGTCACAGCTAGATACATAGAAGCAAGAATAGGAAAGCCATCACTCATCAATGAAACATCTCGTTTTTCAATTTTAGAGTCATTTAAACATCCAATTCAAACTATTAAGAAATTTCAACGCAAACCTCTCGATGCACTTCAAGGTGTTGTTCTCAAACCAAAATTAGAAGAAAGACTTCGTGACATTGCTATTGCAACAAAAAATACGAAACAAAATCAAGGACTATACAGGAACATACTTATGCATGGTCCACCAGGCACAGGTCTCTTTCTTAAAAAAATTTTATCTTTATCAGGTTTCGGAAAAAATGTCTTTTTGAGTCTTATTAACTATCAATTGAGCTTATTTGCTCAATGATAACGGCGAAAGTTGATTTGCACATTAGGAGCAGTTTTTAAGATATATTTAGTTTTATTAAATTTTGATTTTCAATTTTTAATTTAACTTTAAAATTTGCACAAAATATGATTTTTTTTATTCAAAATTTCAATGGCAATTTTAGAGAAATTTTTCCATTGACAAAAATTATCTTGCACATTGTAAATTAAGTTTACATCAAGTACTTTTAGAAACCGCAAGCAGAATTGAAATAACCTTCATAATTAAAAAGTTCTGAGCAAGCAAAATTATGGAACCAAAAATGGAGGCTTTTTCTAAAATGTTTATTTCTCGTTAAATACTCAGCCGATCGAAAAGATTTTTATACTAATCGATCCGTCTTAAAATGGACTACAAAATACAATACAGCAAATGTCATTTAAAGTTACTATCACTTTTCATACCAAGTTTCAAAAATCTTTTGTTTACAACAACAATTTTGTAAACAAACGACATTTTGTCAATTTTATTTCGCTCAAATCTTTTCAATAACAAGTCCTAAGCTAAATTTACTACTTTATTTGTTAGAATACAACTTATTACAGTTAACTGGGATGGTATAAGAACTCTGGACTTTATTATTGAAAAGATTTGAGCGAAATAAAATTGACAAAATGTCGTTTGTTTACAAAATTGTTGTTGTAAACAAAAGGTTTTTGAAATTTTGTATGAAAATTGATAGTAACTTTAAATGAAATTTGCTGTATTGTATTTTGTAGTCCATTTAAAGACGGATCGAATGGTATAAAAATCTTTTCGATCGGCTGAGTATTTAACGAGAAATAAACATTTTAGAAAAAGCCTCCATTTTTGGTTCCATAATTTTGCTTGCTCAGAACTTTTTAATTATGAAGGTTATTTCAATTCTGCTTGCGGTTTCTAAAAGTACTTGATGTAAACTTAATTTACAATGTGCAAGATAATTTTTGTCAATGGAAAAATTTCTCTAAAATTGCCATTGAAATTTTGAATAAAAAAATCATATTTTGTGCAAATTTTTAAAGTTAATTAAAATGAAATCAAATTTAATAAATATATCTAAAACTGCTCTAAATGTCAACATCAACTTTCGCGTTATCATTGAGCAAATAATCACAATGATGTTAATAAGACACTCAAAAAGGACAATTTTTTCCGAAACCTGATAATTAAATTAAATTTTTTTCGTTAATTCATAGGTAAAACAATGTTTGTTAAGAAATTAGCTCAACATTCTGGCATGGATTATGCTATAATGACTGGTGGTGATGTGTTACCGATTGGTCGTGAAGCTGTTACTGAAATTCATAAAGTTTTCGATTGGGCAACAACATCAAGAAGAGGTCTTTTATTGTGAGTTTATTCTATTAATATTCTTTATATGCATATAATTATAAAAATGTATTTACAGATTTATTGATGAAGCTGATGCTTTCCTAAGAAAAAGAAGTTCAGAAAAGATTTCTGAAGATTTAAGAGCAGCTCTTAATGCATTTTTATATCGCACTGGAGAACAAAATCCTAAATTTATGCTTGTTCTTGCGAGTAACACACCTGAACAATTCGATTATGCTATTAATGATCGTCTCGATGAGATGGTTGAATTCTCTTTACCTGGACCAGAAGAAAGAGAGCGTTTGATGCGTTTATACTTTGACAAATATGTTCTTCAACCAGCAGCTGAAGGTAAGAAACGTTTCAAAGTTGAGCAATGGGATTATGGTGCAGTATGCTCGAAAATGGCTCAAATGTGTGAAGGAATGTCAGGTCGCGAGATTTCAAAATTAGGTGTTGCATGGCAAGCAGCAGTTTATGCATCTGAAAATGGTGTTTTGACTGAAAAGATGGTACTCGATAGATGTGAATCAGCAGTTTATCAACATAAGCAAAAGGTAATATTTTTATTGATATATTCATTAATGTTATTTAATTATAATTGCTATTTTCTTATCCCAAAATTTAGATGGCCTGGTTATCAGAGCAAGAAAAATTAGACCATAAAACAATCAGTTCAACGACTGGTGGAAAATATTAAAACAAAATCAACCTTAACATTTTAAGCTAATAGTTATAAATTATTATTAACATTTCGAAAAGAGAAAGAAACAACATTCAATGTTTGAAATCAAACAAACTTTTAAAGATTGTGATTATTTTTTTAAAAAAAAGTTATGCAAATTGAATGATTTCTTAAGGATAAGAGAGGAAAAAAACATTCGAATCACAATTTTAATTACGTCGATGATTCCGTATGTTTATTGTTCCTTACTCTTTAAATATTCATCGATACAGATTGATCACTGACATTTATATTAAATTTCTTTAAACGATCAATCAACTGTATTGATAAGTGCGTACAATTTATAAAGGAACATCAAAAGTCTTCATTTAAGTTTATTACTATCTTAAGCTACTTAGGGGAATAGAGTTTAAAAAATCTTCTTGTTTATATATCTACCAATGGAGCTTGTTATAATAAATTTTCCATTGATTGTGAATTTAGAAAAAAAAAGTCTTTGGTATTCTATTTAACTTACAGTCATACATTAAAGAAGCATTCTACCATACTTCACATTTTTCAATTGGATTCATCTTTGAACCATCAGCGCATTTAAAATCATTTGCAAATTCTTTAGAATTACTGAACGTGCCTAGAACACGAAATTGAGATAACGCATGGTTGTCTGTGAGAATTAATAATTTCTTGACCTCAGGACGTTCGACACTACACCAAGTTTGAGCTGCACTTAACCAAAAAAGCTGTTCAGGAGTGTATGGTAATCCTGGCAAAGAAGGATCAATTACGTCCATTTTATTAAGTGCCGATTTATAAGCTCGATAAGCTAATTTCAGTCCAGCCGTATCAGCAATATTTTCGCCCTGACTGGTAATGCCATTTATTTTCATGTTAGTGCTTTTGTCTGTGAAATTACCATACTGTTCAATTATACACTTCTTCTTCTCTTTGAACGCCTCTGCTGTTTCAGGATTCCACCAATCTCTAAGGTTCCCTTCTGCGTCATATAGCCTACCTAGGTCATCAAACGCATGTGTAATTTCATGTCCAATTACATAGCCAATTGATGCAAAATTCATAAAGAAAGGACGATCACTTGAATAGAAATGCCCTTGTAGTATTGCAGCAATTATTTCTATTGTATAAATATAATGAGTAATTAGTGGATATTTATAGAAAATGATTCATTGACACTCACGAATACTATTCGATTTTCCGTGATAATTTGCGTTAACATAAATTGACGTTGCATGATCAACCCAGTCATTTCTTTTCACCGGCTCATGAAAACGTGAGCAAAGATATTTTTTACTATGTAAATCAATTTCAATGGCAGATTCTAGGAACACTGGTGAATTCAATGTTAGATCTTTATAGAAATTTTCGATTATCGTATCATTTAATAATTCTGATGGATATGCAATATTTGAATTAAGACTATTAAGTTTTTTCAAAGCTTCAGCTTTCGTTTGTTTATCCATCCATGTATTAAGATACAAAAGTTTTTCAAATTCTGATGAAATTTCTGTCACAATGTTTGCAACATCTTCTTTGATTCTTCTATCATAAAAATGTTCTCGCACATACATCGAACTTACAGCAACATTTAACATGTTAGAAACACTTTTTATGCATTCACTCCATCGAGAAGGTTTCGTAGATCTACCAGAAAAACTTTTAAAAAACTCAAATTCAAACTCACGTAAATCATTCGTAAGATATGAAACATAGTCTGATAATTCACGCCAAATAATGTGATTTGCAATCGTTCTCTTATCAGTTTTATTTAAAACATCTTCGAGCTGATCATAATAAGTTGGTGCTTGAAGAATAACACTATCACTTTCATTAAATGTTAAATCAGAATAAAGTTTAGAATTGATATATGGCAACCAATCTATATATGGATACTTTTCATATAATACTGCAAATGTAGTTGGATTGTAAAGCTTATTAGAATCTCTAAGCTCTTCTTTTGGCATTGTAATCTGTAATAAATTATTAAATAAAGTATAAAATAACGTTTTTAAATCATAAACTCACATTCGCAAGAAGCATTTCAAAAATTATAACTTTTGCAAAGTCTTGTTCAGCTTGAGTTTTGTTAGCACCAAAATAAACGCTGACATTAACCATATATCGATGATATGCTCGAACAATGTTATCCTGAAAGCCATTCATAAGCATGTCTCGACTCAGTCCCAAGTTAGCCTCAGATACCTATAGACGCATGAGTTTGTATAATAAATGTTTTTAATGGTGACATTCAATAACATATTTAAATTAAATAAATTTATTTATTTGTAAAAAGCTTCACTCACATAAATTATTCGTCTCGATGTATTTTTTAAATCATTGTCAATGAAAAAATTTACATTATAACGGTGATAGTCTGTTTCATTCATTGATTTTTCATCCCATTCTCCTTGTTTTTGGAGCACTGGCCATTTTTCAGCAAGATTTAATTTCCTTTTAACATAATCTAAACTTGTTTTCTCAATTTGTTCTGTATTCATACATTGTTTGTACATTTGTTTAACCATTTTGAAAGGTCTAAGCTCATCTTTATGAATTTCATTATTAAGCAGTGTATGCAATTGCCCTAAAACTCTTCCTTCAATCATATTTATAGTGTTCACACTCCCAGCATCATCAGGAATAATTGTATTTTTAATAAATCGTCCACAAGCAAACTCATAAAAATCATCACATGGATCTACCGAAAAATTCATTTTGGACAAAAAAACAGAAGCTACGAAAAAATATTCGTTAATTGAGCAATCAAAATGTGATTTAGAAATTGAAAGCAGAAAAATCATTTCCATGCAAGAATAGCCTATAGACTGTAGCAAGTTGACATTGGCATAGAAAAACCAAAGAGAGAGGCAAATACTCTCAAGATTTATATGCAATTGAAAAATTTTATCTCTCTAAATCATTATGTGAACATGCTGCAGTCGTTAATTATTAATGTACATAAGCATCGAAACAACGTATCGTGATTTTAAATGTAATTTACCTAAATATCTTCCTCCAATTCTACTAAATGTATCCGAAGTTGTGACTGTTGATGATGAAGCTGAATATGGTAGTGATCGAAAAATTCTTTTAGTTTCTATTCAGGTATATTAAATAACATTATTTTGTAACTTACGCATGTTCTCAATTTGCATTTTGTAATAAAACACTCCAGCGGTCAGTAAACCAATAATTATAATGCAAAAAATTAGAGTGAGCCATAAAGTTTTCTCAACGATCCCCCGTCTTAATCTATGAAAAATTGATTTATTCCATATCGTAAGCTTAAATTTAAACTGCATAATTTTGATTCGCTACCTAGTCATTTGAATCATGTGCCGGCTTTTAATGTTTGTCAATTTTAATATTAATATATTTCTATCTGAACATTTAAATCAACTGAACAGTGTGACAATTGAAGCATGAAAATAGTCATACATATTTTTTGACCTACCAAATTTTCCTGCATGTACTGACTAACCGCAATTGTTTTCTCTCTTTTATTTGATTGACTATAATTGAAAATGTGTGTGCTAGGAGAATTCATGAAAACACACTCACTATTTACCTTCAATGCGTTCATGGTCATATGTGACAATAGGTAGATTCATTTATTGTAATAAAAAATTTTCATAATTGTTCACAATAATTAAGTGTTTGGCAAAAGAAACAAGTTAATTGTATCAATTTATTTACCGATTGATTTGTAAATAATGCAGCGGTATATTTAACTTTTGATAAATTCTCACCGATGTTTACACTTGAGTTATGCAATTTTTTTCAAGTGTAGCCGCACTATAAAAATAAATTTGTCAATAGATATTATTTGCGATGATATTCATTCTAATTTTTACGATCAAGAAAGTTTTTGACAGCTAAAATTTTTGTAGCAAACACGTGAGAGTCGATTATTTGATTTTTAAGAAAGCATTTTTCCTTGAAAATTATTGCACTTATATTTTCTCAAATAAGAATGAGGAAATGATTTTGTTAAAGATGAGATGTATTGTGATAAATCATACAATTCTTTTTTCAAGAAAATTACACTGTCGTTCATCCTTGCGTTTAAATTGAAAACGTAGCTGTTATGAAATGTAAAATATTATGCGTATATTGAGATTTATGAAGGAATTATGATGATTTAATAAAGTAGTAATATGAATAATCTTTCTTACATTTAAAAAAACCATTGAATGACGTTAATTGGGAAGGGAATAAAGAACAAATTAAATAATATTAAATATTTCTCTCACTCTTATAAAATCGTGATGACTTTCACAATCATTTGAAGATCAACTTGAGCATTGTTGTTTTTAGAAAGAAACATTAAAATCCTGCTGTGTTTGCTCATCTGTCAAACTTTTGCTTCTTCATATCATATATTAACAAATCAATTATTCTTTCTTATAAAAATTTCCATTAAAAGGTATTTTTATTAAAATATTCCAAATCTTGTTTATCTAGAACCGTCTTAAAATAATTATTCTTTCTTCAAATGCTCTTATTAATATTCTCATTACTATTAAAAACAAACTTTTGGATAACATTGACACACTCAATATTTTTTCTATGAATTCTTAACATTTTTCTACAGAAAACAGTGAAAAACTATTATTTAACACGAAAATAGGTGGATGTTATAAAGAATGCATGCTGTCAACATTTGGTCAAATAATGATGAACACAAATTGTTGGCAAATAATAGTAAGGGGATGAATCACCTTATTAGAAAATTTTGACGTATATTTGTCAGAAAAGAATCAGCAAGCATGTCTGAATTTATCACAACACTATTACCTAATTTTAACACCATCTAAAATTTCATTTATGTAACTCAAACAATTGAAATAATTTTTTTATAAAACATTCCACATGATTAAAAATGACTATAAAAATGTAAAAAGAAATGTTCATACTTTAATAAATCAGGATGACCAGGATCTATTATTTTAGATTGTTTCAAAATCATTTTTTTTTTGGTCGTTTTTCACTTTTTACTCCTTTGAAAGCTCTCTCACTCTCCTTTTTTTTCTATTTTACGATATTTCACACTCGAAAGCAAAACTTAAACTGACTCAATCAACTCAAAGCACATTTATAATATACTAAAGCTATTACGTATGTATACGCGCTTGTGAGAGAGAATGCGAAAAAAATTGTTTGTGTTGTCGTTCTACTGAGATTATTGCAAAAAATGTTTTTTCTGTCTCGCTCAATTGAATGATTATCTCAGATCAAATGCAATTTTATGCAGATCTATTTCATTTTTAAAATGTAAAGAAAAGTTTTAGATTATGAAAATTAAGTAGGTGCTTAAGTTTTAATTATTTGTAATAGATTTCAATGTCATGAAGATAACAGAAAATTTAATTTACGCACACATATGATATGTATGAAATTTAAATTGCAACTCGTGAAATGAATTTTAATTCAACTATCAAAATATTTGAGTCGCAAAAGTTGAGTGTAAGCGAGAGAAAATAATTTTTGACTATTCAGAATTTAATCGAATGAAATATGATAAATTTGGGAATTCCAGTTCCTTATTCTAACTACTCTTAAATGATAGTTCCTTAAAATGATCGATATCTTCTTTACAAAAAAGAGAAATACATTACATATAAATATTTATTACTAATTTGTAAATGAAGAAAGAGATGAATTGCTAGTACAAAGTTTAATATAGTAAAATCTTTTTAGTTGACGTTGAATTTTGGTGAGTAATGTGTGGAGTTTCTTTTAGAATAAAATTATTTTTAAATTTGTATTGCAGCATCATGATGATCAATTTTTACAGAGCTGTCATACTATTAATAAATCTTATGTCTACAATTTTATTAGAATTTTGTGTTTAAGAGTTAAGTAGAACAGTGTTGTAATATATGCCGCCTGTGTTGCCTATGGTTTGAATTTACAAAAAAATCCGCTATAGAAATTGTAGAGGCGCTAAAATCGTTTTGAAGCGCCATCTAAATTTTCCATAGCGAATTTTTTTGTAAATTCAAACCATAGGCAACACAGGCCGCCTGTATAACAACACTGGAAAAAGGTGGAATTAAAAAAATACATTTCTACCTGGGGTCTTTTAAGTGCTCAGCACTTATATTTAGTGTTTGTACGATTAATGTTTGTGTTCAACAATGGTGCTCAATAATATCATACTTTTAATAATTTTTTACCAACACTGTCATTTCGTGATCAGGATTTTAAACAATTACAGTAATATAGTAAAAATATATCATTTAACTTTCTGAAGAAATCTCAATTCATTTTAAAACACGTAATAAATGTTTCTGAAAGCTTTAAAGAAAGCTTTTCTTTCTTCTTCTAAACGCATTAAAAACATAAAAAGCACTGTCATGATGATTTTTTTCTTAAAGTTCATATTATTAGTCAACCTGTATATTTTATTCAATGATCTTTTTCAAAAGTAATTTATAATTCTTTTACATTTAATACTGTTATCATATGCTTTAAGATTCAATAAAACTGAATATTTCATATTCACATTTCTTGAATTCTTCCATCATCTCTGTTTGATTCAAATTTCCATCAATTACCAACACTTTTCCAGGTAATATATTGGCTCTCTCAATAAATAGCTCTTCATGAAGCTGATGTATTTTCTTTAAATACTCAAACGTAATATCCTTTTCTTCCTTCCTTGCACGTTCTTGTATTCGTTTAAATGCAACGTACGGATCAGTTTGAATGTAAATAAAGAGATCAGTTTGAATTTTATGATATTCATCGATATAATCGTACCATTCTTGCAACACATGATAATTTCCTTCATGCATAAGATTCAAATTTTTTTGAGCTTCAACAAAAATATGCCTTGCAGAGAAAAGAGATCTTTCCATCATTTTTATTGCTTTATTCGAATTTTGAAGATGTTGTCTCAATCGAGTTAAAGTGGCATAACTTTGAAATGGAAACTGAAAGAAATCTGGATTTTTATATTTTAGTTCCAACAAGTTGTAACCCTAAGATAATAAGTAAATATTTGATAATAAATCAATCAGCACAATAAAATTTAAAATTTACATGAAAATTTGTCCATTTTTCGATATCTTCTTGTAAAACGAGAATTTCATCAAATTTTTGAAAGTATTTAAGCAATGTTGACTTGCCGGACGCAGTATTACCTTCTATAAATACTGTCTTCTTCAAACTTGACATCTTAAATTTATAAATTTATCTTTAATAATCCTTGTTTTATCACAACTTACTTTTTCGGCGGCAAAAAAAGCTGTATACAATTCTTGGTAAACATGTGATACGTGCATGAAAAAAGAAATCAATTTAAATGTTTTCCGTTGAGATTTTCCTTTTATTTTTTGATCCACATTTTAATTTTGAAAAAAAAAACAATGTTTTAATATTATTCTCATTGTGTCCTACATTCTACTTATACATTAACTCTTAAAGTGTTAAGTGATGATGATGTATTAAAATTTAATTTTTGCTGATTATTTCAAAAAAGTGCATAAGACAAACTTTATTGGAAATGTTTGAACTTAATATTAATAGGTAATAGTAAAAGAAAGTTGGTTAATTACGATTAATATGAATTGTTATATTCGTTTCATATTACCAAAAATAAGTATGTAAATCACACAAGAAAACACTTGTAAAAAAGCAATAAATGCTGACTAAATCTATAGTATGAAGCAGAGTTGGAAAAGTAGATCTACTTTTCATATAAAATAAAAGTAGAAAGTAGATTTTTATATGAAAAGTAGGTAAAGTAGGTAGCTACTTTTCCAACTCTGGTATGAAGTATAATAAAGCATAAAATGTTGACGATAGCACTTTGATTTTTTCAATACAACTCTCGTTCACGTTTACTAGGCGATGCAGTGATACCCATTTGATGATTCGTATTTTCAATGACAATAGGTCGTAATATACTAGATTCTGATCTAACATATTCGGCTCCAATACCATCTAAATCTAAATTTGCATCGAGTACTAACACTTGTGCTGGTCGATAAAATTTTCCATGAATTAGCCAATTTTCATGAAGCTCATGCAAATCTTTTAAATATTGAAATGAGACACCACTTTCTTCGATTCTTCCACGTTTTTTCATACGTTCATATACAACTTCTGGACTTGTTCTTAAATAGACAATGAGATCACATTGAATTTGGTGATGTTCGTGAATAAAATTATACCACTCTTGAAGCACGTGATACATTCCTTCTTGAAGAATTCCACTTGCAAGCATTTTCTCAACGAAACAGTAACGAGCACTGTACATCGATCGTTCCATCAGTTTAACAGGCTTGTCAGTTATCTTAATGTGGTTTTTAAGCATAGTCAAAGTAACATAGTTTTGAAAAGTCATAGCCCATCTATCTGGATTCTTATACATCAAGTCAAACAGATTTACTCCCTATTTGTTATTAAAAAAAACATTCAAAAACTAGTAAGATGATGAAGAAGAAATAATTTATGAGTCACTTACGTTAAGATTGCGCCATTGTTCAACAGGCTCGGTCATTAAACAGACATTCTGAAATTGACTAAAATGATTGAGAAAAGTCGTTTTTCCACTTCCTATATTGCCCTCAACAAAGACAGTAAATGGAGCCTTTTTATTCACTGAGAATGAAGCCATTCTGATTGTAAAATTGTTAATTAATTTAGATGAAACCAAGCGTCCTAATAAAAAAATTATGAAATATTTGTGAAATTGATCTGACTTGAATGAATCTTCTATCGTTTTGCGCTTGTTTAGTTTTTTTATAGTAAATAATTGTTCTAAAATATATTTAAACTAGTCAAATTTAGTTTTTATCAATTTTTCTCTATAGAAAATTAAAAAAAAGTCACAATCTAATGAACGCGGGAAATAAGTTTTTTTCGCGCCGGAAAATTTTAAAATTTAAAGTCAAACAAAATTTTAACATCAGCCCTGTTTTTGATGTAAATAATTTCATTTCACAATATTTTGAATTTTAAATTTTTCAAACAATTCACTTAGTAATTGATTCTTACTTACTCAATGCATGATTATAAACCACCATAGCTCTTGAAAACTACTTTTTTGATGTCTCATGAGAATACTATTCCTATAGAAAAAAAACAAAAATTGATACATGCACTTCTTATTAAGAAGAATTTGTTTACTAAATAATGATGGGTACATAGCTAAGAAAAAAAAATATTTTTAAAAGCACATTGCTGCAAAAAAGAAAACAATAACACGAGTTAAATAAAAAAATTAAAATGTCAAAATTGTTGTCGCTTTTTAAACTCTGTCCTATCAACAATGATATTCTAGGAGTGTCAGCTGACGCAGAACGGTCATCAGTCATTTGTACATTAGGAAAGAAAATAGTTTATTTGATTGAAGTAAGTTTTAACTTATTTTGATATTAATATTTCTTGAAAAATAATTTCTTTTATTCCCAAGTTATCAACACAAAAGAATATAAAATCATGGAGTTCACTTGATAATTTTACATCAAAAGTAATATATGATTTCAAAAGAAAGCAATATGTGGGAGTGTTTTCAAATACACACATGCGATTTTGGGATATAAATACAGAGGATATTAACAAAGTCAAAAAGATTAAGTTTCATAAACCAATTTATGAGATAATTAATGTATCAGATGAAAATATTCTTGTTATATATGCTGATGGAACAACGAAATCACTTGATAAAGCATTAGAATCAAGAAAAACTGAAAAACACCAACGTGATAACGTCAACAGTGAAAGTCTATCTATAGAGAACACACAATTTGGAAATGAGATATTCAGTTATGTTAAGAAAGCGAACAAGGAAAAAATCTTTTGTTTTACATCGATAGATAATACTACACTCCAACAAATTCAAAAATGCAATGAAATTAAATTGAATCGACCAGGTTTGAATGTGAGGCTAATGGGGCATACAACTATGTATTCTAGTGATGGTTCTACATATTTGATCACTATTTGGTCTGATAAGAGAATGTTTAAGCTAAATCTTAATCTTCATGAAAAAAATCTATCAATTGGTACATTTCATACAATAATTGATTCAATAAACGTTTCTAATGATATCGCAGTACAAGCCGTAAGTGAAAATTGTTTAGCAATTTATGCAAAAGATCAGAATGAAGACGGTTCAAGCATTATTCTTTATAATATCAAGTATAAGATAATACAATCAAAACTTTCATTCAAAGTCTATCTTTCAAATTTTAAGTTATGGTCTGTTCATGAGAATTTATATTTGGCTATGGCACAACATTTATCAGTGATTCCTTTCGTTGTGACAACTGATAAAATGAGTTCTTTGATTGGTTTACAAGTACACACTTTGGATAATATTGTTGAGAATGAGATGATAAACGAAGATGCATTATTTGAGGATGCTCTTACATTCGATGAAAATCAGGATGAAGTTAAAGGTATGGAATTTATACCTAATGATATATTTATAAAACGAAATAGAAAGAAACTTTTATCTGGAGCAAAACCTATTGCTGATAGTGATGAAATACAAGATTCTTTAGATAGAATTTATCGTGGTGATCTAATCATTGATGTACAAAGATGCGATAATAATTTATCTGATACTGCAGCACTCAAGATTTTAAACAATATTGATGAACCATTTCCTCTAATATCTGAAAATTTTGAATATTATTGTATGAATTTAGAGCGATATGGTTGCAGCGAAATAGAAATCACTGACAAAGTCGTACCAGTTCTTTTAAAAGCAAATCGAACAGAAGACATTGCCATTCTTTTAAAACGTTACAATCATGTTTCTGAAAAAATGTTGGTTCAAATTATAAAATATCTGCTCAATAGCCCCATCGAAAATCCAAATAGCAATGAAAAAGCAGAAGAAAAAATCATTTCAGATTCGAGTAATAATTTAACATTGAGTGAGAAAAATAAGAAATATAAAAACAAAAATGTTTTTCTCAGTGCGGATAAAGAAGAGAATTGTGACGTCTTATCAATTGCGCTTTGCTGTGCATTTGATTCAACTACAATTTTAAAACATTTAAGTTCCGACATTACACTTAATGAAATGATTCAGTTAATGGATCATTTATATAAAATCTTGACTACGAATGTTCTTGACGATGTTTACGATATGAAAGGAAATCTTGTTGAGGGCGATGATTTTGATTTGGATACAAAACTTTTTGAATGGTTTAGACTACTTCTTGATTCACATTATCAGCAAATTATTTTAAGTAGAGATAATGAATTAAAAGAAAAGTTTAACACATGGTTAGAATTAATTGATAATCATGTTGAAATTTTATCTCAAATGAAGGATATGCGATATACATTAGTTAAAATTGCTAGCAATAAGCGCATTGATTTATCACGAAAATGTAATCGCTGGTATTCAATAGAAAAATTGGAATTGTATTAAGTAAAACATTTAATAATAAAAGAATTTCTAAATGTGAATTAAATTAACGTTTTTGCTTCTTTTTTAAATGAAGACGTAAAATAATTTGGAACAGTTTATATTAAAAATAACAAAAATTTTTAAAAAGCAGAAATTTATCTTGTAAATGTAACAAAGCAGCAGCAAAATGTTACATACCGTTAAAAGTATAAATTTTAAAGAAAAATTTAAGTATTTCTCTTTTAATTTTAGATCTGTTAGATACAAATTTGTTTTATATTACTTCATAACACTCAATCTTTATGTCATTTCATACATACATCATCACAATAATCTTAACGACTTTATGAAAATTTTTTAGCAATTCAAAAATATAACGGTCAGTGAGGGAAAATCACACAATTATTTTTGAAACGCACTTTATAAAACTAAAGGAATTTTCCAGTTCATTTAAACATCTATTTTGTCACAGAAAGGAGCAAATAAAATTCATTCGATCAAAAGGTATTTTATAAAAAAATTAAGTATTTAAATAATTGGTAAATTTATATCATAAATACCATCATTAGCGATAATGCATTTAAAACATTATTTTAGTTCATAACATTTCATGTGATAAAATTATAATTTTTTATTCGAATATTCAAGAAGAATTAATTTACGTTTTATTTTAGAAAAAATGTCTCAAATAATGAAATTTTCACGTTGCAATCAGCTATTGCTAAAAACTATTCATTTAAATGCAAGAGCATTTTGCAATTCGGCAAGAAATCCTTCACCAACATCTGCAACTGAAACTGTAAAACCAATTACAAAAGACAATCAAAAAGTCAGTGATTGGGAAAAGAAATTACTCGTTTGGATGAAGAAATATGAGAATGTAGATGAAATTCCTAACTTTGTTACAATGGATGTTGTTGACAGAGCAAGGCAAGAGTTTCGTATGCGTATATTTTATGCTACAATTCTTTTTCTGATTGCTTCATATATTGTTATCATCATGAGTGGAAAGACATTAGCATCGCAAGGAGATTTAATTAAATTAAATCAAGATTGGCATCGAGCATATGAGAAATCTCATCAGGATGAGAATACTGATACTGTACGAAAATAAATCTCAATATTTACAAAATCGTTATCATTGATGATCTTGGAAAAAAGATAAGAATAAAAAAATAACGGTCTCGTATATGGTCGTATTGTAATATTATGTTGAAGTTTTAATAACTGAATGATTATAATAAGTGTATAGATTTATTACAAAAAATAAATGAATTTTTTGATGCAAATGAAAATAATTCTCTACTTCTCAACTGATAAAATTTTTATCATGACATTTAAATGACTTACAGTAAAAAATTGTTTCTTTAGTTTTTGAAATATTCCATTCAAATCGTGAAAATCATTATAGTCCACTCTATATTATTAAAAAACAAGATTGTGTTTTCAAGAATAAGAAAACATTTTCTTCTATATGCGATTCTATAATAAATTTGTTCGTGCACAATCGGCTCTTTCTTCTTCCACACTCGAAATTAAATTAAATTTTCTGGTCATTTTAAGTAAAGATTCAGTTTAGAGAAGTGTTGAGAGTATCATATAGTTCTTTCAGTGTCCACAATTGCTTTATTGCAATCTCATTGATTATTCATTGAATATCTTTTATAAAAAGAATGTAAGTGCTTATAAAGGAAATGATTAAAATGAACATTTTGGTTTATTACAATTAAATTTAATCTAAAACATCAATGGAAATGGTTAAATGCAATAGTTCAACTATCAGAAATACTTGTCATGCTTATTTATTGAGTAATTATGTTTATATACTTTAAAATCTTTTAAAATTCATTCATTATTTTGATCAGGGCTTTTGAATTTTTTTTTGTTTAGTCTTATAAGACCAAAACTACTCAATTTCAGAATTATGGCACAAATGATAAAATTCTCACGTTGCAATCAACTTATATTAAGTAATTTCCGAACAAATGCAAGGAATTTTTGTAATCAAGCAAAACAGCAGCCAACAACAACAACAGCTTCAACAGATAATAATAATAATCCAATGTCGAAGGGTACATATAAAGTAGATAATTTTGAGAAAAAACTGCTCGTATGGTTTGGAAAGTACAAAAATGCAGATGAAATTCCTGGCTATGTATCGCAAGAAGTTGTTGATAGAGCACGCAACAGATTTCGAATTCGAGTAGCAAATATAATGATGATTTTAACACTTATCGGATGTGGCATAATGATAGTAAGTGGAAGAAATGCTGCTGAACGTGGAGATTCTGTTCTTAAATCAAACCAAGATTGGCATCGCGAATATAATGAAAGAGCACAGAAAGAAGCTTTAGAAGCTCAAGCAGCACAAAAGAAAAACTAATTAGTTATTGTCAGCATGTTGTTTTAGTGAAGAGAATATTTTAAATATGAAATGAATTTTCGTTTCTTTTATCATGAATACATTTTATTTAACGTTTTAATTTGCAAAAAAGAAAAGTGAGAATTTTTTATTGATCAAAAAAAAAACAAGATCTTGCAAATATTTTCAGAAAGTGGGACGTAATGTATATACACATAAAGTAACAAAAAATTTAGACGAAAGACATTAAATTTTCAGTTGAAATGATTTACATTAAAAAAAGACATCACTCTTTCTATTCTATTATATCGTTTTCACAGATAATACTTTTTAAAAAATTAACCGAAAAGTGCATTGAAAGAAATTTAGGTAGGTAAGTAGGCATTATTACTCTTTGCAGGTAGATGTTGAGGTGTATATTGGGTAGTTTCCTGAAAAACTGCCGTTTTTTTTGCTCACTTTTCAAACACAAAGTTCTCGTAAGCTACTAACTCAATTGATAAGAAAATATATTCATTTCTCTGTATGGATGCGGTTTAGGTGTCATTTGACGACTACCAGCTTGTTGTTGTTGAGGTTTCTGATCTGCTTTCGAAAAATCGTCACTGCTTGGAAGAGATGTGTTTGGTTTAGTTTTCATGCTTCCTCCATCTACTTCATACTTTTGCACGAGATTAGCTTGAACTTCGCCTGGATTTTTAATGGCCGTTATTCCAAAAAGACTTGTAAGGAAAGAAAGACTGGATTCTTGACGATCTTCTGATTTTGTGATCGTAAAATAAGGATTGTGATTAATTGGTTGAGTTTGACTTTTACGTTCCATTTTTGGAGATGCTGGTAATGATTGAGAGTTTCGTCTATTTCCGTATTTATTTCTATAATAGTTCATGCGCTTTAAATATAAATAAATGAATTAATATTAGATTTATGTTATATGATTAAATTTTATCAAACATACAGCTGTTTCATTCATTAATGACAATTCTGCATCGAAATCATCTTCGGTGGAATCAAAGCTTGCTGTGTTACTGTTACTTTTTTGTTGGATTTCTTTCTTAGTCAGTAACTGCTCACACACCTTTAATAAATTCTTAGAACAGACGGCAGATTTAAAGTCGTCGTCAGTTCCAAGAGACTTATTTGATTTGATTTTTATTTCTGAACTCTCAATATAACTTTTACAGCGATCTTCCAATTGATTTGCTTTTGGCACAACAAATGTTTCCTTCTTTACAATTTTTGTGATAGTAGTAGTAGTAGTGGTGGTGGTATTTTTTGAATCTTCACTCTTAACAAGTTCCTTTTTTTGAGTCGAATAACGATTCAGCCAATTATCAGAATATGTTGGCGGTGAAAATGCCGTCATATCCTGAAAGCTGCAAGTGAAAATAAATTAACATTGATAAGATTGGATTATTATATCATAAGATAAGATTAACGAGATAAACTCATGTATAATTTCTAAAGAAAGCTCACGGATAAATTTGTTTTTTAGATAGCGTTTTTAACTTACGCGTCATTATGTGAGTCTCGGCTAAAAGGTATTATTTGCTGGCCAGACAAAGATCTGCCATCAGTATCCATTTGTATAATTTACTTTATTAATTTCTATGATGATAATTTCAATTAGAACAAATTTATAATGTCAACAAAAGAAATTTTTCATCATACACAAAGGATTATGATCAATTTTTATTGTATTTTGAAACTTGATTAAATTAAATTGCTTACCTGCTAGTTTGTTATATTTTCGGTATCATAGTAAATAATTTCTGAATTAAATTTGAAGACAATACAAATGTAAAACAAACTTTTTAAAATAATGACAAGTTTCACACTCAAGAAGTGATGAAACAATGAAGTCAGAGAGGTGCTTTCATAATTTTTGTCACAATTTTTTTTTTAAGGGGTTGCCTACTCAAGTCATAATTATTATAACTGTAATATGTAATTTATTCTATCATCTTCTTAATTCATTATCGTCTTTCATTATTAAAAAGATTAAAATTGTTCTTAAATATGTTTGACGAAGGTAGCTAATAAAATTAACTTTAGATCAAAAGCTACACATAGAATAATCTGTCAATGATGTTACATTACTCAATTTTGTGTTTTGAAATTTTAGAGAATGTGTATAAGTGGATCAAGATAAAGAATAATTTTTAAATTAAAATGTCTCAAAGAAAAGTTGTTTTAGATTTATATAAAAAGCTCAATAAAATAGCAAAAGAAGTGTTTGGTGATGATGTAAAAGCATTGAAAGAAGCTCAAGTGAAAATCAGAACAGAATTTAGGAAAAATATAAACTTGGAAAGCGAACAAGAAATAAGTGAAAAGATAAAGGTAAATGAAATACAAAACAATCCCACGCATAATGCACACACAACACTCTGGCTATTATCCAAAATACTTATAATGGACCATATTTATTTTAGATTGGTGAGGATGTTGGAAAAATATTGCAAACACAAGTCATACAAATGATTAAAAAGCCGGAGGCAAACAGTTATGAAGTAAAATTACGAGAATCTACATTGAAATTAGATAATGTTATCTTCAAAGAAGATGCAATTCTCCCCCCACCACGTACAAAAAAATGCAAAGATCCACCGAGTTAGAAATTTTATAAAAAAATAAAGATTAAAATATTGTAGGATGTAAAATAAAAGAGATTATTTCATAGTTCATCAAGAAATTTTGTTATCATTATTTATTAAACATTCTAAAATAGTATAATGTTTAAAATATATTTCGGCACAAAGGACAAGTTGACCCATTTGACGAAGTAAACCAGCGGTAAAGACAAGTTGCTGAAATTAAATATTGAAATAATTTTATTATAATACGTTAAATGAAAATTATAGAATGAATTCTTACAGTGGAATTTCTTCTTGCATGTTTTGCAAGCCAATCGTGGTAACTGCAAGTTTTCTTGATGTAAAACTGAATAGCACACATAACACTCTTCAACGCCCTCAAATTTTCTATCAAGATTTTTCTTCCAAATGTGAATTCCATCATAAAGTCTTCCGTTTTGATGGGTCAAGTAAATTGACAATTGTTTTATAATCTCTCTTGCCTGAAATTTACCACCAATATGTTTTTTGCATTCAACTTTGATAGCTCCGAGTGGGTAATTCGAAGGCAAGCTCACTAACAGTTCCATTTTTGCCTCTTCCAATGAATAAGTAGCTATAATTTCACGAACTTGAGTCAATACTTTTATTTGCATGCTATTTCTGCCATCACGATCTTTCTTATTTGTCAATGTAGTGAAGTCCTCTTGACATAATATTGGTGAAACATAGTTGGTTGTTATTTTATCAATTGTATGAGCTTGACGAGTGCTCGATCTATGCCACCATTTTCTTACAATTGCTGGGATATGTCTTAATGATTCTAAATATAAAAATGATGAATATCTTTCCATATCAATATTACATTCTGGAAGAAAGAATAAAATCAAAACTTAGTAGACACGCGAAATTTTTTAAAATTATTTTTTTTTGCCTAAATCACATTTAAAATTTTTTGATTTTAAAAATGTTTGAAAATTTTCAATCTAAATTACAAACATCGTTACAAAAAGGAAGAAAAATAAACTTTGATCGTTGTCAAAAAGAGTCGGAAATTCTACATTTTGCTAAATTTAAATCGAATGGCGTTAGAAAAGAAAAATCCACCTATATTTGCAAAATTTTGTATCCACGTGAAGTTGTTTATCCCGAGTGTAATCATATGAATCGCATTACACTTAATCGAACAGAACTTACTCCAAACGAATATTTAAACATTTTATCAAAACCAAAAAAGGTATATTTAGAATTTTATAATTAAAATTTTTTTTAAAAATCATCTTACTTTATATATAAAGCATTATCAAAAGCCATTTCCAAAATTAGTAGCAAAAAAAATAACATCATGCACTGCTCACATTAACACTTTAGCACAACCAAAGAAGAGTCGAGTCTTGGAGACACTTAGAACTCATCATTACCATTTTGAATTTAAGCAAGTAGAAGTGCTTTTAAATTACATTCATTCTTATGAAAATCAAACACCAGAA
The DNA here is from genome assembly GCA_018290095.1 of Polypedilum vanderplanki. NCBI lineage: Eukaryota > Metazoa > Arthropoda > Insecta > Diptera > Chironomidae > Polypedilum > Polypedilum vanderplanki. The sequence goes on from CM031379.1 coordinate 14,379,918, forward strand.
CAGACACTTCAAATTATTAAGCAAAGAATTAAGGATCGCAAACGAAAAATTAAACTACAAAAATGTCATATTAGAAAACTAAAAAAGAATATCGGAAAAAATGTTAAACTTCAAGAATTGACATTTTACAAATTTAGGGATCTTAAACTAACTGATTTACTTGAACAGAAAAATTTAAATTTAAAGACAATAGAAAAATTAATTTTAACACGTCTTTGTCAAATGTCTTGCTATAAAGTACCAAATGAAAAATCAAAAAATGTTGTCGATAAAGCTTATATAAAACTAGCAAAAAAATATGCTCTACAAATTCAATCTATGCAAAAATTATCAGATGAAAGTGATTGTAAAAAGAAGTGTAAAAATGTTTGCTTTCCGATTCAAAGTTATCATCCTGAGATTTTGCTGAAACAAATATCAATGACATCATTTTCTGTGTCGAAAAAATCAAGCAATAAATCACTTTCATCTCAAAATAATTTGACCAAGGAAAGTGAAGAAGAAAGAATTGAAAATGAAGATGAAATTAAAATTTTTAACAGTGAAGAATTATTACAAATTAAAAATGAATGTAAAAATCTTGATGAAAGGTTGAGAGAAGAAGCTGAAAAAATTGAAGTTAAAAGAAAGAATCGTGCAGAAGAACGAGCATTTAGAGCAGATGAATGGAAGAAATCTAACAAAAAAGGGATTGACAATGAGTCTGATAATGATGATGAGAATGGAAACAATGGTAAAAACAAGAAGAAAAAGACTCGTGAAATACGTGAGAAAAAAGGAGAAAGTAAAGTAACTGCAGATCAAAAATGGGAAGTTGAATGGGAAGATAAAAGCTCACCTTGAATTTCACTCCATTTTAAAGGCGCAAATACAGCATGACCAGATTTTGTTGCAATTTCTGGATTCTTTAAAATTTCTCGTGGCATCATTTTGAATAAAGATAATAGAAAAGTCTGTAATAAAAAAAAAAAAACTTAATATCATTTTGTTTTTAGTGCATTTTTTTATACCTACCTCTTCATATTTGTGTAAAGTAATCCAATGTGCGTAATAAGATCGTAAATCTGCTGGTGCTACTGAACAAAAATGAAGAATACAATGCCATAGGAGAAAATATGGCATGATGATTTCTCCAGCTATGTGTAGATCATTATCCATTTCATTGGGTTTAAAACTGTTAGTAATACATACATAAAATATATTAATATCAAATTTTCATCGAATTTATTTTCAATTCACCTAAAGTCTTCAATGAGTTCCTTTATTATCTCTTCATAGCTTTCTAAAGTGTCTCGGAATGTCTCTAAAAAATGCCATTTATTACTGTCCATATCATCTTCGTCATCTTTGGTAGAATAAGTTTCTTCACTATTTCGCTCAATCAAAGCCTGTTGATCGAGCTTAATTAAACCTCGAGTAAGTTGTCTAATAATGGTAGCAGCTGTAACACTTATTCCTCTGTTTTTACTTGAAAAATTCGTTAAAGCAAAATCAATAAGATCGTTGAGTGAAAATGTTTGGTCGATTTTCTGATTTAAGTAGAACATAACTAAAATCAATATATTCTATATGCGGGCATAGGGCATCAGCAAACACTTCTTGATGCTTTGAATTGAAATCTGAAATAAATAAATAAAAATTGGCCTATATTTTATCTACAAAAAATGTGTGCCATTGAATAAGCATCTTTTTTTCTTATTAAATGATAGTGTTTATATATAAAGCAAAGATACGCGCGCAAAAAATGGGGATGTCAGAGAAACAAAAAAAAGATGAAAAGAAAAAAAGAGATGAAAAGGATGACGTCGCGTGGGAAAAAGAGGTCAAAACAACTCTCTTTGCCCTCAATGATCGTGAAAATTATTTTTTTCTTAGCGTTCTTTCTCTCTGAGCGCGCCATGAGAAATGAAAAATACTTTTTCATCTTCTAAATTTAGTTTAAGTTTGGATTTCATCACGTTAAAATTTCATTAACGCGAAGCTTTAAAAAATTTCCATCTTTTCAAAACGGAATCGAAGAAAAAAAAAATCAATTTTAATGTCAATTGCATTACATTATAGTTTTCGAAAGATCGATTACCAAACATTTTGCGAAGATAGCGAAATACCAGAAGAGTCTGTGGAGCAAATTTATTTAAAAGTTTGTGATTTAATAAAATTCCCAGAATGGCTCTTTCGAATGAGAAATTTGACACATATAAATATATCGTGCAATGCCATCGAAAGAGTTCCAATCGATATCAATACATTAGAAAATTTAAATTATCTTGATTTATCGGACAATCAAATAATGGAGCTTCCTTCCTCTTTTTTTGAGCTAACGCAATTAAAATATCTTGATTTATCAGGAAATTTTTTGGACTGTATACCATCAGGTTAGAGTGAAAGTGAAAAGTTAATTTTTATTGTTCATTTCGCGTGTTGAGTGTGCTATAAAAATAAAAATAATTCATTCTATCATTTCAGCTATAAAAAATTTAAGCAATCTCGAGTTACTGAACTTTGATAGAAATTTTTTATTGTCCATTCCTGTTGAGCTTACAGAATGTAAAAATATCTTTCAACTCTCATTCGATGAATGTGCGCGACTTTTTACAATACCAAAAAATCTGTTTACTATGCCAAAATTAGTTTCAGTTAGTTTTAGAGGATGTAGTTTGATTACACTCCCATCAATAGTTCCATCAAACATATGTCACTTATCAATTTTGGGAAATCAAACACTCAACTGTGTACCATTTGAAATTTTCATCAAATTCATACCATTCACATTAAGTGCATCTGAATTTTATATGATCGATAATGAATCTTTAGAGGAATTGCATGATGCAAGGTAAATATTTTGTTAAAATCTCAATAAAATTTTATTGAAATAGCTCAATAATTTTAATTCACAGAACAAATTTCATAAAAAGTAGTCCCGAAATTGAATACATAACACTTAAAAATGGACATATTGTTAACGTACCGAATGATTTTGTAAAAATTTTTCACGGAAATAGTTCAACAAACTCTCTTGTGTCACTTCGCGAACTCTGTATGCGTAAAATCAAATCAAATCCTAAAGAAATTTTAGACGTTAATTGTCTTCCTTATAATATCAAACAACAAATGCAACATCCCACTTCAATCTGTCAATGCAAGGCATTAATTTTTTCAGAAACTTATGCGCTTTTCTTTCAATAGTAAATATAAACGTGTTTTTATAATGATTTACTAAATAATAACAATTTTTATTTATTTTTAGCAAAACTCAGCAAAATCCCTATTTATGCATTGCCAAATTTTTCTGTTCGTCTTATTGTTTAAAATTGTTTTATGAAGAAAATTTAGAGAAAATAATGATTTTGAGTTAAACAAAAAAAGATATGACGACTTTTAGTATTGAATATGTTTTTGTGTTATGGTCGAAACTCTCCAAATATCAATTGTAAATGCATAGTAAAAGCCACTTTAATACGTGAGCAATAATACTAATTTCTTTACTGATAACAAATGTAACCCACCGCTGTCACTTGACATTCTTTTCTAGTTAGTATAAAAGAAAGCATTCAGAGATTACTCAAATCAGTTACATCGTAAAGCAGTAAGGGTTTAAATATATTTATCGAAAAATGATTGCATTTAAAATCATTGTCTTGATTTGTATTTTGCATGGAGTTTGTTCAAAAAATATTGATTCAGGTGAACGTAAAGTTGATAACAGAATTGTAGGAGGTCAGGATGCTGAAAAAGATTCAGCTCCATATCAGGTCTCACTTCAAACAAAATCGCGTCACAATTGTGGAGGTGCGATCATTGATTCTCGTTTTATTTTAACAGCAGCACATTGTCTTTATGGGTAAATTTTTGATTAGGTTAGATTTTGAATTTAGCACTAACATCGTTTTAATAGGAGGTTTGCAAGCGACTATACAGTCATGGTTGGAAGTAATAAATTAAGTGAAGCTTCAACATTTTATAAACCAGATAAATTAATAATTCATAGCCGCTATAATCAACCGACATATCATAACGATATTGGACTAATAAGATTAAAAGAAGCAATACAATTTACTGATAACATCAAACCAATTGACTATGAATGGCGAGAAGTACCTGAAAATGCATCGATTCGTTTAACAGGTTGGGGTAAGCTATCAACTATCGGAGCGATCCCTGATAAACTCCAAGAAATTGAATTAAAACATATTAGTTATGAAGAATGTAAAAAGAGACATGATGATGACGAAAATGTCGATTATGGTCATTTATGTACATTTAATAAAGCTGGTGAAGCAGCTTGTAATGGAGATTCGTAAGTTTATAACATCATTAACAAAATGTATTTTCTAAATAAAATAATTCTTAGTGGATCACCTTTAACTTATAATGGAAAAGTTGTAGCAGTTGTCAATTGGGGAGTACCATGCGGGCGGTAATGATTGATATTATTTTTAAAACTTTTTAAACTAAAATAGTTTCTTTTTAGTGGATATCCCGACGTACATGCTCGTGTTGCATATTATCATGATTGGATTCGTACTACTATCAATTCCAATTAAGAAACTTAAAATATACTCACCTAAATTCTTTATAATATGAATAAAAGATTTTATAAGCACCAAATTGACATCTTTTGCAAATACATTTTCCCATTCATCAATTACATTTGTAAGCATTTGTGTTGAGCTTTTTGTCTTTTCAAGAGTAATAAATTTTTGAAGTGATGCATTGAGTTTGAAAATTGCAATTATAAAAGCTTTGACTTTTTCATCTGTAAATTTTTGTGAGCTTTTTGAAACTGAAAGTGTCCAGCTACTCAGAGCAATGCGAATAAAATCCCATCGTTTTACATCAATTTCTGTAGGAAAGAATTTTAAACAATCACTTATAAAATGAGCGATGACAGCAATTGTTAAAACATCTTTCGACTCTTCATTTGATATATCCTTATTGTAGAGTAAAAATGAATCTTCTTTATTTGCAATTATTATTTCATGCAACAAACTAAGTGCATGTCCAATAACTTTTCTGTCCTCCATATCATTGAAATCTCCTACGTTTAAGTGATTTTTCATCAAGGATCGAAGAGCTGAGACTTTAAGTAAAAAATCTTTGCTTTTTTCAAACAAATTACTGGTAACAGGCATTGATCTTTTGTCTAAAATTTCATCAAATGTTTGAAGAATATTGACATGACTATAAAAGTTATCAACATCGTCTTTGGCTTTTGCAATACAATCCTCGAAAAGTAAAATTTTTCCATTTTCTTTATTATACTCTTTTATGTGAAGTAAATTGTTTAAGCAATTTGCATAAAATTCTCCTTTTGAATTGGCAAGTTCGAAAAGTTTTTCTTTTACTTCATTTTGGATATTTTCAGGAACATTTTCAATGAGCATTGTCAATCTCTCTTGCATGTAAATAATCCAGTTTTCCAAATTTTTATCAAGAGTTTTTAGATTCATGAGTAGAGATGATAAAATTGCCTCACTATAGCACACTTCAATAAATGTATCCAAAATTACTCCGCTATATTCTTTAATTAAACTTTCATTCAAATCACAATAATCCTCAGTGACCTCTTCATCTGGTGAAGATTGCTTATTTAGCTCAGAGAATTCAATTTCATCATTATCATTATCACTTTCATCGTCTTTTTGTGTTGATGCATCAAATTGTGCCTTCTTTTTTACACTACAACTCAACATCAATATAACATTGAGTTGGAAAATTTTTTGTTTCAAATATGAATCTAAAGCTTCATTGAATTTAATATCATTGAAATGAGAAACACTTGTTTTTGTAAATGTCATTTCACCATGAAGCAATTTAATTGATGAACTCAAATCTTGCACATAAATATTATATTGATTTTCAAATTTAAGCAATTGTTCAATCATTTTATTGGTGTAAGAATTCTTCTCTTGTCCATGCTTGTCTTCATTCGAACATAAAATCAATTTCGATATGAGTTGTGATAATCGTTCAACTTTGTCAATTTCTATAGTTGAGATTGTTATGTATGAAATTTTCTCATGAAATATTTCGCTACACATCTTTAATAACTCATTATCCATCACAATATCACCACTAGAAAGAGCATCTTGCCATGCTGTTGATATTTCCCACATGGTATCTTCTGATACATCATCTGATATTTCTCTATTTAATGAAAAATTGAAAAGGCTCAAAAATATGTTCAATTGAATGTCTTTCTTATTTGGATCAGAACAGATAGTTGAAAATATTTGTGCTAAGAAACTACCGCACTGATCAAGTTGATTAATTTTAGTGTCATCATGAAAAGCTTTCGAAATAATATTCACAATATTTCGACACGTATCAACATCTATTAAAATGTCTCCATTTTCAGTTTGAAAAAAGCATTTTTGTAAAATGACCAAATTATCTTTATAATGACCATCTACAACAAGTTTTGCACATTCTGCAAGATGATTTGTAACTTCCTTCATTTTAAGGAATTTTGTAATACCTGCATCGCAACAAAGAGGATAACTTAAAGCTCTCATTATAAGCCAATTCTTTTGAACTGAAGGAATCTGAATCCATCTATTTAACAAATCTATCTTTTCAGATGTTTCCAAATATTTGTATAAAACAAGAATGATCTCCACAATTGCTTCACATCTTAGATCATCATTTTGCAGCCATTTAGCAAATGTATCGTATAACGAACAAATATTTTGGTCTTCTTGATCGCTAGCTATGTGTTTAAATAATTCTTTCGATTGATAATCTTTAATCAAGATTTCTAGATTTTCAATCAAACTCATTTCCAAAGTTTCATTGATTTTCTGCACATACAAAGCACATAACTTTTCAACTAATGAATTCAATGAATCATCAAATGAAATGTTTTGAATTTTTTCAGTTAAAACGGTAACTGCTGAATCATTGTATTGAATTTCCTCATCTTTTTCCATCTTAATTTTTACACTTTTAGCTGTGATCACATGTGAATTGCTCTTTAAATTTTTGATCAATTCAAGATGTCCATTTGTTATATGCTGTAAATTATTGCTTGATTCAATGCTTCCTTTCAAAACTTCATATAATTCATTCCAAAACCTTTCTAGTACTTGTCGATAGATTTCGTTGGTAGATGAATTCTTTATCAAATGCTTTATGACTAGCGCTATTTTACTAAAAACTGCTTTAGTAATTGAATTATTATCGTTATTAATGCACCAAAAAATCACAGCAATAATCTGATCATCAAAAAGACGATTGCATTTGGCTAATTTTTCTTCATCAGTAAGTTCAGTATTATTAGTCAATTGTACCATTGTATATTGTAAAACCTCAAAGTATGCAGAAGCGACTGCAATAAGATCAGATTTTGCAAGTTGAACATTTCTCAAACCATAATTAAGATTTTCGAAAAACTTTTCATAGAAATTTTGTAATTGATCATCCGGCATAATTGTTGTATTGAATTTAGATATGAGTGGCAAAAGATTTGGATATATTATTGATGGATATGTGGCACACTTTAAAATTTTCCACAATTTTGGAAGAAATACTTTTCCAATATCAATATGAGATGACCAATTTTCAATATTAATTTGTGTAAGTAATATACAAGTCCAAATGTGTGACAAAGTTGTTGGTTCTGTTTCTTCTAACGTCTTGAATATAATCGATGTTGCTCGAGCTTCATTATTTTTCAACAAAAAAGGAGCATTTTTTAGTATTGATGAAAGAGCTTCAAAGAATGCTGACCGTACATAAACTGATTTGTTCTTGTGTAGACTCCAAAATCTATCGTGACCAACTAACATCAAATTCTTTTCACAAGACTTTTCAATTTTGTCTTTAGGAATTTTGTGCAAATATGTTGCATATCCTCTTAAGGTGGCAATCACTACTCGCTCATATTTTTCTTCACATTCTTCTGTTGAGTAAGTTTTAACATTGCAAATTGTTTGTGCGTTGAGAATAGTAATGTTCTTAATGAAACTTTCCAAAATCTCAGTTTCACAAAAGGCAAACACTTCACTGACTTTCTTTGGAAATGCTTTAGAGAAAGAATTATTAGCGATACTAGCAGCTATTGAGTTTGTGTCATGTTGCGAGCAAATCCAAGCAGGAAAAATTTGTTTGAGGATAGTTGCCAGATGTTTTCCAATTTTATTGACAACTGCTAATAATGAGCTTTGTGCAGATTCTCGAACTCGTGCATCTATATCAGTTGAAAGACTAACATACAGTCGCGAGTACATTTGTAAACATGTCAGTACAACTTGCTCTTCACTTTCATTGACCAAATCAATAAATTCCTTCAATGCTTTGATTTTTGTAGTTGGATCTTTCTTACTCATTTTTCGCAATACAATCTAAAATCATAAATGATGATCAGTTTTTGCTACGTCAATGAAAAATTCTTTTTCAAATACCTGAAAATTTTCACTGACACCTGCATCGAATTCTGGCAAATTACTATCATCTAAACCAAATCCAACAAGAGATGATTGTAATAAACCTGAATTGATTGTACCAAATCCAAGTAAATTTGAAGTATCCAGTGGTTCCACATTGTAATTGCTTGATTTAGCAGCCTTAAAATATTTATTTATTAAAATCTTATAAATAGAACTTTTAAACATACTTTTAAATTGCCCTTTGTTCTCTGTGATGGCTTTGGTTTTCCTCCCATGATTATTTATTTCTTACAAACTGAAATATCAAAATGTTTTAATATTTTTAGGGAAATTTTTATTTTTCTCGAATTCAATATTTTTGTCAAAACTTTTTTTTTTATTTAAATTTTTTTCGATCGTTAAATTTAAGTTTAAAATTTAACTCGTTGTTTTCAATTCTGCTTCATATTGTTCAATTTCATATTTAGATAATATGTTATTAATATCTCTTTTAACTTTAGCTCTATTAATTTTGTTTAAATTTCTCATTGTTTCTCTAATAGAAGTTAGCCATGCTTCAATGTCAGCCTCGTCATTATTTTTTGTACAATTATGGTATTTCTGTTCTTGAATTATTGGATGTTGTTGTGCATCTTCTTCTTCATAACATTCAGATTCCATTTGTAACAATGTACTATCAGCATCATTTTCTTCTAACAAAACTTCTTCTTCTTCATTAATTGGTTCCTCTTCTCCATCACCCTCAACCTCTCTCTCCTCCTCTTCCTCCTCTTCAGTCAATGTTACTCTCTCACACTCTTCTTCAGTTTCAATTAAATATTCTACCGATTGTTGTTCAATAGCATAGACATATGAATTTCTGTCTTGTTTTATTCTTCAATATAAAATAGATGTGTTCATAATGAATTAATTTCAATAGAAAATTTACTCACTCTCCTGTGTCAATCATTTTGACAGTTTTTCGTTTTCTTTGGTTTATTTCTTGTAATATATAGGGATACAAAAAATTCATTCTTTCTTCATGTTTATATGGATGATATCTGCTCAATTGATTAATTTCTTGAAGTTCTCTTTTATTTCTAATTGCTTTTAAATAGCTATCTCTTAAATTTCTCCATTTCGATTTTACACTTTGAACATTTTCTTCATTTAATGAATTTGCAATATGAATCCATGCTTGATTTTTATCTTCATTATTCACTGAAGATATTTTAGAATAAAGTATAGGATAATTTTTAACAGCATCTATAAGTAACTCAACTGGATTTGAAATTATTTTCTTTGACATTTTTTTGTGACTTGTTTGAATGTTTGTAAACAACACAACTGTTATTCTCAAAGTTTTATTTTCTTGAAAAATAAAAACAAAACCACGAGTTATTAAAATAAGTTTTGTTGAAAATTATTGTTTTAAAATAGATAGAAAATATGTCTAAACGTAAATCATTACATAACAAAGAAGTTTTCCATAGAATTAATTTCTTGCATCAAGCTTCATCATTAATGGCGAATAAAAACCAAAAATTGTCAAGTTTTTATGGAAATATTTTAAATCAAGTCCAAAAGAAAGCAGTTGTTAAAATGTAAGACAATATTCATTCTTAAAGGTATAAATTTGTCATTTCATTTATTTTTACAGTGATCCAACGATAAAAAGAGATATGTGTAAACGTTGCTCAACTTTTCTAACTCCTCAAACTGCAGAAGTGATACCAGAAAATGACACATCAGTTTTAATTGAGTGCAAGCAATGTGGTTTTAAGAAGCGATATTTAATTAATGATTATTACAAATTATGGTGTGAAAAAGATAGTGCAATTTTAGAAACTATTGAAGTTAGTACTCCATAATAACGGTCGTTTTGGTGTAACGGTTTTTTTAAACAATTGTTCATCAAAGACTTCATTTTATTCAGTTTAATTTTTATTTTCGAGAGCTAGCTCTGTCTGCTATTGCTTTATTTTAACTCTTTATTCTATAAAATCATTTAAGTGTGTATCAATCTGTGATCAAACTCTCTAAAAAATAATAGCCCCTCAATGAAGTGAAATAAAATGAAAAGACATAAATAAAAGAAAAATAATTGCGTAAAATGAAAATTTAACAAAAGGATAGAGAAAAATCAGTGTATTGTGAAAAGGAACTTTATGTGTCTTTATCTATGACTACGTATAGTAAAATTTCAATGGATCTCGTAACTTCTTTAGAAGAGGAAGATGAGATAGTTAATGAGGAAACCCTTACATTCCACAGTAATGTTCGTGAAAATATTGTAAGTGTCGCATTATTTTCTTTATCAAAAAAATCAATCTATGTATATGGGTCAATAATTTATATGCGTTTTATACAGCTATATAATAAAATTGTGAATTTTAAATAATGTTTTAACAAAGGATAATATAATTTTTGCATAGCATATACACGTCAGTTTTTTTCTCTCTAGAAATTACAGTTATCGATTATTATTCGTTTATTGATAAGAATTTTTGAAGATGTTGATAAAAGAGGATTTAATGCAGTATTATAGACGAATATTGTAAATGAGAAAAGAATGTTGCATTTAAATAAAGAAGAAAACAAAGTACTTTTGTGATTTAAAAATAATCATGATTTTTTTTATATAAAAAAACTTGTGCTGTACGTGAATTAGAAAATTATTCTACTACCTACAATATCACAGTTAATTTCTTAACTACACTTAAAAAGAGGTTCAAATAAAATATATCTTAAAATGGAATGTAGGAATTTTTTGAGTTGTCGCTCATATACATAACACACTTTTTTCAAGTTAACACGAATGCAACAAATAAAAGAAATTTCTTTTCTTCTTTGTTACTCTCATCCAAAAATATACATGATAACTTTCTTCGAAAGTTTTTTTGCCACTAAATGAGATAATACCTAAATAAAATAAATCATTATGCCATCGTTTTCATATTCTAAGTAAATTTAAGAAAAAGAAGATAACGGCTTTTACTGTTGCTACGAGAAGACAAAAATTTTTAATGTGAGAAAAAATTGTGTACATGTGCAATTTTTCTATAAGGTCAATGTCGAAAAGAATAAGAGGACACGATTAGTATGGTCAGCGCCGGCGTTATTAGATAAGAGAAATAAATTAAATGACTTGGCATTGTATCTAAACGACTCTATAATTACTACTTAATTATGAATGAATTTTACTCAAAGATTAAATGTGTATCAGGTAATAATTGGGTATTATAAAATGCATTATCAAAACAAGTTTTTT